>JAQJVL010000126.1:0-136891 GCA_035578905.1 Stictocephala bisonia
CCGTACTTCACCCTGCCAAAAAGGCAGAAGAAACATGTAATGGAGTAAATTCAGGTTCCAGTCAACAAAAAGGACAATGCTCCCTACCCACGCAACATCTGGGGAAAGACCCAAAATGTACTCCAGAGAAAACCCTAAAAAAACCAAAATCGTTTGGAACCTTCAGAGTACACAAAGGCCCTCCAATGACAGCAAGAATTCGTGAAAGCAATGACACTTATTTAGACTTCTTCATCAAATACATAGGAGAATCCTCAATTGAAACTAAGAGAACACCAGACACCAACATGAGAACAAATTACAGTACTGGTACAACGCCTGAGAAATCATCAAGTAATTTTTTAGAACAGTGCCGTCTAGCAAAAACCAAGGACTAGAAATAGTTAAAACTGGCAACGAAAGAAAAACAAATGACATCCTCAAAATTCTCCACCAAAACACTGACAGAGTAGCCAACAAAATTGATCATGTAAATGAACTTCTATTCAGCACTAAACCAGACATACTTATTCTTACAGAACATGGACTAAAACAACCGCTCTTGTTTAACACACGACTAACTGGATATACACTAATCACAGACTTTAGCAGGAAACATCACCAAAAGGGAGGGGTTGCAATATATGCCAGTGAAAACACCTCACTACACTCTGAGGCCATTGAAATATCTGATCTTTGTAGAGAACTGACATTAGAAGGTGCACTAGTAAAAATCAAGACAGAGCACACGTGTGTTTATGTTCTGGGGATCTACAGAAACCAGGGAAATCTGGAAGAAGACCTTGAGATGATGTCGGAGATATTAAACAAAATACCGTCATCAAAATACCCGGTGCTAATAATGGGAGATATTAACATTGACATTATAAAAAGTGGACCTGACCAAAAACACCTGTCAGAAATTCTCCTAAATCATAACATGACACGACTGTCTCTTCCTCCTACTAGAATCACACCTACATCAAAAACCTCCATAGACTGTGTCTGTACAAACCTGGGTCATGAATACTTAAATGTGACCATCATTAATACAGCAATATCAGACCACACTGCCCAATTATGTACAATTAGAAACATAACGAAACACAAAGATCAGCTCTTGTACTTCAGAAAATAGAATACTCAGTTCGAGAAACATCATGCACATGGGGAGAATACTAGACCTACAAAACTGGAAAACAGTTCTTGAGTCGTTCTCTGTAGATGAATCATACAAGAACTTTTGCAAGATTCTGACAAATGCTTTGGACATAACCTGCCCTGTCACCAAGTCAAAAAGGAAAAGAACAAAGCAAAACGTTACCGCAGACAGAGAGACAGTTCAACTGAAGAACATCTTCCTTAAGGCACTTGACAAATACAACCTGACAGGACGAGAAGAGGAGAAGTACGATTCAATGGCAAAGAAGAAATCATATGATTTGAAACTAAGAACTGTCAAACGACTAGAAGTAGCAAAAAACATTGCCCTATCAAATGACAAACCAAAAACACTTTGGAAAATCATTAACAATGAAAAGAAGATGGGACAAATAAAAATGCTACCAACAACTTTGCATGTAGAAGGACAGGAAATAAATGAACCAGCTGCCATTGCGAACCATCTAAACGATCATTTTATCATGATCGCAGATAAAACTCTGAAACAAAATGGGCAGATCAACACTACTCTCCCAGTCCCCCAAAACCAACATAATATACCAAGCCTTTTCTTGCACCCAACTACAGAACAGGAAGTAGTCAATGTAATTAACACATTCAAAGCAAAACCCTCTGCAGGAGTGGACGGAATATCAGCAAAAATTTTTAAAGCTTGCAAAGAACAAATTCAGCTACCTCTAACTGACATTGCTAACAAGTCTTTTGCCCAAGGAAAATTTCCAGAACTACTAAAAGTAGCAAAAGTCTACCCGAAATTTAAGAAAGGTGATGTAACTGATGCAAAAAACTATAGGCCCATCTCCCTTATCAGTACATTCTCTAAAGTGATAGAGAAACTTGTCCTAGCCAGACTATTACAACATTTGCAACAACACAACCTGCTAAACAACAAACAGCATGGCTTTATGGCAGGAAAGTCAACATCTACAGCCATAGTTGACTTAGTCGAAACTATTATTGACCACTTAGACTCTGACAACATTCCTATGGCAATACTCCTTGACTACAGTAAAGCTTTCGACTGTCTGGACCATAATCAACTTCTGAGAAAACTTAAGAACCTGGGCATTGAGGAAAAAGCAGCTGACTGGTTTGAGAGCTATCTTCTCAACATAAAACACATAGTAGAGATTAAACACGTGGATAAAGGAACAATTCAGTGTGTCAAATCGAAAACCCAGACTACAACTAGAGGTGTGCCACAAGGTTCCGTACTGGGGCCAGTCTTGTTCATTTTATTCACGAATGACTTCCCTCACTTGTACAAAACCGTAGTACACCGCTTATGTATGCCGATGACACAGTGCTACTGCTAGGCAGTAACAATCCAAATACTATAGCAACAAATGCTACCACAGCTTTAAACACAGCTATCAACTATTGCAAGCAGAACAGCTTAGTTGTAAACCAATCAAAGACAAAACAGTTAATTTTTGGAAACAAAAAACAAACAGTGACAAGACTGCCAGACCTAGAAATTACCGATAGCACCATCTACCTTGGCATCACACTCGACGAACATCTAACTTGGACACCTCATGTGGATAACCTCTGTAAGAAATTAAGCACAGGAATATATGTCATAAGAAGAATCAAGACCATTAGTGACCTCAACACTGCCAAAATAGCCTACTACTCTCTTTTTGAAACACATCTCCGATATGGGCTACTGTTCTGGGGCAACTCATCCAAGACAAATGTGCAACGTATACTTATTCAACAGAAGAGAGCTATAAGGACACTTTGTGATCTATCACCCAGAGAATCCTGCAGGGAAAAGTTCAAGGAGCTCAAAATCCTAACTATTGTGAATCTGTACATACTCGAAACTATTACATATGCTAGGACAAAGACTCTGAACCCTCTCAAAACTGGATCACAACTGCACACATACAACACCCGACATGCAACAAACTACTGCCTCCCTGTACACCGCCTGACTAAATATGAAGAGAAGCCAAGCTATATAGGATCCAAGCTTTGGAACCATCTTCCAGCAGCAGTGAAGGGAACAGACGACCAACACCTGAGACAACGGCTTTGCCACTGGCTTAAAGAACATCCCTTTTATTCTCTTGATGAGTTTTTTGTTCTTGTTTCAAATAATTTTTAATCACTTGATTTATTATTGACAGTGTTATATTAATTTATGAAACTATTCCACATGTTATATTTGATGCAAAACTGTTCTTGAAGAATATGCTAATAAAGAATATTGTCTATTGTCTATATAATAATATATATATATATATATATATATATATATATATATATATATATATATATATATTATTAAGTTTTAATAGTAATATTGTGTTATGTTTATAAGTTTTTAAATAAACTTATTTATTTCTTTTTTTATGTGGTCTAACAATGGTTAATTATAAGTATGGGTATTAGTCATATTTTTCAATGAAACAAATTGTTTCTTAGCTACATTGTTAACATTTGTATTTAAAAAATACAAATATTTTTTTCTAAATCTACATATTTTAAGAAGAAACCCCTTTAAAACAGTATGCAGTTCATGCATTTTAGTATTTTTTTCCAAATTATTGAGACAAGGCTTTCAAAGTAAGAAAACTATAGTTGTTATTTTTTTAACTCTATGTCAGCATTTCATGAGGATTTTTTTTACTAAAATTAGCTCATTATTGATTTTAACAACTTATATACTAAACTCATTGTTTAACAGATGGAAGTAACTACATTAGTATATTTTGTAGACATATATGTATCACTGAACTCAGAGTTAACTATAGAAACTTAAGAAAATATTTGAACATTTAAAAATATTTTTAATTTTTGTGGTACTTGCTTCCCATACCAATAACTTAAATATATTATTTAATATGCAGTTTTTGTTTAGAGTAAAATCAATCTTTATTTTAGATGGATGTAAAACAAAAGTACCACGGCTGCCTAAAGGGTTTCAGAGTTCAACTGATGCTTACATGTTAGTTTACACTTGGGAAAACCATAATCCTAATTTGACTGAAGTTCAGCTTCCTAAGATGTTACAAGAATATGTGGATTCTCAAAACAAAATATTTGAAGATTTTTGCCAAGAGATTGCAGATAGTAAGGTAAGTGAAATGAAATTAATAAAGAGCCCCTTTATCTTTTTTTGTCTCTTTCTACCTGTGTTTTCATGTCCCTGATTATCATTTTCTCCTCTTCATTTAGTTATCCTTTCGTATTATCTTCATAAATTTATTTTACATCCACTTGAATAATGTGCAAAACCTCTCTCTTCATTCTTAGTGAATAATAGTGATTCTTTCATTAATCTGGTTTATCTTTTTAATCGTTAAGATAACTCCTAACAGCCTATTGATCTGTGTGGTAACTTATTCAGGCAGAGTAAGGGGGAAAACCAGAACAGTAGAAGATTAAAATTACTGATAAGTACTTTTAGCCCAAGACTGGATTCAAACTTGTGCTTTTTCTAGTGTGATACAAATTTTGAGAGGAGTCAGCTGAAGACCACCGGCTGTTCATATGTCATTGGACACCATGATTAAAGACATTTTATAAGGAATAGTCAACCATAGTTTGTAAGAAAGGCTGAATTTACTTATCACACTCATTCGAAACCCATATATGCCCATATCTTGATGATCTGGCTAAAAATAGCTATTCAGGACTCAAAGTCCTGATGCCCCCTTCCTTGTTAAACTTTTATCAAATCAATGTTACTTTATTGCGATTGATGCTGTAGCTCAACGGATAGGAAGAGAAGGAAGACAAATTCTACATTATTATCTAAATTATTCTAGACTTAGCGAGGTCATCGTAGAGACTTTCTGCCTGTGGTCATTGGAGCCCTCAGAAGCCAGAGACAGGGTGAACTTTTCGTTCAATCCTATTTCTACACCCTTCCATCACTCACTCTACTAACGAAATGCACAGCTCCAACTGTACAATTTTAAATATTTGAATTTAGAATTTCACTCACATATCATTATCCCTTAGTTCTGCCCTTTCACTAGCCAATTAATTATTAAATGGAGGTAATATATTCTTGAAGCAAATATGCTTAAATTCAATTTATTTAAACTCTTTGTCATTCCCCTGACTTAAGCAGACATCTTGCTACCATTACCGTCAAACTGGTTGTGGCAGTGAATTTCAAAGAGGATGCTCCACACCATTCTTTCTCCTATGAGCATTTTGTGGTATATGTTATTAGTATCTAGCTAATTTTTAATTTCAAGTGAAATTAAATCTTGCTCATCTGTCTTTCTGGGTGTAATATCTCTCAAAATAACAATATTAAAGCAAGTCACCATTCTATGGACAACAATTGACTTTGTTTCAGTAATTCAGTACAAGGCACCATTAAACAAACCACGTTAATTTTTTTACATTTAGTAAATTTGATTTTAAATAACTAAAACATACTTTTGTTAAGTAATAAATATTGCAAACAGAAATATAACAGAATATATTAAATAATGATTACGGGATATATAATTTGCTGGGCATTTTATTTGTAATTAATAAATAGAAGAGATATGGCATCAGCAAAATAACCTGTGAAGTCCACCATTAATATAGAACACAAGATTGATAAAACACATGTTTTTAAATTTTCTGTCGTATTCCTCAGGAGTTTGATCAGGGTTTCATAATTAATGTTGAAAAGTGAATGTTACTAAATTGTGTTTTTGTGGGTTTCAGAAAGAAGACGTGGAAAGACAAGAGCAGTTACTGAATCTGTATAACCGTTTATCTGTGGATGGAGTTGATGATTTGGATGAGATTGATGTTTTGCCGGTAGACTGGTTGATATCATGGTTGGACAACAAGAGAGAGGTCACACACCAGATTAACAACACCAAGTTGTTATGTCGTCATGACCGTCTAGATCCGACAGCAGTAACAAGTGCCAAATATGTTTCTAGAGACTCGGTAATTACTTTTGCTCTGCTATCTAATAATGCCCCTTCTTCTGCTTCTAATGTTCGGCGCTCAAAGAAAATATAACATTTTATCCCTGTGTTGGATGACATATCCACGAAATGTTGCACAAAGGGGCCTAAGCCTTTTCAATCAGCACCTTTTTAGTTTGACTCATTTGGGGTTGTATTATTTTACATGTATAAGAATTTTAATTCAATTCAGTACAACATAAGTGACAAAATTTGAGTGCTCTGTTCACTATAGATATATGCTGGCAAAACTAAGGCAAGAGAGATTAACTATATCTTAACATACAGTGAAACCTATAATGTCTTGTTGTACATATAAGATACATTGTAATGTACCTTAATAATTATTGCTGCAAGGATAGCATTTGAGGGTAATTAATAAATGATTGCTACATCGTTAAATCAGTTCACCCAGCTATATTGTTAAATCAGTGGCAGGTCAGCTAGCTGGAGCGTCAAGGGATGAACTGATTAATACTGTAAATGATAAACACACATACCTGTTAAGGTGGGGAAAGTTGTGTGATGGATTTCACCAATCTGAGGACTTTAATGTTGTCAGACAAAATATTATGTCACATTACATACTTATAGAATACATATTTTATATATTTTGAATTTTCAGGCTGACGTCCTGTTTGACCAATTTGGAGGTGGTCCCCGACTCACTGGGGGTGATATACTCTGCAAGCCCTGTGTAACTAATACCTGCCTCATCACTCGCACTAGAGCTAAGACTCTTGAGGAGAGTAAAGAAATAACCAACCTACTAAAGAAACGAATGGGAGTGTAAGTAAATGATTTTCTTTTGCAGGTAAAAGGCAAAGTGGTTGCTTGGGATGGAACAATCTTCTTTAAATTAAATAACCAACATTTTAATGCTAATTTAAACTAAGCTAGCAACACAGATGGAAGATACCAAATAATTTCCTGTCAAATTTTAGACATAATTTTGCATAGGTACAATAAAAGTACAGAAGCTTCAGCAATATGGTATTATCTCAATAAACCATGTTTATCATCCTCAGACCAGAGAGGCTCACACATGATTCCATCAAGAAGTGTTGGAATATATTAAAAAGTATGTATTTAAAATTATTATAAATGAGCTTCTCATCACTGTATTTAGTAAACTTTTGGATATATTTTAATTTAATATATAAAATCATTTTCAGTCCGTCTATTATTACAGTGAAGTGGGAGGTAGTTGGATTGCGAAAAAGAACAGATTATGAAAGACTCATAAAAAAGAGAACTATTTATATATATAAGACGTATTCGTTATATGTTACGAAAATGAAATTCAGACTCCATGAAAACCAACATAAAAATAGCACACAGTCCTAGGCCTACAAAATGTATCCAAAATTTAACTTTAAAGTATACATAAAAATAAACAATCAAGTACACGCTCACATAAAAATATAATTGTTGTATCACAAGTTACAAACTCAGTAGAAATGTAGATTTTGCTCATCAGACAACTTGTGAACTATAGTACTGTATTAGATAAATCAGCTGTTTTACCGACTTATCTCGACATGTAAGCGGTGCCAGGTTGGCAGTTGTATTATTGAGGGGATCAGACCAGTGTGACCTTGCTCTATTATCTACTGTAATATATATTAAATGAATAAATCATCATTACAAATAGTATCAACCACTTATCTTTAAGGGAAAGGTTTTGGTTTTAAGTACCTATAAATAAAAAGTTACAACAAGACATAATCAAATTTAAACCTACAGAACTTGTAAAGTCTCTATAGCTCAATATTAGATTCACCATCACCAGATGTTACATACAGTCTTTCTGACCCCTCCAGAGATTTTCTAAAGCTTTGTCTAAGTTTTTAGTGTTTTGTAATCGTATCATATTGATTTATTTTATCAACATTTTAGTAGCTAAATTGTGTCTGTGAGCATCAAATCAAAGGATTCAAATGTAAAAAAGCTGTGATTAACTTTCCATTGAATTTTTTAAAACTATTGATTGCAGGAGCAATATTTATGAAGTTATAGATGATTTATGTGGTATTTTGAATACCAGCTATACTACTGTTAAAATATTTCATAACATTATTTCAGGAGAAAAATGTTTTGTGAACTATTATTGTAGGGAGCATAATAAGTTCATGCTCATTAATGACATTTAAATTGTTATAAGCATCTTGAAAGTTTACATGGGTAATTGTTTATTAAAAGGAATCAAGCCACATTTTTTTCTCTGAAAATATCTTACATAACCTAAAAAGAATATATCAATTTAATAAGTGTTGAAAACATAATGAGAACAAATTAGAACTGAAAACACCAAAAAGATGCTATCAAAATCGCTAATAGAGACTGGAAGACACTTTCAATATGATAAGTCAATATTGTTATTCAATTCAATTCAAAATCCTTTATTCACAATTGCACATCATGTACGGAATAGTGTCATTACATTACTTTCTACAAAGTCGTGGATACATTTTAAGATATTTATGTACAAAATGCTTCTGTAAATACGAGGGGTATCCAAAAAGTAAGTTTTCCATCTTCAATACTTGTATCAAGTACAACGCTGACAGGTGCGAGGCAAAGGGTATTGTAGCTTGCTTGTATTGGCACCCCTGAGGACCGATTTGGCAACTGGGGAGCGCACGCTCGGTCAGTTACAGCTCAGTCGCTATGGAGACACCGTTGACTGTTGCCGCCAGTTGTGAGGTGCGGTGTGTAATTCGATTTTTAACTGCGAAAAATGAATCAGCTGTGGATATTCATCGTCAAATTTGCACTGTACATGGTGATGGAATAATATCCATCCAAATGGTTTGCCGTTGGCGGAAAATGTTTATTGAAGGAGGCAAAATGTGCATGACGATGACCGTAGTGGCCGACCAGCGACATCTCACGAAAACAATGTTATTGACGCCGTGCAACCAGTTATTGATTCGGACCAACGACTAACAATTGATGCAATTTTGGTTAGACTACTCTCTAATATTGATATTAGTCATTCCTCATTGCATACATAATGGTTGACAATCTCCAGTTGTCGAAAGAGTGTGCGAGATGGGTACCACGCTTGTCTGATGTTCACAAGAAGCGTCGTTGTGCAGCTGTTCAAACATTTTTGCAGATGTTTGAAAATGAAGGTGAAGCTGTGTTTTTGAAACTTGGATTCAACATTCGACTCCTGAATCCAAACGTCAGAGTATGGTATGGGTAAAGAAAGGAGAGAAAGCTCCTGTTAAAGGAAAAGTAATGGCCACAGTTTTTTGAGACTGTAAAGGAGTATTGCTTGTCGACTATCTGCCCCTTGGAACAACAATCAATGCGAACGGTACTGCAATGTACTCATAAGACTTTGTAGCGCCATCCAGAACAAGCGAAGCGGGCCTTTGTCCCGCAAAGTTTCGCTGTTTCTTGACAATCTCCGGCCTGACACTGCTCGTGCAACACAAGATGTTTTGGCTGAGTTTCACTGGGATATTTTTGAGCACCCTCCTTATTCTCCGGACTTTGCTCCAAGCAATTTCCATCTGTTTCCACAGCTAAAGGATCATCTTGGAGGTCGGAGATTTGCCAGTGATGAAAAGATCAAAAAGGAAGTGGAAAATTGGTTGAAAAACAAGGCGGCAGATTGTAACGAGGATGGTATAAAAAAAACACTTGTCAAGATACAGCAAATGCTTGGATTGGAATAGGAATTACGTAGAAAAGTAGTTTAAATTCTGTATAAAATGAAATAAATAATTTTAGTAAAAACAGAAATTACCTATGTCTTTTTTTAAGATAGGGAAACTTACTTTTTCGATACCCCTCGTAATTTATGTATAAAAAAGAGTTGGCTAAGGCTTTTCATAATCTTTTGTTACAATAATTTACTTATAAAAATAATAAATTTATTTAATTGTAAACTAGTTAGCATACTAAAACAGCTTGATTACACTTTAAATGATAGTTTACACAAATGATATTACAAACTAAACATAACAATATTACAAATTATATTTAAACTATCGGTATATTATTAAAATAAAGGAAAAAACTCCTCCAATGCATACAGTGGCCTGCTCAGCATTATTGATTTCAATTTAGTTTTGAATTTATAAAAGTCTTCTATTGTTTTATTTTCTTTAGGCAGTCTATTAAAATATTTTAGGCCTGAATATGATGGTTTTTTTCGTACATCATTAATTTATGCTGGTCAAAAGCCAGGTCATTTTTACACCTTGTTTTGTATTTATGATTGTCTCCGTTTTTCAGAAAATTATTAAAATTTCTTTTGATGAACAGACAAAGCTCAAAAACATACTGGCTATAAACTGTGAAAATACCCAGCTCTGAAAAATGAATCTTTACTGAATCATTCCATTTTAATTTTAACATGATACAAATTGCTTTCTTTTGCAAAATTAGAATTTTATTCAGATTAGCTTTACTTGTACCACCATAAACTATAATACCATAGGCAATATGTGAATGAATTAATCCGTAATAAATTGTTTTGATTGTATTCAATTAGAAAGTTTTGACATACGTTTCAACGCAAACAAACCAGAAGATATTTTGCTACAAATTTGGTCTATGTGTGAGTTCCAATTTAAGTTTTTGTCTAATTTTAATCCCAAAAATTTTGTTTCGTCTACATTTTTGATCATTTCTTCATTTAAAAATATATTAGTCTTATCCAGTTGTTTTTTACTTGAAAATGCAACATATTTTGTTTTTAGTGAGTTTAACAGTAAATTTTTTGAAATTGGATATTGGTTCAAAGACGACAGACTAACATAAGCTGAGGTCTCTATGTATTCAACTGACTTTCCTGATATTTTCAAATTGATGTCATCTCCGTACAAACAAATGTTCTCAAAATAACTTGTATGGGGTAATCCTCTGATGTAGCACAGAAAAAGTATTGGACTCAATATAGATCCCTGTGGGACTCCATATTTCACAGGTTATGATTTGATTTAACGCAGGTTAACTGTTTAAAATTGGAAACAAAATTTAGTTCTATAAATTGTAACCTATCCACGAGATATGTATTGAACCAATTAAGTGCCCTTCCTCTGATTCCTAATTTATGTAGTGCATCAAGTAAATCACTATGCCCTACACTATCAAATGCTTTACTCAAATCTAAGAAGATCCCTATTGTTTTTTTACCCTTATCTACAGAATCAATAATTGACTATCATTTGTGTAGCAGCACTAATCACTGATTTCCCGGGACAAAAACCGTATTGTTCTTTATCAAAAAGATTATTAATTTCTAAGTATTTTGTTAGTTGGATTGACATG
This sequence comes from Stictocephala bisonia, assembly GCA_035578905.1. Classification (NCBI taxonomy): domain Eukaryota; kingdom Metazoa; phylum Arthropoda; class Insecta; order Hemiptera; family Membracidae; genus Stictocephala; species Stictocephala bisonia. The sequence goes on from JAQJVL010000126.1 coordinate 11,385, forward strand.
GCTTGCTCATAGATCATAGCAAATGAAGATATCATAGAAACTGGTCTGTAGTTTGATGCACATTCACGTAGACCCTCTTTAAATAAAGGTTTAACCTTGGATATTTTAAATTTTTTTTGAAAAATCCCACTGATAAATGAGGAGTTAATTAAATGAACAAAAGGTTTAATTAGATACTATGTAGCAAGCTTAATCACTGGCATCTGTACCTCATCATAGCCTGTTGAGTATTTATTTGGAAAAGACATTATAATTTTTTCAAGATCTATTTCTGAAATGTGTTTTGGTATACAAAAATTTTTTGTTTGTAATTTAATTGGTTGATCTTCACCAAATGACTTAGTTGCGTTAAGTTTTAGTTTTGGCAAGTTTTGTGAATCAACCATATTTATATAGAAGTTGTTAAACATTTATGAACATTATTATTCTATTTCACCGTGCCTTTCGTCTGATCCACTAATCAGACATACCAATGTAAACTAGAACCCCTCCCCTTTCTAATAGCACTTAAAGTATGATGATATAGTTATTGGTTGTATTTTAATGAGTCATTATACCTGAGAGTGCAACACGGCTAAAGTTTTGCCGTGTTCTGGTTAAGGATTAAAAGGCACTAAGCCAGAAGTTCACTCACTCAGTACAGAAGATAACAAGTGACCTGAGGAAAATGCCAGTGGCATTGAACATAACAAGAGTTATATATGTCTGTATTTGTTTCCTTAGACTTGTCTTCTCAAGTAAGTTTGCTGATGCCCTATAACTCCTCGACACTGGTGGCGCAGTGTTGTAAGCCAGCTGCCTGGGGTACAAAGTGTTGTGGACCAAACATAAAATTAACTTAACTGTCATTTTCTGAATCTTGTGGAAGCAGCTGAATCGTTACTGACATTGAGCATTCATTGTTGATTTTTAATGTTTAAACAGCTATATTCGCTTATAAACTATGCAGAATAGTTTTGTAGTAACTGCAGGCCTATTTACAGTCAAACAGTAATCCTGCCATCGATTTCTCCATTAAGATGGTTTTGTAGCCATATTGGTAAACAGTTATACGGCAGTTCCTTCCACTATGTCTATGTACCAAAGAAACTGAGGTCGCTTTCTTATAGCCACAGCGAATGCCACACTGGCAGTTACATAGCGATTACAACTAATGTTCATCTTTATACATCTGTAGTAATAATTACCATGTTTATCCTTGTTTTTTTTTTGGGGGGGGGAGAAGGGATTGACAAGGTGCTAGTCCAGCCATCGTATAACTTACTGAAGAACTAACTACTCGACACACATTTAGCGCACCATTGAATGTGTCTTCTGTTTATTTCTCCCTTAAAGCTATATTCAGTTGTTTGAGTGTGTGGAGCAACTCTGAAATTACATCACTGTCAACGACTAACCTTAGCTTATCTAATTTAAATTATCACATTCACTACATCTTAATCACTGTAATCAGTAGATTATGTGCTTTTCATAATGACTTTTGAAAGTGATTACTAAGGAAATATTTTGCTTCCGATATTTAAAAATGTAAATATTGTTCTTAGGGTTAAGCTGTTGTACATTATATTTCTATAGTAAAAAAAATTGTGGCTGGGTACGTTCTATAAAACAATTACCTCTCAATTTGTTCTCATAAGGCATTCTGACAAATTTATTTAATGTATTCATATTCATAAAACCTTTATTCATAGTATAAATTTAATGTACACGAATTGTCACTGACAAATGTTGTTTACAATTGCAAACTATTATATCAAAATTTATTTCTTTTCCTTAGTTTATGTTTTAAGATTAACTACTCAATGTAAATTTTATTTAAATAAAACTTAATAAATGCTGCACATTATTTCAATAAGTATTTTCAGCTGTAACAAAAAGAATCTGTCTAAAGAGTAAAATGCATTTCTTATACAAAGTTGTTTCGGTTTCTTTTTGAATAACTTGTTAAAGATTTCATTCCTAATTCTAACTGGTTAGATATTCAAAAATTGTATTCCCATACAAGTCAGGCATTGTTTATACTTTTCTTTGTCATGTTTTTTTTGTTATGAGGTTATATTTTTTCCTAGTATTATACGAGGGTAATACAGAAAATAACTGCCGTTTGTGTGTAGCATGAGAAGTAGTGGGGGTAGTGTGCCATTAGTACTGACATCGGCACGCACATTAGATCAGTACGCATTTAACTGTGCAAACGGGAGCATCATACGCTCACGTGTTGTCCAGTTACAGCCGCATTGTCCAACATGAGTGCCGCGATAAAAAGTACCGCCAAGTGCGAAGTATGTGGTGTTAATTGATTTCTTTGGGCAAAAAAATCACTCAGAAGTCGAAATTCATCTTGAATTGTGTGCAGTTTACAGCCCAAACATTATGAGTGAAGGTGTAGTCCGTCAGTAGGTACGATTTTTAAAAAATGTAAGAACAAACATTCACAACGAAGAAAATAGTGGTAGGCCTTCTCTTGTCAGTGATGACCTACTGGACAAAGTGAATGCAAAGGTTCGTGAGAATCGTCGATTCACAATCTCGGAACTTTCTGACCACTTAACCAAAGTTTCTCGAAGCCTCTTTCACCAGGTAGTAACAGAAAAACTAGTCTACCATAAGTTTTGTCCTCGTTGGGTACCAAAACCGCTCATTGATGACCACAAAAAAAAGGATGTCGTCTGCCATTGACTTTCTTTCTCGATACGAGTTGGAAGGAGCAGAATTTTTTAACAGAATCGTTATTGGCGATGAGACTTGAGTGGTTTACGTGTATGCTGAGACAAAACAGCAAAATGGGGTCATACCGCTTCTCCAAGCAAGCCAAATAAAGCCTGTCAAACGTTGTCAGGAAGGAAGGTCATGGCTACGGTTTTTTGGGATTCTAAGGGAATTTTGCTTGTTGAATTTATGGAACATGGCACAACCATTATATCTGAAGTTTACTTGGAAACATTAAAACGGCTAAGAAGAGCAACCATAACAAGCGTCATGGCCTCATGACATCTGGTGTTGTGTTTCTCCATGACAACGCTCAGCCTCACATAGCTCGAAGAACAAGTGAATTTTTGGAAAAGTTGAAGTGTGACATTTTTTACCATTCACCGTATAGCCCGGATTTGGCTTCAAGTGATTTTCACTTGTTTCCGTACTTAAAGCAGTGGCTTGCGTCTCAGCAGTTCGACAATGACGAAGAGCTTAAAAACGCTGTGACAAGTTGGCTCCATTCACAGGAGGCAGATTTTTATGAAGAGGGGATTGCAAAGACTGTTAAAAGATATGACAAATGCTTGAACCGATTTGCCGACTATGTGGAAAAATAAAGTAAAGTTGTAGTTTAAAGATTCTCTCTTCACTAGTTTAATTTTTATTTCAAAATGGATGTTACTTTCTGGATTGCCCTCGTAATTGTGTTGACCTGATTGTTTTGGTATCGAATCCTCATTTAGTGTTGACCTGATTGTTTTGGTATCAAATCCTCATTTAGTGTTATAATTAAATGAACTGTCAACAAATCTAAATTAATGATTTTAATAGCTTTCCAAACTTTTCATATGCAAAATATTTCTAATAGTCATTTTTTGTAACTGTAAAGTTTTATTCGTATTTTGAGCACTTGTTCCTCCATATATTTCAGTGCCATTCAATAATATTTGAATACATATTTGAAATACAGGGTGGGGCAGAATGGACTCCCTGATTTGACAGGTTAATTGTAAAAAAACCATCCAAGATAATTAAAAAAGCTTTTTATTTCTGAAAACTACATATTATGCCATTTCATTTTCATTATGTTTTGAAAATGATATCGTCCAGGTGACGACCTTGACAAGCGATGCACATGTTAAGTCGTTAAAAAAGTTTTCAAAAACTCTGCCCAGCATAGCTGGCGTTATTCCAGCGATGACATCAGCAATTGCTTCCTTAAGGGCTTCCAAGGTCCTTGGTCGAACTTTATAAACCTCAGATTTGAGGTGACCCCAAAGAAAATAATCACATGGGTTCAAATCTGGGGAACGAGGGGGCCATGGAACATCCCCTCGCAACGAGATCAGGTGGCCGGGAAACTGTTCTTGCAGGATTTGGCGTGAACAACAGGCGGTATGAGCCGTGGCACCATCCTGTTGAAACCAAAAGGCTTCCATATCATTTTCCTCACCATACTCTTCAATTTTGGGAAATAAAAAGTTCTCCAACATCTCACAATAGCGCACAGAGTTCACAGTAACAGTTGCACCTTCATATTCAAAAAAGTATGGGCCAATAATGCCTATGGAGGACACAGCACACCAAACTGTCACTTTTGGTGAATGAAGAGGTCTTTGGTGAAGAGTGTGTGGGTTTTCAGCTGCCCAGTACCGAAAGTTTTGCTTATTTACTGAGCCGGAGAGGTGAAAACGGGCTTCATCGCTAGACCAAAGAATAGCGCCGGCTTGCAAAGAGGCTAACATTGCATTGCAAGCATATGTACGTTTCACCCAGTCTTCTGGGCCCAACTCTTGAACAACCATCATCTTATAGGGGTGTAAGTGAAGGTCAGAGTGTAAAATTCGCCTTACCGTTCTGGGCGATATCCCAAGAGCAGCAGCATGTTTCCGCGCAGAGCGCGATGGGGATTATTCAATAGACGCTCTCACTGCTACAATGTTTTCTGGGGTCCTCACACTTTTTGGTCGCCCGCCTGGTTTTCTAGGAAGTGCAGATCCTGTTGCCCGTACACTTGCAATCCATTTCCTTATGGTTTTAGCATCAGGAACACTGTCATGACGAGTCAAACCAAACCGCCTACGAAATGCCCTCTGCGTCATCACTACACTATCGTTGTTTTTAAAAAACGTTTCTACGACAAAACTACGATGCTCGCCAGTCCACTGCATGGTGACAACTAAAATGGCGTCTTCTCCCCCACCAAACGCCACTACAGTAGAGTCCCGCTATTCCGAACTAATTGGGACCGAACACTGTTCGGATTCGCGGGAATTCGGAATAGGCGGATTTCATGAATAATATCGAGATATCAGCGTTGATCAGCTCGTAAACAAGTGAAAGTCGGAAGGGAAGGGCAGTGACCTTCGGTGACTCATACGATCATCCGTCGACGCCTATCTATCCCTTCCCCTCTCACGTTCCAAACACCATGACTCATTGAATGGTGAATCTCCTCTACCCCCACCACTGAAAAACCAGTTTGAACTGCTGTAACTGTTGATCTAGTTTCGCACGTACACCATGTTAGTGTTCACTCTAACGTTGTTTGATGAAGTGTATGCGCTTAAAGCAAATTTATTGTGAAGGTTTATTCCGTGAGTGTTGAGTTACTTTACGGAGCGACTGTGTGTTTTCACTTCTGTTCTTAGTCCTTTACGTCAACTGATAATCATTAAATATGGCAAGTAAACAAAGTCGTTCTTCGTGTACTTTACAACAAAAACTTGAAGTGTTGAAAAGACTGGACAAAGGGGAAAGTGCTTCTAAATTGTCAGTTGAATATGGTGTCGGAAAAGCAACGATTAGCGACTGGAAAAAGAATCGTGTTAAAATTGAGCAGTTTTGTTCTGCTTCAAGTGAAAAAACTCTTGAAAAACGGCAAAAAACGACTGTGTCTTCATATGAAAAGCTTGATGAGGCCTTATTCTTATGGTTTACTCAAGAGAGACAGAAAGGAATCCCCATTTCTGGTCTTTTGGTAAAAGAAAAGGCGCTTCAACTAAACAAGCTTATGGATGGTGAACCTTCATTTTCAGCAAGCTGTGGCTTTTTGGATCGTTGGAAGAAAAGGCACGGAATTAGACAGCTCACGATTACTGGGGAGAAACTATCAGCTGACAACGAATCAGCTGACAATTATTTAAAGGAATTTAAAGAACTTATTTCTTCTGAAAATTACTCTCCGCAGCAAGTCTATAACGCGGATGAAACCGGACTGAATTTTAAGGCTCTGCCTACCAAAAGTCTTGCTTCAAAAGAAGAGAAATCTGCCCCAGGGTTCAAAATGGACAAACAACGTCTAACTGTCTTAGCTTGCAGCAACGCCTCGGCAACAAACAAACTTCCACTGATGGTAATAGGCAAATCGGCGAAACCACGAGCGTTCAAAAACATTAACATTAACGCACTTCCTGTATATTATAGGAATCAAAAAAAAGCTTGGATGGAACGTGACTTGTTCAAGGAATGGTTCGATCGCCAATTTGTCCCTAAAGTGACTGCGTTCAATAGAGAAAATGGATTGCCTAATCGTGCTCTGCTGTTTATAGACAATGCACCATCCCACCCGGAAGACATGAAACTTGTTTGTGGAAACATCAAAGCAATTTTTCTGCCACCAAATGTTACATCAATTCTTCAGCCTATGGACCAGGGTGTGTTGCAGGCCATCAAACAAAAATACCGAAAAATGCTGCTTCGCACCTTACTTGAAGAGGATGAAAATGACCTCACAAGCACAATCCTTCAAAAGCTTAAGAAAATTACAGTAAAAGATGTGATTTACTGGGTAGCTGAAGCGTGGGAAAGCACTAATGAAGGTGCAATACAAAAATCGTGGAAAAATCTCTGGCCTGAATTGGAATTTGTTGAAACAACTTTTAAACCAGTAAAAAAAGACTGTGAACTTCTTCCACTACTCAACAAAATCCCTGGCTGTGAAACATCAGAAGAAAGCTGTGTTGAGGAGTGGTTTGCTGTTGACGACAATGGCCATCAGGAGTATGGAGACGAAGATATTGTAGCTATGGTGCAGGGCTCGAGAGCTGAGATCGACTCGGAGGAAAGCGAGGAGGAAGTGAACACTCAAACTGAACTCGTATCTCACTCGGACGCGGCAAATGCTCTCGACCTCGCCTTACGCTACGTCGAACAACACGCTGTATCAACACCAAATGATGTTATGTTTATGCGTCGATGGCGGAACATTGCATCCTCAAGTCGATTTACTGCACTTCGTCAGAAAAAAATCACCGACTTTACTTCTTAAGTGTGTGTAGTTTAGTTTAGTGTTTTCCTCAAGCCTAGGGTTTCCTCAAGGCCTAAAAAAGGTATGTCTTTATTAAACTTCTTTGTACTGTATATTTTGTATAACAATATGTAAATATATGTTTTTAGCGAACGTCTTTATAATTTCTTCAGTTTTTGAGTCTTAAAAAAAATTTTAAAATCGGTAGTATTTTTTCTGAAGTCTGTTCGGAATAGGCGGATTTTCGGAATAGCGGGGTTCAGAATAGCGGGACTCTACTGTACTCCCACTCTGCTAACTGACCTGCGCGCTCTTCGGTGACTGATTCAAACTAGGGAGTCCATTCTGCCCCACCCTGTACAAACTAACACTTTACATCTTCATTCTAAACAGAATTGTATAATTCTAAACAGAATTGTATAGGACAATCTAGGCAGTTATTTTAAATCAGTTGTGTTCTTAGACTGTCATAATCTCAAAAATAAAGAACCAAGAAATCCATGTGAACCTCTGTGGGCTCATCCATCATCATAATCATCATCTCTTGACTTTTCTGTTTTCACGGATTGTCTCTGACAAAGTTGCTTCCATTTTTGGCCATCCCCCAGGTTTCCTCTTCCTCCACCTGTCTTTTGATGCGTTCTTCTTCTCTCTAGATCCTTCCTCACTTGGTCCTCCCACCTTCCTCTCGTTCTTCTTCCTCTTTCTTCTTTCTCCAGGGCTATTGTCCTCTATCTATTATTTCCCATCCTCTTTAACATTCCCCATTCACTACATTCCTGTTTCCATTTTATCTCGTAGCGATATCACTTGTTACCTCTCTCTAGTTATTTTATCTCGTAGCGATATCACTTGTTACCTCTCTCTAGTTATTTCACTCCTTATTATATTTATTCTGCTAGTCTTCTTTATTCCTCTTACAAATCTTGTTTCTGCTGGTTTCCCAACAACTTTGTATAAGGATATCAGATTTAAATGTTTTTATACATTTTGAATGATTTGTATCAGATTTTAACTAAGCTTTTTATTTATATAACATGCTTGTATTATTTTAATTAATTTGTTATATTGAATTTTAAGTATCTAAATCTATTATTTTGTTTCAGTGATGAGCCCGGGTTTTATGTGAGTAAGTATTGTTTAAGAACTTGGCGCACCAGGGTTCTTAATCAACTGGAAGGAAAGAGCTGTAGTATGTCAGCCAAAAGTGACGGGACAGATAAGTGCTTTAGTGAGACAAAGACTGATCATGTATTGCCTCATACATCAAGTGCATGTAAAAATGTTGTTGAAGACAAGATAAATCATAAATGTACATTAACCAGAAGAAGGTCCTTAGTTGTGAACAAAGTTACTAATCCTATTCAAAAGAGAAAACACGCCTCAGCTGTGTCAGTGCCTTTAAGTGAAATTAGAGACTGTATTGTTTTGTGTCAAAGACTACAATTCAGTCTCAACAATTCTACAGACTTAAAACAGTTTAGTAAAAAAGCTGTATTAGAGCGTTGTAAACAACTTAAAGTTAAATTAAAAAAGTTAGTTATTTCTCCTAGAAGTAATAAATCAAAGACATTCAATTCTAGAAGATTTTTAGGAATGGACATGGAAAACCAGAAGTGCAATGGTGTAGAAAACACAAATACAAATTCAGAAACTAAACATGAAAATAACTGCCAGAATAGTAGAAATGTGATAATAAAAGAAGAAAGTGAAGAAATTGTAAATTCAGATGCTTATGTAGATAGAAATGAAGAGAATACCAGCAATCAAATTAAACATAATAAGAGGGAAAAGGAAGCCGGAAATAGTGAAAACTGTTTGCCCTGTGACAATGGTGATAATAAAGTTCAGTTGAAAACAGATGATGAAGGAGACAACAATTTAGATGATGGAATAGAGTCAAGTAAAGAGTTTAATGAAGCAATCAAATGCCCTCATGGTAAGGTTAATTGTTATAAATATAATCTTAAGGACAAAATTTAGATTACATGATTTGTGTTATTTTGTCCATGCATGGGCCAGGATTGATCAGTTTAACTCATAGTTAGACTTGTAGTTTTAAAGTATTTGCACTGAAAGTGAGTTTAACAAAATTTACTGAATTCATGTTCAAAGGGAGAAATCTTGCAGTCATGATTTTTCTAATTGTACTCTCTGCCAGTAGTTCCTTATGTACTGACCCATTACTAGTCCTTTAGTGACTATAGGATACTTTAGCAAGGTCTCAGGTGGTCCACTAGAAGGGTTTATCAACCTAAGTTGAGGCAGCCGAGGGTCTAATGACCTGACCGTCGTCCCTCCCTTTGTTGTGAACAAATTAGTCAAGGCTGCATGCACATGCTAGTTACATTTTAATTTTTATTATTTGTAAATTTAATTAAAAATTATTTTAATCATTGGAATTGATTACATGGAATGTAATCAATTTTTTTAATATGTTTCATTATTTTCCCCAAAGTAAGTGAACAATATTGAGATTTTCCATGAACAACATGAAATAAATACTGTTGGGCATATCAAGTAAAATATACCAGAAAAACCTCTCAATATTGCCCAATTAATTTGGGATAAAAACTGAAATGTATTAAAAAATTTATTATTAAATTCCAATGATTATAATAATTTTTAATTACATTTTAAAAAAATCAAATTTCAAATTTTAACTAGCTTGTGCATGCATCCTTGACTAATTTGTTTACAACTGAGGGAGGGACGACGATCAGGTCATTAGTCATCTGCAATAGTTTAACCCACCCGCCCACCCATACACGTACAGTAGTATTGACCCACCCACCCACCCATAAATGTACAGAAGTATTGACCCGCCCATACACGTATAGCAGTATTGACCCACCCACCCACATATACACGTACAGTAGTATTGACCCGCCCAAACACCCATACACGTACAGTAGTACTGACCCACCCGCCCACCCATACACGTACAGTAGTATTGACCCACCCACCCACCCACCCATACACGTACAGCAGTATTGACCCGACCGCCCACCTATACACGTAAAGTAGTATTGACCCACCCGCCCACCCATACACGTACAGTACTATACAGTACTACCCTCAGCTGCAATTGTTTGTGATTCTTATTGATGTCGCTAGAAAGCGCTTGATTGCAGACACTCAGTTACGTTATTTGTAAAGTAGTTATGTTCAACTCTCATAGATAACGCTCACAAGTTTTTACTATTTTTTTTGTCACTTTTGTTTGTTTTAGTAAATGATAAACAGTCACACATGTTGATCACTATTATTGGGGGATAAATTATGTTCAGAAATAAATTTATTTTATTTATATAAGTATTTGTATCGAAGAATGTTTACTATAAACTAATATATTATAATATTCGTCAATTTTTAACTAAAAAGGAAATGCAGCAAGACATTAACTGTTGGTACATGGTAACCGTACACAGGACAGGCTCGGCACAGCAAATCTCCGGCCACTACGGCAAATTGTACAAAACCTCTTCTCTAAATTTCATCTACTAATTTCTTCTAAACAGATCCTCTTATATGATGTAAATATCAGACCATAAATCTCAAAGATAAAAACATTCAATTACTAAAGAATGTAGTAATGAAATATTCACTTTAACCTGGGATGTAAAATACTCTATTGATTTTGATATTTTATCCAAATATGTATATATTGTTTTTCACTCTAAAAAAAGCTTTTACTCTCTCTTTCTCTTAGGATTGGGTCTGAAACACACTTCTGAAGATCCGAAAGTTTAAATATAATGATAGTTATCTTAGAAGGCAAGTCTACCAACATCTCAAAGTAGTAAACAAACAGAAATAACACATTTTTCACAAATTTTCAGTGCCACTGGAATTTTCCTCAGGTGATTAGAGACTTACCTCACCTGTTACTGACAATTTGTGAAAAATGTGTTATTTCTGTGTTTGTGAAATGTGCGTAGACTTGTCTTACGTAAATTTGATGATGTCCTATCTCTCTTAATATACTAATTCTTGGTCTAATGCTCTTTGACCTAACCTAAAATTTAATGATCCAAAAGTTTTGTGCTACTATTTCTAATAATAACTGTGTATTGTTATAAAAATTGTGTTTAATTACCATTTTCAGTACAGTTCAATATTAATAGTTAGCATCTATTTAATCAAGAATATTTTTTACAGGAAATTTATTATTTGATGAGACTGAAAGAAAATTGGTGCCTATTCGTGTGTGGGAAATTCTAAAACAATATTTTCCGTTTGCTCCTGAATTTGCTCATGATTCTGTTCCTTGTCATCAGTGTCAGGTATTTACAATTTGAAAAAATGTGTTTCCAATTAAATTTTAAGTACACCCCAGTTTACTTTATTTAATGTAATGATTTTACTACGTTTTATTGTAGATTTTACTAACTTTGTAATCCTCTATAAAATTAAGGCCACGTTTTTATCAATAAATTCTGTTACTGGTTTACATTTTAGATACATTATTGCAAATTGATGAGCTGGAAACTAATTATAATTTAGTCAAAATCTAAATTTAGTGTTTGTATGAAATAATTCACAATTCCAATAGATATCTCCAGACTTGTGAATTTTTGTGTCTGTTACGTGTGCTGCAGAACTTGCCTTTTTGCCAGCAACACCATTGTTGAAATGCCATTACTTACATTCTTTTATAATTTTTAAAGAGACTCACTGTTTGTCTGATTTGTTGGCCCTGTTGACATCTTATAGTCTCAATTCTCCTGTAAAGTCCAGTTCCCAAACTCTAACTGGACACTACAGTTATTCAGTAGCGCCCATAATGATGAAGTTGATAACCATTATTACCCTTACACTGTGACAATACTGACATCATTACTCACCACCTCCATCTCCACTTTGACTTCACTTAGCTGGATTACTATTCTTACATATGAAAAGCCATCACAACTTTGTGCATATTTTAAGGCGAATATGGATATGATTGTAGGATGAGTGTGTATGACCTGTATAGTCTGGTTACTAACTGAGTTTGAAAGGGCCATTTTTTAAGAGCCCAATAGCCAGGGCAACTAAGGGACCTACAGCTTTACGTGGAATCCGAACCATGTAGTATTGGTCTGATTTTCAGCTGATTGACGAGACTGATACTCAGTTCTCTCCCCTACACAACATCCAGACACTGACATGGACTGAACTACCCCGCTAATACATTCCAAAATGCTGAGTAACTTTACTTTTACACCTTTTTAATCCTGAATGCCAAAATAGACCTCTGTCATAACAAAGTTAGAAGCAGGGAACCTACACAAAGCAATTGTCCTTACAATACTTCGTGACGAAAGTGTCTAAGAGTAAATTGCTCTTATTAGAAAGAGTAAGTTAGATGCATTAGTAAAAGTATTTTGCAAAATTCATATGTTCTGCACTCAAAATCAAAATATCTTTATTCTCATTAGTACATTACATTGCCTAGTTTCATAACACAACTAAATAATTGCATTGTCGATAAATAATACATGATAGTAAGTAAGCTTAATTTAATTATTTAATAATACTAGCCAAATAAAATGTAATTCCTGTTACCTATCTTTTATTAATTATACAATTCCTGAAACGAGTAAGACATTTTTACTTAAATAGTTCTTTAACTGTATATTTTATTTTCTACTCATCATATATATCCTTGATGTGTTTCGGAAGGTACCGGTACTTATTTAGTTTTATTCCAGAGCAGGATTTTTTTACTCCACAGTCCAAAGCCACTAAGGCGCCTACTGTCTCAAGATGTTTAACAGACTAGTTTTCTTATGGGAAGTGATCTATTTTTTTATGTTTTCTGGTTATGTGTCAGTAATCATGGATAGGTTAGTTAGGTTATATTACTCATGTTTAACACGTTTCATTGTATTAAATATATCCGCTCGAAAGAATAGAATTTAAAGAAAGTAGGTTAATTTTATTTCATTCTTTATATCCTTTTCAGAACTTAGCAACAAAAGACGAAGTTGTCAAGCAACAATACTATGAAACTGCTGTAAACCAGAAGAAAATACTTTCCGACTTATTCCATCTGCGCAATAGGCCACAAATAGGCAAATCGGACAGTCCTCTCTACATTATTCCAAAAGAACATTTCTACCAACCCTGGAGTGCCTTTCTCAAGTAAGTTTGGTATTACATTACATTAGTTCGGTAATTTTTACAGACTAGGAATTATTTTTAAGCATTTTTAAGGAAATTTCTAGAAGAACTAAGTGCTTTAAGAATTTATAATATAATTAACCATTATTAACAACTATTCACTATTAAGAGGGCTCTAAACCCCCGCGCTGAAAAGCGTAAAAACTGCTTTGCGCGGTCCTAGATACTGCCTTTATTTACTGTCGTAAAATTATAAATGAAGTATCTATTTAAAGATAAAGACATTTTTGACTCAAATCGCTTTTTAAAATTCTCCTCCATTTCAATTTTATAGGTTATTGAAGTTACCCAATATTCAAACTAGTGCCAAAATAAAACTGGAGCTGTTATCGAAATTTAAAAAAGCGATTTTAGTCAGAAATTTATCTAGTTTCAATTTAGTTTTGGTTTCAGATCGATATCTTTAAAGGTTCAGCCGCAATATAGGACCGCGCAAAAGCCTGCATGGTAATTTATTGCTAAAAAGATGCGGTGATTCATGAGATCCAAGTGGCGAAAACCCGAACCTCTTAGTAGCAGATGGATTTTACTACTTCATTCATAAAAACCTTTCTTCATTTAACTTAACATCGATGGATGCAATGTAGGCCTACGACGACTGATATCAGTATTATTTTACAGACTGATTTACTCACTTAGAGTATGTCTATTTACTTTTGTATGGCTTATTTCGTTTAAATTAAAATGTGAGTTCCCATGTGGTTCCTGATATAACCTAACCACAAAGTAAAGCATAAAACGTTTATTCGTAATGACAGTGCACAATATTTATTATGTGATGACAAATACTGTAATAATCATCTATATACAACATGTTTATGAAATAAATCATATAAAATACATTAACGAATGCGTACAGTAAAAATATTAGTTTAATAATTCCAATTTGATCAAAGCAATAAGTAATTCTAAGTCACTGTCTCTATTGACTTTTATTTTATTTTAAAAATATAAATACAGTAATGTTAACTCGTAACTATTCATTTATTAAAGTTCATTAATGTTGAGGTAGAAGAAATGCTAGGTCATTTATTTGTAATTTTATAACTTTATAACTGTAATTTGGTAACTTCTAAGCAAATATTTTTCCTAAACGGTAACAAGGACAGAAAAATATGACAGCGGGGGATGGGGCGGGGCGGAGCGGCAATCCTTTTGAGAACTTTGAAGTCATGGGGCAAGGTAGTGTTTGGGAACCTCGTACCACTCCCGGTGTATTCCGTTGAACAGCCAATGAGAAGACTTGGGACGGTAAAACTTGACATAAGTGATATTTAAACATTGTGCAATGTAAAGAAAAATAATAAAATACGAATTTAAAAAAGCTTTCTTAGTTAGCATAGTACGTGTTGGTAGATGAATTTAATACAATATTAATATAAACTGAACAAATATAATGGTGACCGATTAAGGTAAACTTGGTTTACCGAAATTAATCACTATAACATTCGTAGTCTACATATTGAACTTATTTTTTATAAATACAGTATAAGTATTATACTGCATGAAATTTGCATTGTGTGACGTTCACAATAGACAATAGACAATCTTTATTTTTCACAAAACGTTTACATGAACCAGCATAGCTGGAGAAACAGGTAAAATTGTCAACATTACAAGTAAAAAACTACAACCTAATTACTACATATACAAATAATGTTAAAAATAATTAAAATACATCATTTAAAAAATAATTAATACTATAGTAAGCTTTGCTTATGAGTAATTCAGTAATATATCTTTTAAAAATTTCAACTCTCTCAATTGCTTTCAAAGTATTTGATAATTTACTATAAATTTTTTTTGCCTATGTACTGTGTAGTTTTTCTAGTGAAGTTAATCTGTGGTGGGCAGTTGGAAATCATTTTGATACCTAGTTAAATATTTGTGTTGATGGTTTTCAGTCATGAAAAAATGTAAATTTCTTTTTATAAACAACAAACATTGTAAAATATAAAGTGATGGTAAAGTTAATTATTTTAAATCTGTAAATATTTCTTTACATGAGCAACAGTAGTTTGAGAAAGTCATAATTCTAAGAATTTTTTCTGTATTTTAAAAATTGATTCAGCATTGGAGGAGTTACCCCAAAATTCTATACCATATTGAGCAATGGAAATAAATAAATAGTTTTTAAGTCAGTGACATTTTGCAAAACTGTCATTTGAAAACAGACAGTATTTAGTCTTTTAGACAAAATGTCTATGTATGTATCCCATTTTAAATTGTTTTGCACTTGGATGCCCAAAAATGTTGTTATGTTTACCTGATCCACAATTTGTCCATCGAAATTGATCAATAACACAAAATTTTCCATATTTTGATTGGTTTTAAAATTAATTATTTGAGTTTTAGAGCAGGTTATTTTTAAACCATTTGCAGTGAACCAATGATTTAGCTCTTCAAACGCACAATTTATTGAATTTTGTAAATGAGTTGGACTGTTTGCTTTTAATATGGCTGTTGTGTCGACAGCATAAAGAATCAATTTTGAATTTAGATTGAAAGGCAAATCATTAATGTAAATTAAAAAAAGTGGTCCCATTATTGATCCCTGGGGCACACCCAAATATTGTTTGTTCCAATTAGAAAAGTTGTGAGTATTATTTTTGAAAACGACTGATCTATGAAACCGATCCACTAAATATGATTTTATCCATTTTAAAGAAATTTTAGAGAGATTGTAAAATGTAAGTTTAGAAAATAGAATTTCATGAATCACACAGTCAAATGCTTTGGACAAATCACAGAATAGACCAGCTACCTTCTGTGACCTGTCCAAGCCGTGGTTGACTTCCTATAGAAAGTAAGACAGGGCATGAACCGTGCTTCGCCCAGATCTAAAACCATATTGTTCCCCCACAAAAATATTGTTGCTCTCAAAGAAAGAAAACAATTGTTTTGAAGCTATTTTTTCAAAAACTTTAGAAAAGGCTGGTAAAATTGATATTGGGCGATAATTATCGGGATCAGTTTTACTGCCCTTTTTAAAAAGTGGTTTGATTTCAGCATATTTTAGCTGGTATGGAAAAATCCCACTCTGGAAAGATTGATTTATTATCAAAGTTAAAGGACCAGCGACAATATCACTTGTTCTTTTAAGCAGCTTAACCCTTTGGCTGTTCTGCAACGATATATCGTTTTTGGTAATCTGACCGAAAATTGTTACACAACGATATTTCGTTGTATGGATTTCGGCCGAAAAATGTTTTGCAACGATATATCGTTGTTACGTAATAAATTTGCCGTTCTGTCATTTTTTCGTCAAATACGCAAAAAAATATACGGAAGAATAGATAATTAAATTCCCTACATGAAAAAAATATTAAATACAGCATTCTTGCCGTTTTTATAATATAATCCTACTATTGAAAACATCGCGGTAATTCGGAAGGCCGTGGCTGTCAGGTGTGGCGCGCGCCTGTGTTTACGATGACGCATCAGTTGTTTTGGCGCCAATTGCTGTTTACAGTGACACTGAGTCGAGTGCTTCTTTGCGTTTAATAGTTTTTATTGTAATTAGTATTACATTTTTTCATCGAAATGAGTGCTAAACGATCAAAATCTCCTATAAGCGAGAACACTTTGATGGGAATTGCTAGAGATGCTGGTGGTGCTAACTTTGTAAGTGATAGTGGCAGTGAGCATGATTCTATTATGGACAGCAGTGATTCTGAAACAAGTGGAGACTTCATTGTTGATGACACAGATGAAGACCCGAGTTATGATCCTGAGGTTAGCACGTCAACGGGAATTACAGGTTGTTACATTTACCACCCGTTTTCTCCCAAAATATATCACCATCTTCTGACTCTGAGGACGATGAACCTCAAACTAGGCCTAGGCCTAATGTTCAAAGGGGTAGGGCTAGGGGAAGAGCTACTGCTGAGAGACATAGGCTTCAGCGAAATGATATGGCTGATGATGATAGTAGTTGGGATGAGGTTGAAGAAGGTAGTGATCCACCTTACAACCACCAGTTTTCATATTCTGAAATAAGTGGACCTAAACATTGCCCCCCACCAAACTCTAAACCTTTTGATTATTTAACATTGTTTTTCACAACTACTGTTTTGAACTTGTTTGTGACGGAAACTAATCGTTATGCCAGATCTTACATTCAACAAAATCAGGGGACTCTTTCACCTTTCAGCCGAGTAAAAAAATGGGTTGATGTCACATTGGCTGAAATGAAAGCATTTTTGGCAGTTTTATTGAATATGGGGATGATTAGGAAGCCTAGCATTGCAAGCTATTGGGATACAGATTATACACAATCAACGCCATATTTTGCAAAAATTATGACCTCAAATAGATTTATTTTAATTTTAAAGTTCTTTCATATTGTTGATGTCAACAAACTAGTTCCTCATGGCCAGCCTGGATATGACCCTTGTGGTAGGTTCCAACCTATAATAGACCATGCCAATAGGTTATTTAAACACTATTACTATCCTACCCAAGCCCTGTCTGTGGATGAATCTTTAGTAGGGACAAAGAAACGTGTGGCGTTAACCCAGTACTTACCAAAGAAAAAACACCATAAATGGGGCATTAAATTGTGGGTCTTATGCGACTCAGTCACCCGCTATTGTTGTGCCTTTTATTGTTATAAAGGTGCACAAAGAAACGAACAAAATGAACGTGTTGTAGAGACAGGTTTGGGAGGGAATGTTGTCATGACATTATTACGGATGGCAAATTGTTTGAATAATGGGCACCATATGTACCTTGATAATTTCTTTACATCAATAGCTCTTGCTAAAACCCTGTATAGTCATAATACCTTCCTCACTGGTACACTAAGAAAAGATAGGAAAGGTATTCCTAGAAAACTGTTAGGAAAGTATGCTGTTGGGCAAAAGACATATGTGAGAAAAGGCCCTATATTAATAATGGCACACAGAGAGAAACAAACAAACTCTTCTCAATTTCTAATTTTATCAACTGACTGCCAGGCTGCTACTGAAACTTACTCTATTAGGAGAAGTGGACGTGTAGTTATAAAGACAAAGGCCAAAATTGCCCATCAGTACAATAGAGGTATGGGTGGCATAGATTCAACAGATCAGATGTTGTATGTGTACATGGACGAGAGGAGGACGATGAAACATGCCAAAAAAGTAATTTTTAATGTATTTGGACGTATGGTACTGAATGCATACATTCTCTACAAGATGAACACTACCAAACGGCCCATGAAAAGATCTGAGTTCATGAAAAAAGTTATAGGCGACCTCTCTGCAGAATGGCTAGCTGTAAGAACTGTTCCTCAAGAACTTCAAGGTGGGGGAGATGGCCCGACAAATCGTTTTGGACTTAGGAAGCTGCCTGAAAAGAAGGAAAAGTTGTGTAAAACATGTTCTGGTAGTAATAATCCTACAGGGAAGAAGAGGAGGTCACGCACCGTGTGCATTAGGTGTGGACTTGGTGTCCATGCTGAATGTTTAGTGAAACATGTGTGCGAGTAAAAAAAAAACTTTAAATATGTAAATATGTAAATATTTTGTTTTTGATACATTTTATTATATTTCATGTATCTGTGAGTTGTGAACCATATAAAAGTGGTTTTTATTCAATAACAAAAGACAGAGAGACTTTACACTATATTCTGACAAATCGCCTTCAATATCAGGTAAGACATTATTTTATATATTTTTTATAACTTTGTCAAATATACTACAAATTAGTTGAAATTTTCAGGATCTGCTAACAATTATATGGCCTTTCAATTAAACACACCATCAACACAATATACAAACATATAAAGTACATTTTATAACTACAAACTAAAAAAAAAAAATAAAAAAAATAAAACGAAATAATATATTTTAAAAATTTTTTATTTTTGCGATGAAAAATAAACTACAATATTTTATTCTAAAAGCCCATTTAATTCTCTAGAGAACAGTACTTATTTGATGAACATAGGGTAATTTATAAAAAAGTTGTAGATTTTTAAGTAAAACACTGCAAAATTGCCAATTTTAGCTGAACATTCAGGGGTACTACACATGTAAAAAATCCAAACATTTTTGGGATTTTTTTTTTTTTTTTTTTGCTGAACAGTCAAAGGGTTAACTGGAATTTCATCCCATCCTGCTGACATTTTATTTTTTAATGATGAAATAGCGTTAATAGTTTTTTTGTTTTTTTATCAGTTGAAATTCAAAAGAAGGTATGTTATTTTCTAAATTGAAATTATTTATTAGACTATATGCAACAGATTTATTAAATTTTGCCAAGTTAACATCCGAAAATTTCTTATTGAAGTACTCTGCTATCTTCAAACCATCAGAAATAATAAATACTAGCCAAGTATTTATTATTTGTTTCACTTGTGTATTGAAACAGAAATTTTCAAACTATTATTAAATTGTTAAAATAAGATGTTCTTCTCGGTTTGGTTTTGTATTAATTTAATGCATTTTCAATTACTTGAGTATCCACTGACCTAACTAGGTAGCTCGTGATCAACATGGCTAAAACTCATGATCAGCTAGAGTAGCACCCGTGATCAACTTGGGCAGTCTCTGTAATGGGCTTGGCTAGCACCTGTGATCAACATGGCTAACACTAATAATCAACTCGTTTAGTACCCGTAATAAACTTGGCCATCCACCGTCATGGACTTGGCTAGTACTCGTGGCTAGTCAATAATGGGTGGCTAGTCAAGTAGACCACAGGTGCTAACCAACATAATCACCAAGTTCAGTTCATCAAGGGTGCTACTCAAAGTAATTATAGGTGGCTACCTAAATTGACCATGTTCTACCTAAGATTAGTTGTCCTACCTACTAAGTTGACCATAGACTCTACTCAAGGTAATCACGGGTGGCTACTCAAGTTGACCACGGGTTCTACGCAAAGTAATCACAGGTACTATCCGAGTTGACCATGGGTGCTACCCTATGTAATAAGGGGTGGCTACTCAAGTTGACCATGGGTCCTACCCAAAGTATTCACAGGTACTACCCAAGATGACCACCTGTGCTACTTAATGTAATCATAGGTACTACCCATGTTGACCACGTGTGCTCGAGGTTATCACGAGTGGCTACTCAAGTTTATCATGGATGCTACCCAAGGTAATCAGGGATGGCTACTCACGTTGACCACGGGTCTTACCCAAGGTAATCACAGGCACTAAGTTCACCACCGTAATTATGGGTGGCTACCCAAATTGACCGTGTGTTCTACCTAAAATAATTGTAGGTCATACCTAAGTTGACCACAGGCTCTAACCAAAGTAATAATGAGTGGCTTCCCAAGTCACAAAGGATCCTACCCAAAGTAATCACAGGTACTATCTAAGTTGACCACGAGTACTACCCAAGGTAATCAGTTGTGACTACCCAAGTTGATCATTGGTGCTACCAAAGGTAATCACAAGTACTATCGAAGTTGACCATGGAAGCTACCCAAGGTAATGACAGATATTACATAAGGTAATTACAGTTACTACCCAAGTTAACCAAGGGTGCTGCCCAAGATTAATCACAGATAGTAACCAAGTTGATCACGGGTTATACTGAAGGTAATTACAGATTCTATCCAAGTTGACAATGGGAGCTACCCAAATCAGATATAATACGCAAGATGATTAATGGTGGCGCTACCCAAGGTAATCAGAGATATTACCATAGAGGACCAAGAGTACTATCCAAGGTAATCACAGGTACTACCCATGTTGATCATGGGAGCTACCCAAGTCAATCACAGGTACTACTCAAAATGATTACTGGTATTACGAGTGGCTACCTAAATTGACCAAGAGTGCTACCCAAAATAATCAGGTACTATCTAAGTTGACCACGGGTATTACCCAAGGTAATCAGGTATGGCTACTCACGTTGATCACAGGCCGTACCCAAGGTAATCAGGTATGGCTACTCACGTTGATCACAGGCCTTACCCAAGGTAATCACAGGCACTACTAAAGTTCACCACCAGTCCTACCTAAAGTAATCACAGGTACTACCCATATTGACCACTGTTAAGATAATTACAGGTCATAAGTTGAATACAGGGTCTATTCAAGGTAATCACAGGTGACTTCCCAAGTCCTGTCCACCACAGATCCTATCCTACCCCAAAAAAATCACAAGTACTATCTAAGTTGGCCATGGGTGCTACCAAAGACAATCCCACATATTGACCACATGTCCAACCCAAGGTAGTCACGAGTGGCTAGCCATGTTACCACGTTTTACAATCAAGGTAATTATGGGTGGCTACCCAAGTTGACCATGGGTGCTACTCAGGGTAATCACAGGTACTACCCAAGTTGACCATGGGTTCTACCCAAAATAATCACAGATACTACTCAAGTTAATTACGGGTGGTAGCCAAGATAACTGGTACAACATATGCAGTACTTGCAATAATTATTTAAATGTAATTATTTATTATCAATTAATTTTTCAAGCATTTTTATATATTTATTAGGAATAACATTGATTTGTTTCTAAATATGTGTTAACATCAGCTTTAATCCACGCAATAAAATCATATCCTATAAACGACAAATACATTTATTGGTAAATAAATGTTTAGCGCTTATGTACTGTGGTGCCAAAATGGATGAGTCCAAACTGCTTAGACAGGTGAGGACAAACTACTGTACTCATATAAAAAACTGAGTCCAAAGTACTTTGTGAATTGCTGAGGTCAAACTTGTAGACTACGTGAGCCTAAACTACCCCGAATATACATGTTTATGACGCCAAACTACTGTCAGGTAGGTGAGCACAATCTGCTTTGAACGTCTAAAGTTAAACGTTCAAAATTGATATATGCTCGCAGCAGTTTCTCTGTTTTGATTGTTGGTTATTTTTAACAGTCATGTTTTTAAAAATTCATCATATTTAGTAATTTGCGTATGCCTAATTGAATCATATTAAATTAATCACTTCTAAAATACTGTGAAATATTTATCAGTAAAACTAAAATTTTTGAAAAGCAATTGTATAAAACTGTTGTCGAAGTAAAATAATTGCTTTTCTCATGGCAATTGGAAATTGAGCAAGATTATAATATATTATTTTAATTATAATTGATATCATTCATACGGTTCACTTAAGTTTTCGTCTCTGTCCGCGAAAATCTTTTTTGTAACAAAATGTCTGCTTTTTGAAACCAAATTGTCCCTGTATTGTTATTTTCATGTATTGTAGTAATTCATTCAGCATACTTCAGAAGCAAATAAAAAAGTGGCCACATTTCAATTATTTTTTAATGTTTGGAAATTAGTGTGTTATGTTGTAATTGCCATAAAAGTATGATAGTTTATGTGAAATCATTTTTTGTTTTATTAAAAATAATTAGTAAACCATACAAAACTATAAATAGTAAAATAAATTGACAGATGGTATTTTTTACCATTACTTTTTAACGTGTTTTATTTAGCTTTAAATAAAGCGTATCCTTTAATACTTTAAGCCTATGTTGAGAATTGTTGTGGCGTTCATTTAATATTATTTTTTTAATCTTCAACTGAACATAAAAAGATACGAAATAGAAATTTATTTGCAAATTAATGCCTTTTATTAAATATTTAACCAAATAAAAACCAATATTTAGATCACAATCCAACAGCTTTAAGGAATATTTACAAAAACCATACTTTGTTACGTAATTTACTTAGTTTTTAGTGAAGCGTATCTTTATGTTTATAAATCAAACTCTTCAATTGTTTTTTAATTGTAGAATATAAGTATGGTAAGCCTATGCCTAACTATGTTAAATTTTAACTGTTTTGAGAATAACAAGAATTATGATTTTGGAAAACTTTTCAAATAATAGAAATTTTATATTTTAGTAGACCCCCAATTTTATCAGTGAATAACTTGATTTCGCTGTAAAAAGTCTACTTTTCTAAACAAATATTACAATTAATTTCTTGTTTGAGTTCTTTATTGGAAATTGTAAATAATTTAAGAAATTCTCAAAAATTCCAAGGAATAAAATTATAAATAAAATAATCATAAAAAAAATTCAATAAAAAGCATTTTATTGGAATTTTTGAGAATTTCTTAAATTATTTAAATATTAAAATTGTTTTATAAAAACAAAATGACATAACAAAATGTTAAGAAAACCCGGTACTGACTGGAAAATTGTCAATTGTTGGCCAGAATTAGCCTTTCAGCTCAACGTACATTCAAACAGGGAAAATCGGGCTTATCCACCTGACTAGGCGGAAGGCGGGTGGCTGGGGTAATTGGGGTTTCCGGTTGAAAATACTATGAAAACATACTATACAGGAAATAATTCAAGGGACTATATTGTACTGTCCAGCGGATTAAGCTTCCTCCACCTAAAATAACTGGATGTAGTTCCAACTTCTCTCACCAGTGTCGCATGACTTCTATATTTTATTTCCCTTTAGAGCCCTCTTAACAACAATGTGCACTGTTAATTATACATTTTTAACTATTAAAAATATATGTTAATTAACATTTTTTTATGTTAATTAACATATATTAGTGCGTGTATATATTTATTTATTCCTATCCTGACCATTAAATTCTTCTTAACCTATTATAAATAAAATGTACCGTATTTCTCTCAGGACTCAGTGATATACTAAACAGTTTTGGTTACAAAGATTATAATTATTTTTTAATTTTTGAAGCTACATACAAAATTCAGATATTCTCCCCTAAGTTTCTTTACTAGCTTATTTAGGTTTATCAAGTGCAGTTCATAAAACTGATCTTTATTGTATATTAAATTTAATATTTTTCTTCAATACACAATTTATTCATTTACATATTAAATAAAATACAGTATTTCTTTTGTCCAGCATTCGTTAGTCCGGAATTTGCTACAATCCAGACTGTAAACTAAAAAACCTTTAAAATCATTATATTCAGCTGTTGTCAAATGGATGTGACGTAAATAAATGATATTCGGAAATCCTAGGTTGTTCTCGTTTACAATATTCTGATTCATGAAGACACGTCATTTTACTTTGTTAAGTTTGATAACAAATTATTCCTTGTTACATAATTTATCTTCCTAGAATGGAGATAAATTGTTAATTGTACATTAAGTTATTAATTAATATTACTATTCTACTTGAGTTAGTTTTCTACATACAGACTATGTAATATTTTAATTTGTAGAATTGTTTGTGTAATTTTGGTACAATTTTTCAAAACTGCAGAAAGTAGGCAATGAAAAGGGTAGGCTGAAACGTAAACAAGTGATTCTTAATAAACATATAATTATATGTATAATCTACTTTTTATAAATTATAATTACATTTGGTTGCCCATATTAATACTAAATTTTTTAACACATTAACTACCACGCTGACCCGATCGAGCTGGCATTAGTTGCGGGGTCCACGATCACCGCCGACCCGGTCAGGTCTGCATTTCATAATTTGCAGTGGTTTGAAGAAAAGTGTTAGGCAGCTTTATATCATACTCTACGGCAATAAGTTTCACTATGCCAACAAAAATCATTTTACAATGTGGAGAATATATTTTCACAGGCACTGAAAAGAGACCTAATAAAAAAAAAATGTGCATTGCTATAGTCACTAATATTGTTGGTCAGATAGGTTAGGTCTATTTATTTTGTAATTTTATAAACAAATAAGATGTCAAGTTATGCTTATGATATGCAAAATAAGCAGTAAATAAATAGTATATTAATATTTTAGACATTTAGAACAATAAGTTGTACAGTTGAGTCTCTTACTATAGACATATAGAGTACTATATGTTCTCTTGATTGTGTATAAATACGTTATCTTGAAGATCAACGTCTTAAGTCTAAGCAAGTAAAGAAAAATGTAATCCAAGTAATAATCAATCAATCACACTACTCTATGTAAACACAATTTTCAATATTTTGACGCAACTTCCTACCAGCATACGCATTTGTAAGTAATGCATATGTTGGTACTTAAACCCCTATCAATAAACAATTTGGGGTTATTAAGATAAAATTACCATGTGTATTATTATAAAGAATAACCAGTTTGTGTGTGTAGTTTTGCGTTGTTGTGGTGTGAGTTCAATAACATTTATTCTTATTTTAAGTAGTAAAACTTAGCAATTTTCATTAGTGGGAAGGATTTGTAGTGTTGGTGACATCATCATGTGTATTATTATATATATATTTTTTTTTATTTATTCATAAGACGCCGATCGTCAAGATATGGGCGAATATGGATTTCGAATGAGTGTGATGAGTGTATATGAGCGAATGTAGTCATTGTTACAAACGAAGGCCGACTATTCCTTAGAAAGTGTCATTAATTAATAGCCCAATGACAAATGAACAGCCGGTGGTTATCAGCTGATCCTTCTCAAAATGTATTGATTCTGATTGGGATCGAACTGAGAACCTTTAGCACATGAAGCTGGGATTGAACCAACTACGCTACTGACCAATTAAGTTTATTTATTTATTTATTCATTGTATACGGCTAACACCATTTTACATTTCATCATAAATTTACAGATTGGATTCAGATGGCTGACAATACAGACATTTAATTCAATGTATAGTTCTAATAAATAATATAGAAAACCCAGAGTTCCAAGGGGTTCTAATACAGTGGAACCTCGATACCACGAATCTCAAGGGAATTGAAAAATATTCGTCTTATCGAGGTATTCGTGATAACAAGGTTCGTGTTAGCAAGGTTCAAATGAGCGACATTCGTGTTATAGAGGTTAGCATTTTATACGGCGACGGGTTGGAATGTAATTCCAAATAAAACATACGTAAAATACATACATCGTACTGTACATTGTAATTTACAAATTAATGACAGATACAATTAATACATAGGAATATAAATAGCCAGCACAATAAAAAGTAAAAGGCCAAATGAGTATGACTTAGTAAATTACATAACCTAATCAACATTTTGAAATACAGTACTGGTAGTAATTTAGTAAACATAAACAAAGAGTAACATACGAAATTGTACTGTAGTATTGTACTACACTGTACTAAATAATACACCATTGGACACGCCCGCCATATTCACTAATCACTGACACAACACTATGTACAAAGAGAGGCTAAACTGAAGTCAATCGGAACTGACAGTACAGTCTCATGCCACTGCAGTGGCGCTAATAACTGCAAGAACTAAAACTACAACAAGCACTAGAACTACAACAGGCACTAAAACCACAACATACACTAAAACTTTATATAAATATTCATACTAAGTAACAATACAGTACTACATAATATTTTACTACCCCAGTCCTGATTAGCATTAGTACATAAAACACATCCATATAGACAAAATACAGATTAATTAATTAACAGACCATGCGATTGATTCAAATAAATAAATATATAAAACGTGCAAATTGTGCTAAATCATTACAAGTATCAAGAAACCTTATAATTATATTATTAATATATATATATATATACATACAAAACAAAGTTCCAAACAACAGGCAAGTTCAATACATGTCTGCATTCTACATATTCCAGAATAAACAGATCTACATTCAAAAAAACTTGGAGAGTTCCTTTTTAAAAGTTACTTCCGACATGGCAAAGAAATCAATGTGATCAGGTAAGCTATTTCCCAGGCGGTGAAGACGTGGCACTGAGCTGTGGTAAGAATACAGAGTCTGACAATATTTCCTCTCAAACATTTGATTTGTTCTGGCCAATCTTGAGCAGCGAAAATCTATTCTCCCAAGTAGATCAGGTACTTTCTACCACTGACGATGTAATAATCTTTCTGAGAAGAAGTAAATCATTGATCTTCCGCCTGATGCTCAGAGATGAAGACCAAACTGACGGCTGATGTAACCCAAAGGAACCTCTGCATAATGAAAACCGAGTTTCATTCCTAGAACTAGAAGAAACTTCCACTGGAGCTCTCAATGGAGTCTATATGGCCTATCTGATATGGCGACCACAATGGTGAACAATATTCTAATATGGGACGAACTAGTTGAACATAGAGTGTTCTAAGTGCTACAGGGGAAAACCCATCCCTGGACACCCTAATAATAAATCCAAGAGCTGAATTTTCCTTACGGCTAATAAAGTCAATGTGACTTTTTGGATTAAGTGAAGATGTCATAGTCACCCCAAGATCCTTAACCATAGAACATCTGCTGAGTGGTTCCTCTCCAAGAAAGTACTCAAAGGTCACCGCATTAATCCGTCGGGAGAATGTAAGTATTGAGCACTTTGATACATTAACCTCCATTTTATTCTTAGAGCACCACAATAGTACACCATTCAAGTCAGCCTGTAAATTTCTGCAATCAAACTCCGAAGTAATCTCCCTATATATTTTGGCATCATCTGCAAAGAGCAATATCCTGGATTGTTTAATGACAGAAACCAAATCATTTACATAAATGGCAAAAAGCAAAGGCCCAAGGAGGGAACCCTGGGGGACTCCAGAAGGCACAGGGAAAGGTGTGGATTTTAAACCTCTGTATCACATAATCTCACAAATTTTCAAAAATTTTCAAAAATTCACTATTTCAAAAATTTCAAAATTCTCAAAAAAAAATTCAAAACTCAAAAAAACCACTTGATGACGATCACTCAAATAACTTCAAAACCATCGTAGCGTATTGGTGCAGTTTTTTTCAGTTGGTATATATATATATATGATGTTTGCTGATGTGAAAGGGGTTGCAGGGAAGTGATCTATCTTATGTTCGGATAAACCAGTGCCAGCACTGTCCTGCCCATTATATCGCCCTTAGCAGTGAAAAACCTTCGAAAATGCTCTCTCTCTCCCCCTTCCTCCCTCCACCTCTCCTCACCTGAAGAAAGTGCCAGTGGTACTGAAAATTTGTGAGATTATGTGATTCTTTTCTCTATGTTACTACTAGTCTGGTTTTGGTGAACTTGTCTTCTAAGGTAAGTTTGCTGGTGTCCTATCCCTCCAATATACAAATGTTATTTTATGAAACTGTTTAAGAAAGCTTGATTTTGTGAAAATCAGGAACATATATACTGTAGTTTCCTTCTTTAGGTGCCTCTGTAATTAATTGTTTATGGATCATAAACTATACTGAGAGGTTTCTTAAACTCCACATTTAATACTTACGTAGTTATATTATCGAAAACAGTTCAACTTAATTTGAAGCAGTTCTAACGCTGTACAGAGAAACTTTGATAGCACGAACGAACCTCGGTAACACAAAATCCTCGATAGCATGAATTTATTCAAATCCTCTTGAACCTCCCATAACACTCAATGTTAAAATAAATTTTATAACACGAATGTTATGGACCAACTACCTCAATAACACGAATTTTATTCAATTTTCAAGACAACAAGAGCATGAAATTAAAACCTCCATAGCACGAATACATAGCCAAACACCTCTATACCACAAATTCACCTCTATAAGACGAATTCCAATGGTCAAACCCTCAGTAAGACGAATGATTATTTCCATTTTATTCATGTTGAAACAGGAAACTTGACTTCCGTTTGTTGCAAATACTGGTAAAATACCGACCTGGAATTAGACGGTACCTATAAGTGTAGGTAGATTTGTATCTAAGTTTACTTAGAGAATTTTGGTTTGTTGTGCAGTATCCCTTTTCAGAGTCGAGAAGAAGTTACTTTAGAAAATTGATAAGAGAATCTTGTATGTCATTGAAAAATTCTGAAACTTTTTATGTGTGGTCTCAATTAAAGTACCTACACGCTATTAAAGTTTTAAATGACCTGGATATTAATTTTACTATAGTAAATTTCCAAACGCAAGTCATCTCAAACTGAAAAAATTGTGTATTTTTCGCACTCTAAACTTGATTATAAAAATCGTGAAAAGGTAAAATATAAAATTACCACTCATAATCCCAGAAAAAGATGAGAAAACTTTTAACTGTAATTTAGTTTTCCTCCGCCTTATACTTTTCACACAAATTCGAGTATCTATACTTTATGATTCAACAATAATGCGCAATACCTGAAAGGTGATTTACTTAGTGATGGTGCCAGCTGTCTTTAAATTTATAAAAATCTCATTACTTAAAAGCATTTAAATATAAGTTCTCAGATAGGAGAATATTATTTTAAAAATTATTAATGACATTTACCTCCAGCTAATTTTAACAAGGTCAAGTATTTATTGTTAACTAGCTGTTTACCTGTGCTTTACTACAAGATAATTATATGTAAGTTTTATTAAATTAAATGTTGAGCGTTGATAAGCATTTACACAGCATATTTCAACTGTTTTCATTTCATTTCTTTTTATCATAACGGCTGAGATTAATTAAATTAATAAAATAAATTCATTAGAATGCAATTGATACATTTAAGGCCAGTGTGGCAGAGCCTTAGATTTGGATAGATGTGAAGAAAACCTTACCAGGAATATATTACACAACTTACCAAGTTTAATGGCAATTGGATGTATGGTGTAGTAATGCATAAAAGACAATTATGCCAAAATACATTTTTATTTATATAAATTATAACAAACAAGCTAATTACTAAAATTTAGTTCTATAAGTATTTACGTAGCTAAAATATATTGCTACAACTAAATAGATATTGACTTGTTTTTACCCTCCCACACATACACGTAAAGTGGTAAGGCTTGGTGTTGGTGCTCGGATAACACAAGTTGAATCAGTTTAAATACATATCTTACAGTGAACAATTTCGGTAGAGCCTGGCTCAGACAAGGCTGGTTGGAAGCCGCTCCCAACTGATTGCAACCAAAATGCCAGCAAGCAGCCTCAGCTGACCACTTACCAGCTAGTAAATACTAGCACTGACAAAAATCGAACATGTTTGACTTTTGTCAGCTGGCGTCTGCAATCTTGTGTGATCGCTCTGGAAGCACATTAACGGCTGGTTTACAGAATTGTACATAGTGATTTTTAACTGTCTAAGGTTTACTGTTAGTGGTTTTGTAAACATTACGTTATAACTTGAGTTAAATTAAATTGTCCACAATGAAAATTATCAGGTATTTAAAATGATCCTTTCCCTAGGGATGATAGACCCTATATGACATTTAAAAATGGAAAAGTCTTTTTCCACATTGATTGAAAATCTTAAGAAAAAAGGAATTAAAATCCGTACTATAGGGCCTTTGAGAATAACGATAAACAGTCTAAGAAATACTTACTGAAAGAAACTTTACAAAATAAAAAATAATCAAGCCGGAAACCCGACCGTAAAACTCGAAAAACCTGTCAAATCGTATTCCCGATTCTAAAGAAAAGAAGTGGCTGAAACCGACAGTATGTATAAGCTTAAATTAGTTCGGTTTTCAGCAGCAGAGATGTTTTGGCTGTGTTGTGAATGGAAAGGAGTTTACTTGAAAGTGAGTTGTGCATTTTAATTTATTACTACAGACAGCCCACCTTTCTATGCTCTTGCTAGTAGCAGCTTCTAATTAGCCTCGTCTGACCCAGACTTGAACTACCATCGCTAGACCAGAGGAACTTGCTTCTTCCCTCTGTAATTTGAAAGATTATTTGGTATTAACTGATACTTTCTAAGGAAAGTTGGCCTTAGTTTGTAACATTGACTTTATTTTCTTACCCATTCTCTTTATACATTTTCACAATCCATATTTTCCCTTCTCTTTATCGTTTCTTAGGTGTGAGTGTTTCACAATTACCCCCATATTTACTCTTAGTAGTTGTGGATTAGTAAATGACAAATGAATCAAGCTGCTCACATACTAATTAATGAAACCAGTTGTTTACTAATCTTAAGTTTTAACTCTTTATAAATATAAAGCAATTGTCTCTTATGAAATTAATTTTAGAGATTGGTCTGGAGTCATCAACCAATTATACTCGACAAAGTGTATTTTTAGTTTTGTAGATGTGCATATTTCAATTTAATGTGTGAATTACAAATGTGTAAAACCTGTCATGTATGGTATGATATGGTCAGATAATTGAAAGCTGGACATGGAATTATCATAAGAAAGACATGATTTTTATTGCAGTAGAACCCCTGTAATCCATCACATTTGGGACTGGGAGCATGGTCGGAACACAGAAAAGTCTGATTATGTGTAAAAAGTCAGTATTTATTACATTTTATTATTATGACTGTACAATTTATAGTAATAATACTTTATTAACACCAATTGATGTATAAAATTGTATAGAATATAAAAACAGTAAAAAAATGTATAATACACTAGTATAACAAATTATAATACTGCAGGATTTATCTTCATTAATTTTAAGAATTCTTCAATTTTATATACAATAAATTTTATGTTAAAATTGTTCTTAATCTTATCTACAATTTCTATAATTTAAATGTTGTGTAGAAGTTGACAAAGAGTTGTATAGTTGTATATTTATGTATATGATGTTCTTCTGTGATTTGTGATATTTATATTGTTTGATTTCCAATTTATTATTATTTTTGGTGTCATGGGAATGCACATTGGAGTTTTTTTAACAATGTAGAATATATTTTTTTATATTAAGAAATGGCATAATATTTAACATTATGAATAATGGCTTACAGTGAGTAGTCTGTGTTACTTCACAGATAGTGCTGTAAAGCCAACTTGGAAGAAGGAGAACAAGAAAGAATAGTGCTTACAACTAAGAAAGCAAAAACTGCACAGTACAGTACAAAAACACGCACATTGATAGAAACAACACGAGTTGGCACAACACTGAACAGTGATGTGACGAGGCAATCGAGTCATTTTACTTTCAACTAGAGTTGATCTATGGAATTGAATTGGACTGCTTGCTATTGGATGTAAACAAGTCAATTCTAACACACCCAAGTTCAAATCGAGGACTTCAAACTCGGTGCCTGTCAAACGGCTCAAGTAAAAACCGAACTCGCCGGAAGGTAGACGAAGTTTTCCTACTCAGCGTTCGTCCGGCTTCACTAGTTGGATTGACTCAAACTCAACTATGGACATTTGTATTCAGTTCTGAAGCAGGCAAGTGATAACAAAACATAAACAATGGCGTGAGTGACAGACTAGGCGAGGGTGGATTAAAGGAGTTCTCCTATAGCAAATGCATTGGAGGTATTGCGGCTACTTTCTTTAAAGTAGTACGTAACTTATACAATTGATTATATATAGTCTATAAGTACTTAGCTGGAATTGTTATCACATGAAATATTCTGTAATAAGTTAATAAAACGGCATTAGGCATGTTAAATATATACCATCTAGTACAAGAATCATACTCCTGCACTTGAAATGGTGAAGCAGTTGCAACTGATGTCACACTATCTGACTCCTGTAGAACGGAAATTCTCCACTACACTCCTCACCACTTCCAACTCTACGTAGCTTACACACTGGAGAGTTTACATTCCTTTCTCTTGTCACCGGGAAGGTTCCTGATATTGTATAAGACGTGGAACTTGAGGTGTTATGTTACCATCTGAGAGTCCAGGAAGAGCTGTGGAGGTGATCATTACATCAGTTTACATTCCCTTGTCTTGTCACCGGGAAGGTTCCTGATATTGTATAAGACGTGGAACTTGAGGTGTTATGTTACTATCTGAGAGCCCAGGAAGAGCTGTGGAGGTGATCATTACATCAGTTTACATTCTTTTGTCTTGTTACCGGGAAGGTTCCTGATATTGTATAAGACATGGAACTTGAGGTGTTATGTTACCATCTGAGAGTCCAGGAAGAGCTGTGGAGGTGATCATTATATCAGTTTACATTCCTTTGTCTTGTTACCGGGAAGGTTCCTGATATTGTATAAGACATGGAACTTGAGGTGTTATGTTACCATCTGAGAGCTCAGGAAGAGCTGTGGAGGTGATCATTACATCAGTTTACATTCTTTTGTCTTGTCACCGGGGAAGGTTCCTGATATTGTATAAGACATGAACTTGAGGTGTTATGTTACCATCTGAGAGCTCAGGAAGAGCTGTGTAGGTGATCATTACATCAGTTTACATTCTTTTGTCTTGTCACCGGGAAGGTTCCTGATATTGTATAAGACATGGAACTTGAGGTGTTATGTTACTATCTGAGAGCCCAGGAAGAGCTGTGGAGGTGATCATTACATCAGTTTACATTCCCTTGTCTTGTCACCGGGAAGGTTCCTGATATTGTATAAGACATGGAACTTGAGGTGTTATGTTACTATCTGAGAGCCCAGGAAGAGCTGTTTAGGTGATCATTACATCAGTTTACATTCTTTTGTCTTGTTACCGGGAAGGTTCCTGGTATTGTATAAGACATGGAACTTGAGGTGTTATGTTACCATCTGAGAGCTCAGGAAGAGCTGTGGAGGTGATCATTACATCAGTTTTCATTCCCTTGTCTTGTCACCGGGAAGGTTCCTGATATTGTATAAGACGTGGAACTTGAGGTGTTATGTTACCATCTGAGAGCCCAGGAAGAGCTGTGAAGGTGATCATTACATCAGTTTTCATTGCCTTGTCTTGTCACCGGGAAGGTTCCTGATATTGTATAAGACGTGGAACTTGAGGTGTTATGTTACCATCTGAGAGCTCAGGAAGAGCTGTGGAGGTGATCATTACATCAGTTTACATTCCTTTGTCTTGTCACCGGGAAGGTTCCTGATATTGTATAAGACGTGGAACTTGAGGTGTTATGTTACCATCTGAGAGCTCAGGAAGAGCTGTGAAGGTGATCATTACATCAGTTTTCATTCCTTGTCCTTGTCACCGGGAAGGTTCCTGATATTGTATAAGACGTGGAACTTGAGGTGTTATGTTACCATCTGAGAGCTCAGGAAGAGCTGTGGAGGTGATCATTACATCAGTTTACATGCCTTTGTCTTGTCACCGGGAAGGTTCCTGATATTGTATATGACATGGAACTTGAGGTGTTATGGTACCATCTGAGAGCCCAGGAAGAGCTGTGGAGGTGATCATTACATCAGTTTACATTCCTTTGTCTTGTCACCGGGAAGGTTCCTGATATTGTATAAGAAATGGAACTTGAGGTGTTATGTTACCATCTGAGAGCTCAGGAAGAGCTGTGGAGGTGATCATTACATCAGTTTACATTCCTTTGTCTTGTCACCGAGAAGGTTCCTGATATTGTATAAGACGTGGAACTTGAGGTGTTATGTTACCATGTGAGAGCCAAGGAAGAGCTGTGGAGGTGATCATTACATCAGTTTACATTCCCTTGTCTTGTCACCGGGAAGGTTCCTGATATTGTATAAGACGTGGAATTTGAGGTGTTATGGTACCATGTGAGAGCCCAGGAAGACCTGTGGAGGTGATCATTACATCAGTTTTCATTCCCTTGTCTTGTCACCGGGAAGGTTCCTGATATTGTATAAGACGTGGAACTTGAGTTGTTATGGTACCATGTGAGAGCCCAGAAAGAGCTGTGGAGGTGATCATTACATCAGTTTTCATTCCCTTGTCTTGTCACCGGGGAAGGTTCCTGATATTGTATAAGACGTGGAACTTGAGGTGTTATGTTACCATCTGAGAGCTCAGGAAGAGCTGTGGAGGTGATCATTACATCAGTTTACATTCCTTTGTCTTGTCACCGGGAAGGTTCCTGATATTGTATATGACATGGAACTTGAGGTGTTATGTTACCATCTGAGAGCTCAGGAAGAGCTGTGGAGGTGATCATTACATCAGTTTACATTCCTTTGTCTTGTCACCGGGAAGGTTCCTGATATTGTATAAGACATGGAACTTGAGGTGTTATGTTACCATCTGAGAGCTCAGGAAGAGCTGTGGAGGTGATCATTACATCAGTTTACATTCCTTTGTCTTGTCACCAGTAAGGTTCCTGATATTGTATAAGAAATGGAACTTGAGGTGTTATATGAGGGAGACAAAGGTAGTTGGACATTTGCCATCATTACATGAAAAGTAACAATCACGACGTTTCGATTTGGTAAAACCCAAACCTTTTTTCAAGTGCTAAAAACTAAATTACATCAACACAAACATGTTATAAAACTACGTTCTTAAACTAATAAACTTATCTACTTTAATAATTATCTACATTTTAACCTAGATCCTAAAATGGAGTACAACAGGTGTTATGTTACCATCTGAGAGCTCAGGAAGAGCTGTGGAGGTGATCATTACATCAGTTTACATTCCCTTGTCTTGTCACCGGGAAGGTTCCTGATATTGTATAAGACGTGGAACTTGAGGTGTTATGTTACTATCTGAGAGTTCAGAAAGAGCTGTGGAGGTGTCAGTGTTTATATTTTCTTTGTCTTGTCCACCTGTGAATTTCGTTCCTATATTTAATTTGGACTATGCGAACCATTGATTGGTAGTTATTGTTACTTCTTGAGATGTAACCAGAAGTAGTTGCTTGGTACATTTGCTATCATTTAATTTTAGTCTTGACAGCGAATTCCTGATATGTTATATCTGGACGGGTAGATGTTACCATGTAGAGCCCAGGATGTTATGTGGGAGTGGTGATTTATGACATTCAGTTACATGATTTGTCTTATCACCCACGCAATGATTCTTTAGATATGGTCATATAATTTGTACTTGTGAATATTGACGTGTGTTAATTTTTTAATACCATAATTTGAGTAGGATTTTCCCAGTAAACAGTAATGTGAAGGTATTCAATATTAAAGTTTTATACAGTAGTTTTTTTTTCAAAAACACATGGAAAGGTTCAATAATCTTCGTAGCGACTACTTGGATAAATTGAAGGTAGTTATGTTACCACTGTATATTGTATATGACATGGAAACTTGAGCGGGTAGTTACCATGTGAGAGCCCAGAAGAGCTGTGGAGGTGATCATTAACAATCAGTTTTCATTCCCGTTGTCTTGTCACCGGAAGGTTTCCTGATATTGTATAAAGACGTGAACTTGAGGTGTTATGTTACCATGTGAGAGCCCAGGAAGAGCTGTGGAGGTGATCATTACATCAGTTTTCATTCCCTTGTCTTGTCACCGGGAAGGTTCCTGATATTATATATGACATGGAACTTGAGGTGTTATGTTACCATTTGAGAGCTCAGGAAGAGCTGTGGAGGTGATCATTACATCAGTTTACATTCCTTTGTCTTGTCACCGGGAAGGTTCCTGATATTGTATATGACATGGAACTTGAGGTGTTATGTTACCATCTGAGAGCTCAGGAAGAGCTGTGGAGGTGATCATTACATCAGTTTACATTCCCTTGTCTTGTCACCGGGAAGGTTCCTGATATTGTATAAGAAATGGAACTTGAGGTGTTATGTTACCATGTGAGAGCCCAGGAAAAGCTGTGGAGGTGATCATTACATCAGTTTACATTCCTTTGTCTTTTCACCGGGAAGGTTCCTGATATTGTATATTACATGGAACTTGAGGTGTTATGTTACCATCTGAGAGCCCAGGAAGAGCTGTGGAGGTGATCATTACATCAGTTTACATTCCTTTGTCTTGTCACCGGGAAGGTTCCTGATATTGTATAAGACGTGGAACTTGAGGTGTTATGTTACCATCTGAGAGCCCAGGAAGAGCTGTGGAGGTGATCATTACATCAGTTTACATTCCTTTGTCTTGTCACCGGGAAGGTTCCTGATATTGTATAAGACGTGGAACTTGAGGTGTTATGTTACCATGTGAGAGCCAAGGAAGAGCTGTGGAGGTGATCATTACATCAGTTTACATTCCTTTGTCTTGTCACCGGGAAGGTTCCTGATATTGTATAAGACATGGAAACTTGAGGTGTTATGTTACCATGTGAGAGCCCAGGAAGAGCTTTGGAGGTGATCATTACATCAGTTTACTTATTACTTCAAACAGATTTTACTTGTAATAATTCAAACATGCTTGTAATTTTCTTCAAATCTATATGCAATTGATATTAGGAACACATAATTCTCGTCAATGTAAAATTTCTCTGTTATTATCAATTTAAAAACATCTTGCCATAATGTCTGTCAGAAATAAGTAATGTGAGTGTCTATATATTTTCTTAATTAATAAAAAAAGTAAACTATTTCTCTGATAAAATTTCTTTCAACATAAATATATTTACAATTCTGGACTAATTAAACCAAACACATTATTTAGTACTTATTTTTCACTTTGGTTCTTGACATGATGATAATTCTTGCAATTAATGAAGTAGCTTGCCTTGTACATTTGCTATCATATAATTTAGTTTGAGCAGCGAATTCCTGTTAAATGTTTTATTTCTGGACAGGCTGTAGACAGTGTGACACATGTAGAGCCCAGTTTTTCTGCATCGTTTATGTGGGGAGTGGATGATTTATGACTTCTGCTATATCAGTGAGTGTTCCCTTAATACTCCCCACATGCAATGAATATCTTTCAGACATGGTCATATCAACATTTTGTGCACTTTTTATAATTATTGACTGTTACTCCGTAGCTTGAATTTTTTAAAATATTCCAATAATTTTTGAGTAGGGTTTTTTTATTTTCAAATTGTAAACAGTTTAATTTGAATGAAAGGATATTCTAATATTTTAAAGTTTTTAAATAAAAATTCGTGGGTTTTTTTTTAATATGAACAAAAATCATAAAAACATGGCCATAATGATTCAAATAAATCTTGCGGTGAGCGACTACTTGGTATCAAAAATAATCAAGAAGTAGATTTAGTTTATTGATACACTGTATTGTCCTAAATAGGGGTATAACTATATCTTATAATATCAAATCCAAAAACTATGTACTCACTTATCACAAAATCTCCGGAACCACTAAACAGATATTGATGAAATTTGAAGGTAAATTAGCTTTTGTATAATAGAGACCCACTAAGAAAGGATAACTCAAAATTGCATTCCTAAGGGGTAGAAACAGATCCTCATCGTTAAATTGTTTCTAAAAAAGTAACATTGGTATTCATTTAATCAAATGATTTATTTCAAACAGCAGACATAAAAAAACATGAACATAACACAAAAGCTTGGCTAAATTGGTTTTACATGTGGAATGCTTAAGGTAATTTCTTATAACTCTGACATGATTTGCACAAAATTGTATCAAAGTTGACTTATTGGGTTTTCTAGATTAAAAAACTTTAATATCTAGGAGAACGGCAGCTGGCTGAGGTTTTATATGGTTTAGAGAGACCTACGTTAGTTAAGGTAAGCAAATGTAGATAATTACCCTGTAGCGAAAAGTAGTTGATGTTACATTAACGTCATGTCACCATGAAACAAACATGCAGTCTAAGTGTTGTACTATGGCCAGGGACAAACACAACTACAGTATTGTCAGTTCATATCTAGCTGTGACTGATATTGTTTCTGTTGATAACAAATATTGTTTTTTGCCCCAAATACATAAAAATGTATGAGTTTTTTGCCAAAATGTAGGTACAAAGTGCATGTTTGTTGCACTTACACCCATATCAAGTGTAGGGAATTTCCTAAATATGTTGTTAAAACCTTATTATTTACTATTCATCAATAAATCAATAAAGTTTATGAGATGAATGGGCATTATTGCAGGCAGACACTCTAATATTATAGTATGTTTTATTGATATGAACCTGTACAAGGTATGAAATAAAGAATTTTTCTTTATCATAAAAAAATTGTTTCATAGAATATTTATGTATAGAAAGCAACTGTTCAGTCACTACCCTTCAGTAATGAGAAACTTATAAAATTTTTGTCACTTTAATCCTAGATCTGCTTGTGCCTGATTTACACATAAGTTTAAGTAAAACATAATTTTATTGCAAACCCAGTTTCATTCATTAAACTTGGAAACATAGGTTAACATTAGATCTATGTTTCAAGGCAGGTACCTGATTTAGCCTGTTTTAACTTGAATTTAATGTTATCTAATTTAAATTTAGGTACCTGTATTAGAACATTGAATGAATGAAAATTATTTTTTTTTTCCAGCATAGAATTTAAAAAAGCACAAAACAATACTCTAAACAATAATAATATACATTGAATTTCATTTTGAAAGAAAATAAATGAGTATAAACATAAAAATAACTACAACAAAGAAGTTTATAACTAAAAGTAGTGCTATAACTAAGAAAATAAGCCTACACGGGCATGATGCCTGTGTTGTTAAAGCAACCATTGCAACGATTATGAGTTAAAAAAGCTGGAAAAATAATCATAGAATATGTGTCAATTTAAAAAAATCAATTTAATATAATAATTAAAATATATATAAGAAATCAGAAAAAGAATATAGAATAAAAATCAAGAAGAAAAAAGTAATTAACAAGAGGAGTAAAAGAAATAAATGTGCTGAACTTGAATATTGAAAAATGTATCTTGCCGACATTTGTATATGATATATTATACATTGTTATATGGATAACAAGTATGTTGTGTCAAAACAAAAACAATGAACAGCTTCATGACTTTTTTACAACATATAGATCGATGGATAAACATGTTTTTACTCTCTTGTATTTTAACTGATTTAATTAAGTTTTCTTCTCTAAACGTTTGTATTAAAATTTTTATCATTCTATGTAGTTTATACAACAGTTTAGTGTTTATGAATAGAGAGATTTTTTGTATAGAGTAGTTTTAGGTGCATAATTTAACTTTTCATTGTAAATAACTTGGTGGTGTGGTTATATAAATCTTCAACCCCAAAAACTGGTAAGGTCCGAGCAGCGAGACATCTGCAATTGACTAACATGTGTAAAAGTAGGGGAGAATGGCCAGTATTTGCGTGTGGCTTGTTGATAAATGTTGCAACTCCTCAGGGAAACTGAGTTATGGGTTCTGCCCTTGTGATTCCAGCTCATAAATCAAAACTAACCTCTCTGCCAATACTACTTCTTACACTATATTGACCACATGCTGCTTTGTTTCATTACCAATGAACAATGTATGTGTGTTAACGTTTCAAACTCTGTAGATTACAATTTACTTTAAATACTATAATTTTGTTGTAATTATTTGTAGCTTAATTACACGTCATAGGGGGACAGGTATTGTTTATTTATTATTCTTAAGACGCTGATCATAGAGATATGGTTTTGAAGAAATTATATTCAAGGATTTCACAAATTTAATCATAGATTATTTTACAAACCGTACAAACATTTTAAAAGAAATGTTTCAAATAAATTGAATTTGTTTCAATAATTTTTTAAAATGTTTTATATTTTTGCACGATTTGTAAAATGATGTGATAATCCCTTTACAGGTGAAAATACAGAATATTTTCTTTAAAATAAAACCATTAAAATTTCACCAAGAACCAATGGAAGAAATGTAGAGATATGGCCAAATGTGGTTTTGCCGAATAATTTGAGTATATGAGCAAATATGGGCAATTGTAGTCTTTGTTAAGAACTAAGGCCAACTATTCACTAGTTGTTAATGTGATTAAGCTCAAAGACAAATGAACAACCGGTGGTTTTCAGCTGACTAATACTTTTCAAAATTTGTTTTCACTTGATCATTATTGAACTGAAGTTAAGTAAGTGGGGCACTCTAACCAACTATGCTATGACCAATTAATGTTATAAGTGATGATGAATCTACTGTGTTCTTTCTTGCAGACTAAGATTTACTCCGCAGAAGACTCATGGTATACAGATTTGAACACAATTTTGATTGTAAATTAATCAAAGTTATAAGTTGTGAGGAATGTTTTACCAGAAAAATACGACTACAGAATAATTAACCACATTTACATGTTTCACATTTTAGACTTTATTCAAGAAGAAAAACATTGTCAACAATACATTATTTTTTCTGACCAAAACATATGTTTTAATATATTGAACTCATTCAGACAAACCCAACATCTTTACAGTAAAAATATCCTTATTGATATCATGATGGTTTCTTTACCAGTCACCACTCATATTGGACTGCTGATGATCTGGTCCCTCCCACCAACTTGACTCAACAAGTTTCTTTACCAGTCACCACTCATATTGGACTGCTGATGATCTGGTCCCTCCCACCAACTTGACTCAACAAGTTTCTTTACCAGTCACCACTCATATTGGACTGCTGATGATCTGGTCCCTCCCACCAACTTGACTCAACAAGTTTCTTCCCAAGACATCCTCTTGATGGGAGGTCTGCCGGATTCATTTTACCTGGAACATGGTGCCATTGATCCACGTAAAATGGTCAATAATAGCTTCATTTGTAGCAGCTAATAGTGGAATTGTCATTTATTTTTCTGGAACTCCTCTTTTCCTTGACTGTATTAGCTGCACTGTTACTCCTAATTCACTCTCCACCCGTAGGAATGCAACTGCAGCATATGAAACTTCGTTAGCATCTTTAAAAGTATGAATACTTAGACTCAGTACACTTTATGATCCACCCAAACATCTGGGAACTGATATATCTTTCAAAAAGACTAATCCATCAATCTGTTTAAGAAACTTTGCTCTTATTTCATCAGGAACATCATATCCCAATCAAGTTTTTGGTTCCGTAGCTCCTTTAATAGCAGTTTTGGACCGACATTCACTAGACTCATAATGCCAATGGGATCGAACATACTGTGAGCTGCAGACATAATTGACTGTTTTGTAACCTTATCAGTATCAATCTTAAAGTTATAGATTTTGATCTGCAGGTTATCATCATGACAATTCCATAGGAGTATTAATATTATGTTACATTTAGCATTTTCCCATGTTTAGCAATTCCCATGCTCGTAAATAAAATTTACCTTCAGCTGTTAGGGTTGATCCCTCTTTCATAAATATTTGGACTTCTTCTTCGGAATCAAAACTATGAACAACGTTGTCTACATGAAAACACATCTCCAATTTATCAATAGTTCCATTAGAGCAAATAAATGTTCCTTTGTGTATTTTAGTATGAATATTTTTTAGATAGTACTTGGTTGCTGCTAACAGGAATGGAGGCTGGAAGTCAAACCGAAAACAACATGTTTGTACTGAAAGAGTTGTCATTCTCATACCATAAAAATGTTAGAAACACACAATCTCTTGGTTAATACTTATTTGAGAAAAGTACGTCTCACATGAGCTACTACTCCAATCTGTTTCATTCTAAATGTATGTAACAGAGGAGGAATCTGTTCAATTGGTTACATCCTTTCTCAAGACACTTATTAAAACCCTGTACTGATGCGGATGCATCAAAAACTGGTCAAACGTTTGTGGAACTGTTAGGTTTCACAACATGTTTGTGTGGTAGGTAGTGATATTCCTTTAATTTACTTGTAACTGTTACATCTTCAATAATATCCTCACTAACTCACTTTTTTAATACCTTATCTTAGGAATTTGTCATATTGTAACCTCTTAAAAGTAGAGACGACTACTAGAAAGTTGAAAGTTACTTGGCAATAAGAGATGATTCTTTTTACAAGGCAAATTTACTTCATATCTACCCTCTTGATTGATAGTAGCTATATCCCAAAAATATTAATTAATTTCAGCATGATGCTGACCTTTAGTTCCAATATCCATAGATTAGAAACATCCATAATGTTAGTTAACATCCAAGTCACAACCATTCCTGTCTTTGTACTTTATTATGTTGCAGTGGAAGTTTGCCTCAATTGTCCACCCAAAAACAGTCTCAATTCCCACAATATTAGTAAACTTTCTTAAACTTCCTGTAGTAAACAATTATGCAGCTTAATGTGCTCCTATCAAGAAATCTATAGGAAAGAAAGAAAACAATCTTTATTCAAACAGCCAAACAAGCTGTATAATAGCGTCATTATAATAGTACATTTGGTTAAAACATTATTGGCTATTTAAAAATACTTAGAATAAAAATAACATAATACTAACATATAGTTTTATTATTAGCATGTTGTGTTAGGAAATAGAGGAAAGTTATTTTGAGAATTCCCCAAAGCTGTAGTGGCAGCCCTGCACCAACAACTCATTAATCTGTTTTTCAAACCTCCGCACACTACTCTCGGCCTTTAGAGAATCCGGTAGCGAATTTTCCTGGAACCATTACACACCAACAGTCTTTCATAGAAAGATGTTTTATGTGAAGGAACATTGATGTTATGGTTAGGGCGAAGATTGTATTTGTGTCGTTCTGGAGTGTCTGAAAAGTATACATGTTATTTCTAACAAAAAGTACTGATCTATTTATGTAAATAGAAGGAAAAGCCATAATTCTATTTTCTTTGAAGTACGGTTTGCAAGATGTTCTACAAGTAAGATATACTTTAATAGCTCTTTTTTGAAGTTTAAACACAAGATCTGTTCTTTGATTTTCGTAGCACCAAATTTCAGTGCCATAACTAAGATAAGGATAAATTAAACCATAATTTATTATTAAACCATAGGACCTCTGTCATTCAGAACATTATATATATATAGGAATGGCAGAATGTTTTATTTCATTAATCCATGGTCCCTTTGGCACTGTTGGTAAATCATTAGAAATCCTATCCTGACCAAAAGCTTCAATCATGTGTGCATGTTGTCCACTAAGAGTACATAATGATATTTCAAACTTGTTGTGCAATATCTTAGTTATTTGTTTACCTGCAAACAACGAATTATGTAAAGTTTCTTCTCTAGAAATCTTTAAATTCATGCATTCATAGCAACAGACTTCAAAACGTATGACCTTTGATCAGTAGTATCAAATATAGCACCAACAGTACAATACAAACTGCTCTGTTGCTTCCTCGTAATATAAGACGAATGGTAGTTGAGACTTGTATTTGCATACGTTAAGTTAGTGGGGGTAATTTCATTGATGATATTCTCCAATTTTCTTGTAGCAACTAAAGGTTTTTCTGCACCAAACCTATTTCTAGAGAAGTTAAGAAATATTATAACAGCATGTGTATGAGGATATGAGTGAATAATTCATTGTATCTAGGATGTATGATTCAAGAGGGCGTAGACATGTATCAGATGAAATATGACAACTTGTATTGGAAGGTCCTAAAAAATAAAAAAAAATAAATAAACGGATGGATGGAACACTGATTTGCAGAGTACCATCAAATTTATTAATTTTGTGTATTATGTACACATGTATTGTGTACGGAGGTCAATAAATACCTCCGTACGTGTATGGGTGGGTGGATAGGTCAATACTTCCATGCGTGTATGGGTGGGCTGGATGGGTCAATACCACTGCACGTATATGGGTGGGCAGGTGGGTCAATACCACTGTACGTGTATGGGTGAGTGGGTGGGTCAATACCACCGTAAGTATATGAGTGGGCGGATGGGTCAATACCACAGTAAGTGTATGGGTGGGCGGGTTGGCCTTGCTATTATTTCGACAATAATATCAGAAATCAGGATGATAAGGTGGGCGAATGGAGTTACAAGGAAGGATATTATAATGAATAACAATATAAGAGGAACAGTAAAAGTGGGGCCCACAGGAAAGATGGTTCAATACAGTACATATGTACAGTGGTATATAGCTATATCAACACCAATGTACATGTATGTATACCCACCTATACACGTACAGTGGTATAAACCCACCTGCCCACCCATATACGTGCAGTGGTATTGACCCATCCAGCCCACCCATACACGTACAGTGGTACTGACCGTGG
The DNA here is from genome assembly GCA_035578905.1 of Stictocephala bisonia. Lineage (NCBI taxonomy): Eukaryota > Metazoa > Arthropoda > Insecta > Hemiptera > Membracidae > Stictocephala > Stictocephala bisonia. The sequence continues at coordinate 55,922 of JAQJVL010000126.1, forward strand.
TCCTGGGAAAACTGGAGACATTTAAGATGTACTCGCCATATTGGATTTTCCCCCATAAGATCAACGTTAAATGTGGAACAGCACTGTAAATGTGAACTGTTGGTAAATTGTAACTGTCACATTGTAAGTTGATTCTCTTGTAACTATTATGGTTTTTTTTAAATTATGTAAAAATTATAATTTTCTGGAAAATTATTAATTAATAATATTTATTTATTTGTTTAAATTTTTACAATAGTACAATGAGTTACAGTAAGCATACAGTAACAATTACTCAAGTGCCATGCAATGGAATTACATACACTACAAAGCTAACTATATACAATATACACTATAGCTAAAACAAAAATATACATGAAACTGTATTAAGACCAGAACACCTGTCTAGCAGATCCCTGATACTATTTAATTCAATTTTACTTTTTTGAAACAAATAAATTATTGAAAACAAACCTCTCAGGCAAAGCCTGAATACAGGTTTCGTTTTGCATCAACCTTATTTACAGTCTATGGAGAAATTTTAAAAATAAAATAATATCAGAGGGCTCTAAGATACAATTCATATTGAAAGTATAACACTTAGTGAAAATAATAATTTAACTGTGTGTACAAATTAAAACTCTGTAATTAGCAATAATACAAATAAAAAATTAAAATAGTGTCATTAAACTTAAAGTTATTCCTCTTTCCTCCCAAAATAAGATCTTAATATTTTTAAAAGAAACAACTTAAGTATTTCACTTATACAAACTGGAAATAATACAGATACTTATATTTTTTAAAAACAAAGCTAAATAATATACACTGGCAACACAACATTGTCCTACAAACACTTATGCCTCTTAATCAATCAATTACTCATTTAAATGTTTCTTTTTTATTTCTTTATTTACACAATTTTAAGTGGTTCCACACTCTCCAAACTAAACAACAAAAAACGGACTAGTTTTAGAAATTTATTTAAAGAATGTTCCTTTGATATTTAATTTGGCAAATTACGTTTTAAAATGTTTGGCCCAAGATATTCAATAAGTTCGTAACTGTTGGTTTAGGAACAAGAAGATACTTTTGACCTGAGTTTAATTTTATAGCACGTTTGATCATTTTAAGTGTTTCCACTTTTTGTCATAAAACCCTCAGAACTTTATAAACTTAAATATAGCCCGATGGTAAAATAATTTGCAATTAGCTGGAAAGTGGCTAAGCTGGTTCAATCATAGGTTTGTTCAAAATGGTTCTTACTTTTCGTTTTTGTTATAATGACTTTGAGATTACTTAAATATGTCCTCCCCAACATAAGATGCCATATGCAAGTCTAGAATATAGTAACGAAAAGTAAACTGATCTCAAAACAGAAGTTAAGTCGACACAGCATAATTCACAGTGCTGTTCCACATTTAACATTGCTTGTTTGGGAATAAATGTAATATGACTGTAGACGTGTACTGGGAAAATTGTACGGTAGACATGTTTCCTGAGCATAGTTAGAATCTACTTTAAATAGTGTAATTTTTTTACAAATGGGTACAAAAATGCAATCTTTTACCGTTAGTTTTATAATGACTTTTTTAAAGAAACTTACCAAATTTTTACTTAAATGTCTTAACTTTCAAAACTTAATTCTGTTTTATTTATAATTGAATAGATGATATATTATGTTTCCTTAGACGAATGAAAAAGAAAGCCTTTGTTATCATGATCTTTAAATAACATATTACAATAATTGTCATACGATTCTTCAATTACCATGCGATTCTAAGATTATGTTACATAAAAATAGATTCGAATAATACCTTGTTTGTAAATAGTTTTAAGATTGTCAAAAAATGTTCACAATATTTTTCTAATCACATGAAATATTACGAATTGCTACAATAAGAAACGTGTGCCATCTGAGAAACGGAGGAAATGGAAAGTGCAGTCAGCTGTTTTGCATGCGACATTGGTCAACTTTAAATCAATTCCATTGCACCATGAAATGATCGTATTCTTCTAGGTTTCCGTGACCAGTGCGACGGACTTTTCCGCGATCGTTTTTGTCCCGAGTGAAACTGTAGCGTCTACTTTTTACCCGCCATTTCACCGTCGCGAAAGGGGCTTCTGTGTGCTCCGGTATTAAAAACATTTTAATAAGTGGGCGCCGCACCGTCACCCTGTTGACAAGATAAATCTCTTAGTGGCGCAGTACAATGGGTGTTATTAATTATACACTAGACAATAGACGGACTCTTATGGTAATGGATGACTTTCCGAAAACTTGCCCGCTCTGATTAATTACGGTCAACCTCGGCCTTTGTGCCCGACCGCCAAATTAACAAAATTGTCACCCTGTCTTTGTTTTGACGACCTTCTCGCTCCCGCTCGCCCTGCCGCTCCTGTTTATGGTTCTTCTGTCAGTCTCAATCGAGTTCTGGCGGGAAATTTCTGCCGCCTTAAACCACGGTCTCGATTAACTAATGAAATCCTTAGAAGTGATTTTGGAACTGTTATTTGATTGATATAATGACATTTTGTAGAGAAATGCAGTTCATTTCCACCAAACAAAACTGGACTTTTCTTCTGGAATAGGTCAAAAACAGGCTTATATTTTGAGATCTTATGGTTTTCAGTTCGTAGAAAAAACTCTTTTATCGAGGTCAATTTTTTAAACGTCAATTTTTGTCAGTATAGTAAATTTTTTTCATATCTTTGTTTTTGCTTTTGATTTTTCGTGATTCTTTGATATTTTAACGTAGATTTTCAGACTAAACATGAATCTGAAAACCATTTGTCTCTACGGCAACAGTAATACGCTATTTCTTTCGAAAACGCTTGAAGACTAATCTCGCGGTGAATGTCAGGGCCACTATGCAGTTCACTGCAACAACAAACCGGTAAGTACACACTTGTGTATATCATCGCAAGAGGCCTACTGTCAGCGCAGAAATTATGTGCACCCGAGTTTAAAGATTGTCTACTAAAAAATATTTGAAATAGGCTAAATAATATAATTAATCAGGCGTTTATACTAATGAATTGGTAGCAACGCAAGTAATCTGAGTGATATACTGTAAGTAAATTTAATATTGTTTCTTTACGCTTTATAGTTAACCAACTGTTATTTGTAGTCAAAAGTCATAGGCTGAGGTGTATCTAGCGCAGCGAGTGACGGGGTCTCCCCTCGTATTAGAATTAAACGTTGATTCAAAATCCAGAGTGAATCTAAAGTGATTAGAATGTTGTAGCTTGGAGCTGTTTGTAGTTTTTTATCATCACACTTCACTCAGGTTCACTCAATAATTCCTCCGAATGACTCACACACCACCAATCTTGCCACTGTACCCGGATCTAAAACCCTCATCTACTAATCTAGCACTCCACCTTTTTGGGGTATTTAGTTGGTTTTGTATCTTGTCTCAAAAAAATCCAATATTAAAAAAAAAGATCAAAGTTAGTTATATTACCAGAGGAAAAAACACGGAAAACTTGTTTTAGCCCAAACAATTGTACCTGTTTCTTTTACGCTGAACAAGAATAAATGGATTTGCAACAAAATTAATATTTTGAACGATAAAAATCATCTTTCACTTGCCCTTATCTTACCTAACCTAAAATAGTCTAACTTAACATTTCCTTCACAAGAATAAGAAAATCGCGTTAAATCAAGTGCTACTGTCGGCGCAGAAATTATGTGCACCCGAGTTTAAAGGTTGTTTACTAAAAAGCTAAGAGGCCTATGTAAACTCCAATCACAACATTGCTTCCCTCATTTAGTTGTACGTTATGTCATATGAACTTTTAAATTTTTTATAAGTTAATAATTTTTATTCTAGTTGGAACGAAAAAAAGTACCGGAATTTTTAACTAGTTTTCGCTGTAAATCAAGTTTACGCAGTTATTACTAAAATCCCGATAATGTGCCACATTTATATTTTAATATATAGTTGATAGGAATGTGTCCTATAAGTTTAATAAATTTTAAAATTTTATCTTTTCAAGAAAAAAGTTTACTATCAATTATCTGAAACACTGTTTTCTTGGCTTTTAGAGGTCGTAAAATTAATTACTTGGTCTTGTTATAATCCTTATGTATAGTTACGATATATTATTGTCATATATTTAAGTAAATGCAATGATTTAATATTATTTTAATCAGTTTAAATTTATGAATTTTATGTTATTTTTAAATGTTTAAAAGTCGATTATTGACTACAAATGGTTAACTATAAAGCGTAAAGTAACAATATTAAATTTGTTTACAGTATATCACTCACATTACTTGTGTTGCTACCAATCCATTAGTATAAACGCCCGATTAATTATATTATTTGGCCTATTTCAAATGTGTTTATTCAATTTGTTTTTGTTTAAGCTGAATATTAATTTAATAAATAATATAACTGCATTAAATTGCCATTGAAACATTTGAAACTGTCAAGTCCAGTAGAGCGGAGCCCTACACTCGAATGTGTATGCAACCATGCAAAGGCTGCAATCTTTCCTGGTTTAAAATTTTGAAAGACCTAACCTCCTCGATATTACAAACACCATTGTTTACATTCCAACAGCTGTTAAAACTTTTTGGAAATCATTATTTACACTTGAACAGCTGCTACTTTTTTATTCATTTAAATCTCTTCCCATGTTATTCTTATGGCCGAAAACGTACTTTGCTTCTCACACTCTTCATGACGAAAATATTGAAGAATTAAGACCTTATTGCAAAACAATGAAGAGAGTTAAAGTGTTTTACACCACTAAGTGCAAAAAAACGGCTAAGCGTTTACAACGGCAACACGTATTATGTGTAAGGATTTACATATATGCTATGATACTTTAATTTATTATTTGTCTTGTTATGATCATGTAAGTTTATATTTATTGAAATTGTTGTAGTAAAATTCTACTTCAGGGAATTGTTCAACATCCAACATTTGTCAGTGTCACTGAGGGTTCAATCAATAATTAGCAAACAGTAAAGAACCTCTTAAACACTACATATGATCATCATCAATTCTTTGTTTCTCTATGAATACCGTAACCAATAAACAAGGACGCCCATTACAGTAAATAAGAAAGTTTGTTTCACTCCCAACACGAACTTAATCCAGCCAACATATAACTTAAGTAATACATTGTTCTTATTTTTAAGCCAAAGCCTGCATTCAATCTACCTGTGAAGAATCTGTAATCGATCTAATCTTACAAAACAGTTGAAACTACAGAAGTTTATAGAGAATGAAAAACTGCCCTGAAATCATTGTGGAAGGCAACGAAAGGAACGACAAATTCCAATTGAATAATTTGTTTTTAATGAATGAATGAATGAGTTTATTCCATCAGTAATTTAGCCAAAATTATAATACATCATAGTAATATCAAAGGGTGTTGACAAAATAATTATAAGACATTGTAACTGAAAACTAAGGACTGTTTAATTTCATACAATTAAAAGCAATAAAATAAAAATTAAATAATATCTTAAACTAACCAAATTAATAGCACTTATCTATATCTCCATATCATTATTTGAATGTGTCTACGTAGGTCGCCTGTGCGTAGGGATAAGTCGTTAGTCCCCCTTGTAAGTTGTGGTTATTTGAATGTGTCTACGTAGGTCGCCTGTGCGTAGAGATAAGTCGTTAGTCCCCCTTGTAAGTTGTGGTTATTTGAATGTGTCTACGTAGGTCGCCTGTGCGTAGAAATAAGTCGTTAGTCCCCCTTGTAAGTTGTGGTTATTTGAATGTGTCTACGTAGGTCGCCTGTGCGTAGGGATAAGTCGTTAGTCCCCCTTGTAAGTTGTGGTTATTTGAATGTGTCTACGTAGGTCGCCTGTGCGTAGGGATAAGTCGTTAGTCCCCCTTGTAAGTTGTGGTTATTTGAATGTGTCTACGTAGGTCGCCTGTGCGTAGGGATAAGTCGTTAGTCCCCCTTGTAAGTTGTGTTTATTTGAATGTGTCTACGTAGGTCGCCTGTGCGTAGGGATAAGTCGTTAGTCCCCCTTGTAAGTTGTGTTTATTTGAATCTGTCTACGTAGGTCGCCTGTGCGTAGGGATAAGTCGTTAGTCCCCCTTGTAAGTTGTGTTTATTTGAATGTGTCTACGTAGGTCGCCTGTGCGTAGGGATAAGTCGTTAGTCCCCCTTGTAAGTTGTGTTTATTTGAATGTGTCTACGTAGGTCGCCTGTGCGTAGGGATAAGTCGTTAGTCCCCCTTGTAAGTTGTGGTTATTTGAATGTGTCTACGAAGGTCGCCTGTGCGTAGGGATAAGTCGTTAGTTCCCCTTGTAAGTTGTGGTTATTTGAATGTGTCTACGTAGGTCGCCTGTGCGTAGGGATAAGTCGTTAGTCCCCCTTGTAAGTTGTGGTTATTTGAATGTGTCTACGTAGGTCGCCTGTGCGTAGAGATAAGTCGTTAGTCCCCCTTGTAAGTTGTGGTTATTTTACATTTTATGTTAGGTTACGTTTTAACTAGAGACTGCTTTAGATTGAAATTAAGTTAGAAAAAACGTAACAAGTTAAATACAGAAAACCCTCGATTTAACAGACTATATAGAACAACTAAAAGCCGATTGTCCGTTAGAGTGAATTCAACCCAAGTTGTTTTCACCTTAATATAAACTAACCGTGATGCTGTAAGCTTATTGTTAATTCAACAATATAAAATATATACAAATATATAGTTTGTAAACGTGATCAACTCATCAGGATGTAGAGTATGTAGGAATTGTTGAATAATATTAATAACTATTTGTGGAATATTTAAAGTTGCCTCAGAAAAATTATATGCTCCATAAACATCACTGACTGCGCAGTGTATTTTAGCAATTTAGATGCTGTAATACAGCACAGTTATAAGCTGTCCGTTGTATCCGAAGTCCATTAAATCGGGGTGCGTTAAATCGTGGGTTTGTTGTAATTATAAATTTGAAATATTTTTAAAATATTTGAGTAGGATTTTTTTGTTAGGGATTGAAATATATTTCTTGACATTTTGAACTACGAAGTTTGCGATTGTAATTTAAGAAATCTGCAGCTCGATCGATAGGTTTCCGCTGTTAAGTGGAGGACAATGACCGCTGTAATCATGTCAGAGAATGTTAGTGGGTTTGGGTCATAAACAGTAACAACCTTTCAGTACTGTCAGTAACAACGTCAAGGTTGGGTCTGCCTATAATACGGGCATCTGACATCGACTCTTTTAAGTGCAACAGCCTTCCCTTACACCAATTTTGAATAGTGAAATTGATGGCAAGGTAAAATATTAAGTTCTCGATGAAAGTGAATTTCTACATTAAAAACTTAGTAGAAGTTGGTAGTTGACTAAGTTCTATTCATTTGTAAAGTAGAAATGCCAACATTTTGGACGTAGCGAGTGTTGTGTGTATGGGTTATTCCTGTAAAAATAACGTCAAAATGCATTATAATGAAGTTCAGAATAGTTTTTGATGTATAATTGTCTGACAGTAAGAACTCAAGTCTCTCTGAATAGATTTTCAGTCGAGTACCGCGTATTTCTGTTAAATCAAATTTTCAAAATCAGTTGTTGGACCACAAACAAAGGTGTCATTACAGTCTGGCTGGATCCTCTAAAAGCAATATTACCAAACGAAAGGAGCGACTCGACGTAGCAAAACTAGACTATTTTAACTTTCCTCTCCCCCAAATTCTCATAAAGTTGTCTAAATTCAAAAAAAATAATCACCGTAATGTTTGTACTAAGAAGTCTATGTGAAGACACCAAGACAAACGGTGATCAAAGGTGATTCCCAGGTGTCTATATGATGATACATTTTCAATAGTTTCACAACCACATAAGTCATTCAAACGATTGTCAAAAATATGAATTTTTAAATTTAGTACATTGTAATCAGTACTTGGTTTGAAGGAGATCAGCAAGAATTTTGCTTTTAAATACATGCGAATTATTCCCTTCCACGAATATCAACACGTCATCAGCAAACAAAAACAACCCACGTTTCAAATTAATTTTTGCTATATTGATGATCTATAAATATATATATTTATTTATTTAAAAAGTATTGGTCCAAGGATGCTTCCCTGGACTCACCGTAGTGTTCGTAGATTACTGGCAATGGGTCACTCTTGATTTCATCGATTGACACGCTTTGAAACATTCCTGAAAGGTAGCTTCTAAACCAAGCCAGAACAAATTCTTTTATACCTATACATTCTATCTTTAATAAAAATCATTTATTCCTATTCACAGATTTGAAGCCTTTTTTATGTTAAGAAATATTAACAGGAATCGTTTATTTGTTTATAAATACTAGAATCATTGTTTGTACTAGTATTGAAGAATGTATGATTAATATTGTTGTCTTTCCTAAACCCGTACTCTCTTTCATTCAGTATTGCATGGCTATAAAGTAGGTTACAAGTTGCTCCTTAACCGTGTGTTCTAAGACTTCAGCGAATACACTGACTAACGAAATTGGGCTAAAGTTATTATTACCTCACTACACCTATTTAGTGGAAACACTGTTATTTTAAAATTGTTTTGAGAAACACACTTCAATTTATAAGATGATGGCTGGGTCGGTCAAACATTACATTATCCATCTCTGGGGCGAACCCGCCCCTCCAGCCTTCACTGTGTCGTATTATGTCATACTTTAGTGACAACAGTATCATGATTTTATACAGATCTAGAAAGTGCATAAATGCAGTACCAAGATTAAAATACAGAGATTATAAGATATAATTTTAAAGTATCAGAAGTACTATCCTTGAGCACGTATAGATGTGTGTGTGTGTGTGGGGGGGGGGGGTTAATTTTGTCGTGTTTGCACTCATTAGCAGTCCGTGTGAAATGGCTTGTCACACCCCGTTAGACTGCGGAGCCAACAAAGAATATGACAGGAGGGGAAGACGGCCGCGAGGATAATCCCGGCCTCTGGAGGATTACGAGTGTCATGACGCTAACAAACCGACATTAGCGGCGGACAGATCCCAACATGGAAAAACTGAGTAAACAGCGAGCGGGAAAAACCGGACATTTAAAGTAGCCCAATTAGGAATGGCTCCCTTGAGACGTCCGTCAGGTAAACACGTGGCAGTAATAAGCCCTGCTCAGAGGTAACGAATATGTTAACGTCGTTCGTCGTCGTAAAAACGACGAACATGAAAACCACTGATTAATTTTGGCACCAAGCTACCGTCCGAGTTTCCTCGTATTTAGTATAATATGTCTGGTAAACATACAGTGTCGGAAAGTCATTTAAAATTTTTTTTATATATAAAGTGTAAAAGTTACTAGCGGGTCCACATTTTAATTTCCAAAAATATTGATTTGTGATGTTATAAACAACAGTGAATTTTAGTTTAAATAATCTTAATATATAAAATCCAAAAACGATGTGCTCACTCTTCACGAAATCTCAGGAACCTCAGGATAGATTTTAATTAAATTTGGAGATAAGCCAACTTTTGTATCATAAGGAACCGCTAAGAAAGGATTTCTCGAAATTCCACTGCTAAGGGGTAGAAAAAGCCTCTGAACGTCTCCTTTTTCCCATATAACGAATTATATAACTTCATGGCACAGTTCACAAGCAACGATGTACTTGCACAAACTGGCTTGCGATCCACTGCTAAGGGGTAGAAAAAGTCCCTGAACGTCTCCTTTTTCCCATATAACGAATAATATAACTTCATGGCACAGTTCACAAGCAACGATGTACTTGCACAAACTGGCTTGCGATTTGAGCGTGTGAATGGCCCTTTAGGTCCAGCCTCAGAAGCTGAATGAAGCCTTCATTCAGAAATGAAAGTCCTCATTTCGATCCCAATCAGAGTTATAACAATTGTTAAAGGGATCAACTGATAACTAATTCTACTGTTACTAATGCCACTTACAAGGTATAGTCGGGCTTTATTCGTATATTGACGATAGGCGTCTTATGGATAAATCTAGAATAGTAGCAATACTGTTTGTATCTGTAAACACATTTTTTACTCGATTCCTATTATACTAGTTCACTACATTTAAATGACTTGTCATAGGGATTGTTATGGAAGTTGGTGTGATAACAATTCGCGCAAATTAATCATCAATTAACTATTTAAACAGATAGTTCTACCGATTCACTGTTACATAAATGTTCTCTCTCCGACCTAGTAACAAAATAAATCTAAGGTTCAATACCATACTTAAAAGTTTAAATGAAAACGTTCTATGAATATGATATAAATACGGTAAGAGGTTATGTTGATTCGCCCAACCCTACCTTTGTATTGCTCACCATCAGTGAGGTATAAACACCGAGACGTCAGGTCAGCTGTAACGACTCGGCCCAATGACGGATCACCCCTACTTGAGGGCTAACGACAAGCCCTGGGCCATTTCCCCTCTTCACTCCTTACTTCTCGCCATGGAACTATTCCTCAAAATTATTGGTTAGTTCTTACATTTGCGTGTTTGTTTTTACTCTCATTAAGGCAACAAATAATGCATTACACTCAAGGGGATGGCAAACTTTTTAAACACAAATACATCGGTTCGGGCAGGTGCGCGCTCAGTAATTGTGCAGTTATATTTAAGAATTGTAGGAACATTTTAAGCTACACAACTTCTGAAATGAAACATTTTTTAATGAAAATGTTTTTTTAGTAGGCTTGAAGGTGGTAGCGTTGGGGTAATGTGCATTCATCGACTGTCTATTTCTGGGGATTTACTTATCTATCTTACTAGGCATCAATCACTAGTCACAGAGGCAAAGGTCGGTTGACTTTATTAAGTAATAATAGAACAGTGCATTTTTTAGCTGCACTGAAAGAGGCATTCTTCATCATGGACAATGCATCCATTTAGCCTTATTACCTAAGAAAATTCATCCAGTTCTTAGACAACGTCGCGATATCCGTCCAAATAAATGTGATCCACTCCCATCATTTAACGTACCTTCAATTTACTATGGCTCTATTATCAGAATGATACACCTCAAACAGTATCAGTAACAAGAGTTCGGTTCCCGTATACTTCTTGAATTTATTCGGAATTCATTTGGACTTCGTTTATAAAAAAATAGTTTATAAACTTTCAAAATATTTTTAAATAAACTTTCAACTAATGTTTTGTTGCAGGGCGGCAGGACGGAAGGATGGTCCAAACTTGGTGGAGCCCCCATCCTCCCTAAGGATGGACTCGCTCCTCTGTGCTCATGGACTCCTCCACTACAGTCCACAGTTTGAGGGCGACCAAGCTCGGTAAGTGTTACAGGCATTCATTAATAATGGGGTAAACGGTACCTTGTACATGTGCTGATGGTAGACTTGTGTTTATGAAAATAGTAGTTATAATTTATAATAAAATTTCAAGAGGACATCAGCTTAATTGTTTGCCATAAGTTTATACTGTTCCGGATCATGCAAATTCGGAAAGCGGCCTCTACCTACCCCCCCCCCCCTCTCTCTCTCTCTCTCTCTCTCTCTCTCTCTGCGGTGGAATAGGGCAAATCACTTCTGGTTGCTTGGCCAATCTGGAAGCCACCAGGCAGTGCGATAATTTTCCTTATAGGTAGTTAATTTGCCTCCAGATTGAACTATAAGATTCTAATAGAGATCTCGAGAATTCCAGATCAAATTTGGGGAACCCTCTGGATTGTAGCGGGCATCTTATAAAGACACGTTTCGGCTGACTAGTGTCAGTGGTAGTCCATAGTATTCAGCTTGGAGTCGAAGTTAACTTGTGACAGTAAAGTGATAACTGCTGAACAGTGACAGTTCAGGAACAGAGGCAGATACTGAACGAAGATACATTCTAATGTGTTAAGTGACAATAATTACTGTTAATAAGAGTGGTTGAATTTCAAGAGCTAAAATATTATCTAGTAAATTACATTTTGTAAATATCTTGTATTGTGTAGAAAGGTAACGTTTAGTAGCTGTATAGCGGACTCGCCTTCTGTTGGACTGTCAGTACTATACAGTAGTCTGTAGTAACTGGGCCAAAACACCAGTTGTAGTAATATAAAGGTAACGTTTAGTAGCTGTATAGCGGACTCGCCTTCTGTTGGACTGTCAGTACTATACAGTAGTCTGTAGTAACTGGGCCAAAACAACAGTTGTAGTAATATAAAGGTAACGTTTAGTAGCTGTATAGCGGACTCGCCTTCTGTTGGACTGTCAGTACTATACAGTAGTCTGTAGTAACTGGGCCAAAACAACAGTTGTAGTAATATAAAGGTAACGTTTAGTAGCTGTATAGCGGACTCGCCTTCTGTTGGACTGTCAGTACTAACAGTATCTGTAGTAACTGGGCCAAAACAACAGTTGTTAGTATATAAAGGGAACGTTTAGTGAGCTGTATAGCGGACTCTCCTTCTGTTGGACTGTCAGTAATATACAGTAGTCTGTAGATAAATGGGGACAAAAGACAGACAGTTGTAGTAATCATAAAGGTAAAGTTGTAGTAGCTGCAGAGCGGACTTCGCCTTCTGTTGGACTGTCAGTACTATACAGTAGTCTGTAGTAACTGGGCCAATAACAACAGTTGTAGTAATATAAAGGTAACGTTTAGTAGCTGCATAGCGGACTCGCCTTCTGTTGGACTGTCAGTACTATACAGTAGTCTGTAGTAACTGGGCCAAAACAACAGGTGTAGTAATATAAAGGTAACGTTTAGTAGCTGTATAGCGGACTCGCCTTCTGTTGGACTGTCAGTACTATCCAGTAGTCTGTAGTAACTGGGCCAAAACAACTGTTGTAGTAATATAAAGGTAACGTTTAGCAGCTGCATAGCGGACTCGCCTTCTGTTGGACTGTCAGTACTATACAGTAGTCTGTAGTAACTGGGCCAAAACACCAGTTGTAGTAATATAAAGGTAACGTTTAGTAGCTGTATAGCGGACTCGCCTTCTGTTGGACTGTCAGTACTATACAGTAGTCTGTAGTAACTGGGCCAAAACAACAGTTGTAGTAATATAAAGGTAACGTTTAGTAGCTGTATAGCGGACTCGCCTTCTGTTGGACTGTCAGTACTATCCAGTAGTCTGTAGTAACTGGGCCAAAACAACAGTTGTAGTAATATAAAGGTAACGTTTAGCAGCTGCATAGCGGACTCGCCTTCTGTTGGACTGTCAGTACTATATAGTAGTCTGTAGTAACTGGGCCAAAACAACAGTTGTAGTAATATAAAGGTAACGTTTAGTAGCTGCATAGCGGACTCGTCTTCTGTTGGACTGTCAGTACTATATAGTAGTCTGTAGTAACTGGGCCAAAACAACAGTTGTAGTAATATAAAGGTAACGTTTAGTAGCTGCATAGCGGACTCGCCTTCTGTTGGACTGTCAGTACTATACAGTAGTCTGTAGTAACTGGGCCAAAACACCAGTTGTAGTAATATAAAGGTAACGTTTAGTAGCTGCATAGCGGACTCGCCTTCTGTTGGACTGTCAGTACTATCCAGTAGTCTGTAGTAACTGGGCCAAAACAACAGTTGTAGTAATATAAAGGTAACGTTTAGTAGCTGCATAGCGGACTCGCCTTCTGTTGGACTGTCAGTACTATACAGTAGTCTGTAGTAACTGGGCCAAAACACCAGTTGTAGTAATATAAAGGTAACGTTTAGTAGCTGCATAGCGGACTCGCCTTCTGTTGGACTGTCAGTACTATACAGTAGTCTGTAGTAACTGGGCCAAAACAACAGTTGTAGTAATATAAAGGTAACGTTTAGTAGCTGCATAGCGGACTCGCCTTCTGTTGGACTGTCAGTACTATCCAGTAGTCTGTAGTAACTGGGCCAAAACAACAGTTGTAGTAATATAAAGGTAACGTTTAGTAGCTGCATAGCGGACTCGCCTTCTGTTGGACTGTCAGTACTATACAGTAGTCTGTAGTAACTGGGCCAAAACAACAGGTGTAGTAATATAAAGGTAACGTTTAGTAGCTGCATAGCGGACTCGCCTTCTGTTGGACTGTCAGTACTATACAGTAGTCTGTAGTAACTGGGCCAAAACAACAGGTGTAGTAATATAAAGGTAACGTTTAGTAGCTGTATAGCGGACTCGCCTTCTGTTGGACTGTCAGTACTATCCAGTAGTCTGTAGTAACTGGGCCAAAACAACAGGTGTAGTAATATAAAAGTAACGTTTAGTAGCTGTATAGCGGACTCGTCTTCTGTTGGACTGTCAGTACTATATAGTAGTCTGTAGTAACTGGGCCAAAACAACAGTTGTAGTAATATAAAGGTAACGTTTAGTAGCTGTATAGCGGACTCGCCTTCTGTTGGACTGTCAGTACTATCCAGTAGTCTGTAGTAACTGGGCCAAAACAACTGTTGTAGTAATATAAAGGTAACGTTTAGCAGCTGCATAGCGGACTCACCTTCTGTTGGACTGTCAGTACTATACAGTAGTCTGTAGTAACTGGGCCAAAACAACAGTTGTAGTAATATAAAGGTAACGTTTAGTAGCTGTATAGCGGACTCACCTTCTGTTGGACTGTCAGTACTATACAGTAGTCTGTAGTAACTGGGCCAAAACACCAGTTGTAGTAATATAAAGGTAACAAAGATTTAATTGACGTCAGCCTGAAAATCTTGTGTTGAGTGCCATTTTTAACGTTTCTCTTGAATTTTTAAAAATAAGACGTGGAAAATATGGAACAATCCGGTGCTGAAGGTAATAGGTGACCTGTCAATGAAACAAAATTACTCGAAAGAAGTTTATTTCCTCTTTAAAAAGCTAAAGATATTGAATCTTCAACATCTTTAGGTTTTTCAAAATAGTTTTATGACAAATTTGGCAATAGGGAAGTCAATAGTTTGGCTCTAGAATTTAACCAACTTCCATTTGAAACTAGAAAGTTCCAATGATATAGTTTTTATTATTTTAGTTCCCTTAACGAATTAGCATATTAATTTTGAATAGAATAGAAATATTTTATTACTTATTTACAAAATACATTGTATTGCAATCGCAACAAATTGAATTAAACATGTTGTGTTTATTTTGGTTTTTATTATGTTGCTTTTGGGTGGAGAGGGTTAATATATTGTAATTTGTATGTGCTGTACATTGTTATGGTATGTTTTGGTTACATTCTCTTCATAAGAGCGGGTATCAAAAGAATTCACTTGGTTATTTTTAACCTTCATTAACGTTGAATAAGATAATTTGTTGAACGTAATGCATTACACATATGAATTGAAATCCGCTTTTAAACAAACACGTATAGCGTACTGATAGTTGAAGTTCTTAGATTAAATAAATATAATATTATGGAAACCTTGTAATTTCGAATTTAAATCACTAAGCTATATCTACATACAATACAATATTATTATTAACGTTCAATATGTTATCGAATGTTATTTTGACAAACCAAGAGAGAGACGCCCGATAGCTCGGCGTGGGCGGTGAAGTCGGGGCGAGTGCTGTGACAGTGCTAATTATATTCGCCGCGCATCTGATTAAAAGTGATTTAGAGTACTGCTAATGTCTCCGTGTTGCCATTATGTAAATGCGCGTGTTTTTGAGACAGTTGCGCCCCGCCCTTAGTGTCTCTTGGCATATTGAACAATTAATATCGTATTAGTGCAGCGAATGTCGGGTAACTTATAATGCGCGCCGTCCTTTATACACATGATATTTGCTCTATCGCGTTCCTGTAAAAATTATATATTCTATATATTCTAAAATGAGACGAATCAGTGGCTCCAAAGGGTGAGTTAGCTCAGACTACGAGTAGGTGGTGACTGTGAATTATGTTTTATCAGCGCTCGGACGCTGTTTTAACTCCTCTCCAACCCGACCACTTCCATACGGTTACGTGCGTATTACGCCGAGAGTTAATTTGAGACTGGGATTATTACTAATGATCCTTCACGTACGCAGTTAGTTTTTGTAACAACTTTCTAGTTGCATTCAACAATAGGTCCAGAATGCAGGAAAGGTCCGGCGCAAATCGTTCGCCGGGCTTAGGGCTAGTCGCAAATTGACGATCTACACCTTCCACACACTCATATACCGTGGGCTGGTGAATTGGTGAACACCACCGTACGTAATTACTTGATATTTCATGCACCTCATTTATTTATTATAAGAACAAGAACCCCTCAGAATTAAGTAATATTCGATCCTCGGTTCGTTTGAAGGTGACAGAAACCTAAATTTCTTCGCCCCTTGCCGGCCTACTGTCGGTGCAGAAATTATGTGCACCCGAGTTTGAAGGTCATTTTCTAAGAGGCCTACGAAAAATCTAATCAGACCATTGTTTTCTTCGTTGTACGTTATGACAAATCATTGATTTTAATTGATTTAAAATTACTTTAAATTGATTGAAATCAATATAAAATCACTGTATTTCCTTATACACTTGAAAGTAATGTATCGTAACTATAAATGTCATAAGGGTTACAACAAGACCAATTAATTCATTTTACGACCTTTATAAATGAGCCAAGAAAACAATGTTTCAGGCAATTGACAGAGACCTTTTTTTCTCTCGAAAAGTTAAAGTTCTAAAAAGCATAAAAAGAAAAGATTCGTATCAAACATATATTAAAATATAAATTCGAACCATTAACGAAGCTTTTAGTATTAAAGGTGTAAATTTGATGTACAGTGAAAACTAGTTGAAATTCCGGTGTTTTTTTAGGTCCAGCAAGGAGAAAAAATATTAAAACTGATAATAAAATGTTAAAATGCATATGTCATAACTTACAATTAAACGAGAAAAACAATGGTGTGATTAGATTTTTTGTAGATCTCTCAGTTCCTTCAAAAACAACCTTTAAACTCGGGTGTAGGCCTACATAATTTCTGCGCCGACAGTAGTGGTTTTCATTGGTTCTAATCCCGAGATGTACCCTTACTGCTAAAGGGGTTTGGCAACGACTTTTGTACACTAAGTTTAAAATGCCATTGGCGTAGATAGATTAAACAATATTTGTTGACACGATCAGAGGGAGCCAAAAAGTGGTGTAGGTAAGTTAGTTAGAAAGTTAATTAATCGTTGGTAATTTGTTTGCGGGTAATGAGATTCCTGGAGTAATAGGAAGTAGCTGGGTCGGAAAGGCACGTGGGTCGCAAGAAGTAGGTTCGCGTTGCGAGGGGATGGACACTTTGGGATTGTTTAGGGCAGGAAATGGTTATGAAAACGGCGAATGAACAATGGAAGAAGATAAAACTATCTAAGAACACTTAGTTCATGTTGAACACATGTTGATACAACATTGTTAACATATATTGCTTAAATAACTTACTTGTTCACCGGTAACAATTTTCTCCAAAAGTGAATCCAATGCTTGTTTAAGTTTTTTTGTAGCCATCTTGATGTACTTATAGATATAATATGCCTTTAATTTTAGAAGTTTACTAAAACTTCAATGAATAAATGAGACACTTAAGGTGAGTAAAATAAAGATAATTTATTAAAAGTTGGTATTATAAAACTTCTCATCGTTGTAGTTATTAATAGAATGAATAGGGGTTGCTCAGTAAGTGCCGCATTTCATTTACATAGACCTGAAAAAAAAAATTGAATAGAAAGTAATAACTCACAAAGCATACAAGTGTTAATTAACTGTATACAACTAGTTTGGATACAACCAAATTTTTCCACTTGACGTTTTTACTTTTAACATTTTATCATAGCCAATTTTATCAATGTTTTAGCTGAATTCTATGCTAAGGATTTTTTTTATATTAATCGTATTAGCGTATTAGCAGATTTAATAACTTATTATTTTTCAAGATAATATTCAAATTTAGTAAAAAATAAATGTATTTTGTAAATATGTGCTTTCATTACTTAGACGGTGTAAAATTTTTGTTTTCTTTAAACATTCATATAATAGTTTAATCATAAAAATTTGTTGAGACTGTGTGTTTTTTTACAAAATTGAACTTGTTGTGCGTCTGTAATTTGTAATTTTTAAAACATATCTTACCTATGAAAATACTTAAATGTCTTAAACACCATTATTCCCCCAATGTACATATTTATGTTGTCTGCAGTACTCTATCAAGACAACAATGTCCTATTTTTGTCAAGTAACACTTAAGTAAACAAAAACAATGTGTTGCAGAATTGTGCTTGTGACCAACCAAGAGTGGGACGCACTTCTAACAATGTATATTGCAGAATGTGAAGTCACTGTGGCTTCCAATTTCACAACCTCCCCAGGTAAGTTACAAACGTTTCTATAGAAATTATTTAGGTTGTGGCCATTTTTCATAGTTATATATTATTGAGGAATTAAAATCAAATGTGAATTGGAACGATGTTACCCAAATCAGGTCTCATTACTCTCTTACTTTTGATATCTTTTACTCCATTACATAACCAAGCATTCTTACTCTATTTTTAAATAGTTTTCTGAATTCTTATGTTTTCCTAACTTTGAAGTGTTTTATACATGGTGAGTTTTAATTCAGTTACCCCCTAACTTGTTTCCCTAAAAGCTAATATTCCCCTAAATTGCCTTAACTGTTTCTTAAAGACTGGACGTTATTTCTTTACTAAAGTAAATTCAATCATCTTAAAAGTAAATTGCTTTACATTAAAATCTTAATGTTGTATACATTTTGTGTGCAATTATAATAAACACATTTAAAACATGTCTCTTCCTAACATGACAAATTTAAAGCTCTCAAGTAAGTTCTATTTATAGACAGTAACTTCAGTTTCACTCACTCTTCGAATGCAGCAGTTTGACCAATAGTAAGAAGGACCTATTGTAGCCTATTTGTTTCAAGTTAATTAAGACAAAATAGGCTTATAATGACGTAATATCAAACATTGTTCTTACACATGAGACTGACATAACTTATGTGCTTATTTTAATGTGAATATGAATGATTACATTTTTATATGTATGATAAGTGTGGATGAGTGGGGTCTGGTTACTAACTGAGTTTGACTTTTCCTCAGAAACTGCTGTTTATTAATTGTCCAATAGCCAGGGCAACTAAGAGACCTACAGCTTTATATGGAACCCAAACCACGTAGTATTGGTCTGATTTTCAGCTAATTGACAAGCCTGATACTCAATTCTCTCCGCTAAACAACATCCAGACACTGACTACCACCCAACATGGAGACCTCAGACAAGTGTCCACGCTGATAGCAACCATTGAGCGTACGCCATGTCGGTATTAAGAGGACAGAGCATTGAACGTATCGCCTACAATCTTGACAATACATTGTCCCAAGTAGCTGGGATACAGCACTGCCATTATTATGGGCTGGAATCTAGTAGAACGGATTTAACCTGTTACCTTTAATTTGAATTAGGTTCATAGTTTCTTTGGTCTGTTTTGATTTGACTATAATTTAGCTCTATATTAAAGAGGCTTTCTTCCTTGGTACATGGACAAACCTTTACTTTTCATCCATTCTACTGGATTCCTAGCCATTACAAATAATGTCTAATATCATAACATCCTTTATAATGTTTATTTTATAATGTTGGCTAAACCAACAGAATCATGTAAAGTTAATTTTAAAGAACTAAGCTTACTAACTGCTCTTGCTATCTACATGTTTGAAGATTTCCTACATTAAAAAACAACAACTTGTAAAGGTACATCAGCATTCCACAGCACCAGAAACAGATATGTCAGTCCTTCAATGGATGATAACATCCTTTATAATGTTTATTTTGCTATGCCGATTTTGTTCTAATTAAACTTCAATTAAAAAATGCAATAAGATCATTGCACCCTTATTTACAGTTGGTTAAACAGGTATGTTTGTAGTGTGTGAGTGAAAATTGAGTTAAAAAAACTTGTTCTATAGGAAAAGACTTACTTGACAGCATTAAATGTTTAGTTAACAGATAGCTGGAATGTGCTTTTGAAAAACAACAACTTGCTAACTAATACATTATCAATAACTGTGACTAGTTAACTCTGCTTATAAGTCTTTAAATCATTCAGTTGAAATTGAATTATTTAATTGTAAAGATTTATGATGTTTAGTCAAACTGTACACATCAAATCTGTTTCAAATATTAGTTTGCCAAAATCTGCCATAAATGTTGACTATACCTCTTTTTTGAATAATCTTAAAAAAGTATATGATAAAATATGTCTTTATTTTACATGTGAACTTAAAATATTTTATCTGATTACATAATGAATAAAGGGAATTTTTAATTGTTGTTTTGTTTTCATCAATCATCGATGAATTAATTATTTCTTTCAGCTTGACTATGGTTATTATTAATATATTGCTACCCTGTATTGTACAATATCAAGTAACCCGTGTTTGGTCATAAATCAGGATTCTACGGCAGCTGGCTTAGTTTTAATTGTACTGTAGCTCTTAAGTGTATTCAATTCTTAAAACCTTAAAGCTTGAAACTTTACAAAAATGTAAGTTGTTAACAGATTTTCAATGGTCTGTTTCACAGTAGCATATAGAGCTTAGATTAGGCGTAATAATAGGTTACAAAATATAAAAAGTGTAAGGATAAGAGTTTACGATTTATTTTACTAGAATTTTTGTGTTCTTTTTAATAACTCAGCCATAGCCATTTTCTATTAGGTGACTTGCACTATCATGTCCTTCTTCTCTTAAGAATTAAGACTCAGAGCCGTCCCTAACGTTGATGGCACCCGAGGCAAAGAGGTCTTGGCGCCCCCCTCCCTCCTCATACCAAAAAACGTTGATTATGGGGTAATCTGAGTTATATCGGAATGAATCAATGAAAGTTATTTTTTTTTTTTTTTTAGAATACAGAAACTTGATTCTTTTGGTGTGGCAGTCATATCTCTCCGATAGATCTCAAATAACCAAAGTAGACTTTTCGATTTAAAAAAATCAGAAAATCCTCTTAAGGTGTATTACATGTGAGTACAAGTTAAATACAATGAGTGAACAGGTAAAAATAATATAAATACGGTAAACAGCATGGTCGCACTGGCAGGGAAAAAGAGCTGCGCATGCACAGTACGCTAAGTTGGTGTGGAGACCTATTAAACCCGGGACATAAAATTGTGGACAAGTCGCAAATGTCAAACCGATTGGATGTTCACGAGCATGACCACATCAGCATGTCTATGTCCAAAATCCTCTATATGACACGGGTGAACTTGCTCGTGAGCATGCTGATCTGGACATGTTCTTGAATAAGACCTCGCTTGTAATACACCCTTGAGGACTCAAAACCAGTCACATTCAAAGTTCCACAAGGATCTTGAACCCATTATATTTATTTTATATATCAATAACATTATCTACCTACCTTCCTGACAAACAGATTCTGTGGATTCCTTCACAGATAATAATTCCATTTTGATGTCTCATAAGGAATTAAATAACTTAGAACAGGAATCCTTCCTTAACAGTAAAGCCACTTCTCAATACTTCTCAAGCATCAATCTCCGCATAAATCCACAAAAACCTCAATTTCTTCACATCATGGCAAAATAGAAAAACAAAGACACTTTAATCAGATTAAGTTCACAAAGAAAAACTGTGAAACTTCCTTCCGTTGAACTTAATAAGAATGTGAGCGAGGAATCAGAGTTTGTTGATTACTTTGGAGTGAAGCTGGACGGTAGTCTCAGTTGTAACGACCATGTTGATAAATAATTGGCAAAACAACTTTCTGACAACACTTTTGTCCTGAGAAGCATTTATTCCCTAAATAACATTGCTTTGTCAAAGCTGGCTTACTTTGGCTTGATAAGGTATTCAATCGTACTCTGGGGCACATCTATTTACAATAGACTAACATATTTGTTCTTCAAAAAAGAGCTGTAAGATGTATTTTAAAAGCTAAACCAACAGAATCATGTAAAGTTAATTTTAAAGAACTAAGCTTACTAACTGCTCTTGCTATCTACATGTTTGAAGATTTCCTACGTTAAAAAACAACAACTTGTAAAGGTACATCAGCATTCCACAGCACCAGAAACAGAAATGTCAGTCCTTCAATGTATGATAATTTGAAACTATTTTAAAACAAACCCGTGTGTTACTCTCTTAATTTCCACCTAAGCTAGTTAGCTGATAGAGACAAATTTTAAAAATTCAAAAGGAGGTTTAAAAAATGTTTAATCGAACATTGCTTTTACCAAAAATGCCTAGTTACTTAAAGTAACCTTTTACCAATTTTAATCCATAAAAATCCATATAATTAGTCCGTCGATTCTTAAACAAGAAATCAAATGTGATTGTGACAGTGACAATTAACTAATATATCAAATTAATAATACCGATGATATTCAGATAATCTAGGGGTAACCGTCCCGCTCGCCCCCCCCCCCCTTCGGCCCTGTTAAGACCTTTGGATGATTACAAAACTGTCTTTTTATAAAAATGACTCCTAAGTTCTATTTAAAATAATCTTAATCGGAAGTATCATCTGTAATGCTCACCTTGTATTGTATTTACTAGTTTCTCTCCTTACTCAGTCTGAATAAGTTCTTCGCATAGGTCAATTCTCTATGGGGAAGGCGTAGATTATGGTAAAAAGGATATAGCCCTAAAAAAAACAAAAAACACATTGAGTCACACTAAGAGAAGTTAAATTAATTATGATAACAATAACATTAGTTGTATTTGACCACTTATTTTAGTTGTGTTTGAAACTTAAACATTGCTTGAAGTTATGTTTACTCAAATGTTTACCTATGTGGTCTTGTTAGTAATAATCAGAAAATTTACATTTAAAGTAAGTGTAGTATCTAGGCAAACGAAGACGCCAGCTAATGTTTAAAGTAAGTGTAGTATCTAGGCAAACCAAGACACCAGCTAATGTTTGTTTGATGGTGACATCTAAATATTACTGGATGTCTGTAGAATCACTTGTAAAATCAAACTTGTATCTATTGATTAAACCATATTAATTTTTAAAATTTTATTTCAATTTATAAGCTAATTTTATCAACTTGATTCTGACATCTGATGTAGAATGTTTAACAGTTTACTCAGGTGCCACATACACTTTATTGTCAGGTATAAATAATTACTAGTGTCCTAAAATATACTAATTCTTAATTTTTTCTGATTTTTAAAGAATTGTCTGTAACAGATAATTCTATGAGATGTTTCAGACAATTTTGGCTGTATGAAATCTGTATCAATCTGCAGCAGACAAACTGTCTGAAATATATGTTGATTTTTATGTTGATTACTACTTTTTATGTGAATGAATGGAAACATGTTGAAACAATTTTACTTCAATAGTAATATGATTAATCTACCTTGTATGTTGTCCAAGGAGGGGGCAATCACATGTCACCCTGCAAGAAGGGTGAAGGGAAGGCGTCATATAACTTTCCAAGACAATCCTGGCTATGAGCCCCACTAGACCTATAGCCTGACCAATAAAAGATCCCTCACACACAACTTATTCAGACAACTTGCCTAATAGCTTTTACCCCAATCCCCAAACTTAATCCTCAGCACAATTTTGTGTATTGTAAAGCCAACTTGAACTTCTTGGCAGTCTGTGGGACTTTGTCTCTGTCCTTACAAATGTAAACAGTTTGAGCCTGCATTACATAAATAATGTCACAAGATACATAATTATTGCAGTTAGTTTTTGACTGCAAGCTTAAGAAGAACCATTCATTATTTACAACCACTTAAATTTAACATGCTTATAGAAGTATTACATTAATATATTAATAGTTTTTTAATTAGCATAATATGTGTTGGTACATATACAGTACAAGTAAACGTCACACAACACAAATTTATTACAATATAAGCACAAAATGCACAAATATACTACAATACAAGCACAAAATGCACAAATATTATGGTGATCGATTTCGGTGAACCACGCTCACCTTCCTCAGACCAGAGGGATTCACAAAAGAAATCCCTGAAAATTCTATATGAAAGTTTGTTATGATCACGAGTTATTTTTAGATCCAAAAAGTTAATTTCATTCATAGATTCAAATTCACTGGTAAAACTAAGCTTCTGGTGGTGACAATTAAGTATATTTAACATATTATCTAAGTCATTCTTTGTAGATTTCTTTTGTGAATCCCTCTGGTTTGAGGAAGGTGAGCGTGGTTCACCGAAATCGATCACCATAATATTTGTGCAAAATGTTGGGCTCTCAAAAGTGCTGGTTATTTTTCCTGTAGTCCATTGTTTTTGCTCTCAACAAAATCTCCTAATAAATATATCATAAAATATAGCTAGCTATTATCCTTATTTTGTACTGAAAAAAAAGTAGAACATACAGTAATGTACTGTGATTGAAATGTTGGGGAAATGTTAAGTAAGTATTTATTCACAAAATACAGATCAGATTTTAAAGATCCATAGTTTCACTATTCATTTTAATTTCTTTGCAACGTACCAGCTAAAATAATAAAATTATTTGACATTGTAAAAATTTAAACTTGCATAACATAGACACTTATAGTAAAATAAATATTGTGTATAACAATGACTTACTTAACTTATTTCCTTTAATCCCTAGGGGGGGACGTAGGACATCCACCAAACTCTGTCCTGCACCAAACACTTTATCTCTCCTCAGGTTTTCCCTTCTTCCTGAATTTCTCTTTCCACTGTCCTTCCCATATCTGGGTCTTCCTCTCTTCCTTTTTCCTTGTGGGTTGCAGTCTAGCACTTGTCTACTTATGGTGTTAATATGTTTCTTCAGGGTGTGCCCTATCCAACCATACTTCCTTTTCTTTATCGTCTCCCCAACAGGATCTTGGTTACATCTATGCCACAACTCAGCGTTTGAAATAATGTTAGGCCAGTACATTTTTAGAATTCTTCTGAAAAATTTATTGATAAAAACTTGTACTTTATTTACTATGGGCTTTGTAATTTCCCAGGTTTGGCATCTGTATAAAAGAACAGATTTTACATTACTATCAAACATTTTAAGTTTTGTTTTTCTTCTTATTTGTTGTGTATGCCAGATTGGCTGGAGTTGTGCAAAGATACCTTTTGCCTTTCGTATTCTTAGTTCCACATCTTCAGTTCCTCCTGTATCAGAGACGACACTTCCCAAATACTGGAACTCCTGAACCTGTTAAATTCTCTCATTCCCAACAAAGAGTTCTTCTTGACTTCTGTGGTTGATTCACATTTCTTTGGTTTTGTTTACATTTATTTTCAGTCCGACGTTCCATCCCTCTATTCTTAATTCATCTAGTTTATCTTTCATGTCATTTAACTTATGATACAAAAGGCATGTCATCTGCGTAGTCAATATCTTCTAGTCCTTCTATCAGTCCCCACTGTAATCTTCTATTGACTTTTTCCATAACTTTGTCTAACACAATCAGGAAAATTATATAGGTGAGAGCAGACATTCCTGTCTAACTCCTATTTTTATCTCAAACGGTTAGTAAGTTTTCCTTCGTGAATAACTTGACATTCATATCCTTCATAAGTTGCCTTAATATTTATTACTTTTTGTGGGAGTCCAAATTCTCTCAGTGCTACCCACATAGACATATTCCACATGGACCTTTCATTATAGTAAGGTTCTCAATATAAGTCATAACAATAATAAACACGAACCATACAGATGAAATAGAAAAGCATGTTTAGGCCCGCTGACGCTAAGGTTGCATTGCTACTATAGGGCTGTCGACTTTTTAGCAATGGCTTGGAAGTTTGGGAAACGGCCACCTTAAGGTAAACATAATTCCCGTATATATACAAACAGCAGTGAACAGCTGTCACTGTACTATAGCAAACTGAGTTGATATCTGAACTTGGCTCGGTATTCAATTAAAGAACCAGGAGAAGGAGACTAAACTCCACCTTCTGAAGTGTCCTGCTACTAACATTACAACAGAAGTCATCTCAAAGTAAAAATATAAAGGGTGTTTATAGATTTTCTGTGTTGCAAATTAATAACTTGTACAACCCATGCAATTTAACAATTTCAAGAGGCTTTGGAAAATGCTGCATGTATGTAAACAAACCACTAAACTTGCAGCATATATGTAAACAAACCACTAAACTTGCAGCATGTATGTAAACAAACCACTAAACTTGCAGCATGTATGTAAACAAACCACTAAACTTGCAGCATGTATGCAAACAAACCACTAAACTCACAGCACGTATGTAAACAAACCACTAAACATGCAGCATGTATGTAAACAAACCACTAAACTTGCAGCATGTATGTAAACAAACCACTAAACTTGCAGCATTTATGTAAACAAACCACTAAACTTGCAGCACGTATGTAAACAAACCACTAAACTTGCAGCACGTATGTAAACAAACCACTAAACTTGCAGCACATATGTAAACAAACCACTAAACTTGCAGCACGTATGTAAACAAACCACTAAACTTGCAGCACGTATGTAAACAAACCACTAAACTTGCAGCATGTATGTAAACAAACCACTAAACTTGCAGCATGTATATAAACAAACCACTAAACATGCAGCACGTATATAAACAAACCACTAAACTTGCAGCACGTATGTAAACAAACCACTAAACTTGCAGCACGTATGTAAACAAACCACTAAACTTGCAGCACGTATGTAAACAAACCACTAAACTTGCAGCACGTATGTAAACAAACCACTAAACTTGCAGCACGTATGTAAACAAACCACTAAACTTGCAGCACGTATGTAAACAAACCACTAAACTTGCAGCATGTATATAAACAAACCACTAAACATGCAGCACGTGTATAAACAAACCACTAAACTTGCAGCATGTATGTAAACAAACCACTAAACATGCAGCATGTATGTAAACAAACCACTAAATTTAATGTGGAGATTTTAACAATGACTCCAAGAGAGTTATGAAACATGTCCTGAGTGTGTCACATTTCTATACAGCTATAAACCACTGTATATATTGTGTGTACCTAAGGGACTTATGTTTACCTTAAGGTGGCAGTTTCCCAAACTGCCAAGTCACCGCTGGAAAGTCAACAGCCCTATAGTAGACATACTGCCAGTAGGCTTAAACATGCTGTTCTATTTCACCTTTATGGTTCATGTTAGTTATAGTGAAAACCTCGCTGTAATGAAAGGTACATTTTAGTGGACCATAAGTTTATATTATGAATTTTGTATGGAAAATCATCAAGAATGACATTGAGCAATGAAAAAAGTATTAAAATACTCATTTTTACAAAAACTAACTCTAGATCAGGTCTTAACCTTTCAAATGACACTCCAAGTGTTTCTATACAATTATTATTACGACCCAAATTGTTGAAGTAGAAAGCCATGTTTTGGTTGTTTTTCACGGAGAGAAATGACCACCTTAACAAACAAATGGAAAGCTAAATGAATTAAAGTTTACCAATTGCTAACTTCTCCTTTGATGATCTAGTTCTAGTAGAAACTCTTATTAATTGTACGAGTATATCATTGAGAACATGAATACTGTAACATCAAAATCAAGTAACCCACTAATTTGATTTCATAATTCCACTTTAGTTCAAACATTTACATGTTGTTATATTTATTACATTAACAGTGTTTTGTGTACTATAAATACTGTCTTGCCGTTAATTTAAATCACAATTAATTATCTTCTACCCCAACTGTACAGAAAGACATTAAATTATAAACCAGTCAATTAACTGTATAACAAAACGTGTATCTCGACAAGCATTGTATTTCTTCCAGTTTCTAAGATGCAGTATTAACTAACAATGAGGAATTACTTGGTGGATTGTCGGTGGATTGAAATTAAATCCATAGAGATTGAATCGAATCTAACAAATTACCTTTTTTTATAACCATAAAATAGTAGGTTGTTTTTGTACGAAAAATGTTTACAAAGATTATTCTTACTTCTCTTGTTGTTTCCAATAAAAACTGTTGTGTTTTGTTTTTAGCTTATTTTGTTTGATATGACCATAAAATTCATCAATTTAACTCATAAATTAAATTTAAAGTGCTCCTTTTTTGTATAGTTTTTCTTCTCTATATCCATTTCATGTCCAATGCTGACTTTACAAAGCCTTTTGCCTACAAAGGCCTATTTTTCCTTATATGGCCAGTGTTTGGATGGTGTTTAGGGGAGAGAACTGAGTATCAGGCTTGTCAGTTAGCTGAAAATCTGATCAATACTTGGTTTGGATTCCAGTAAAGCTGTAGTTTCCTGGATATTTTGCCATTAATAATTGGCCTTACCTTATGTGTAACAATGTCCTGAGATCAGTGTCTTTATAATTTAATGTTATAATATTAACAAACACTCCAGTAAACAAATTAAAAAGAGCTTGAAGAATGATCAGTGTCTTTAATAAAAAATACACATGAGATGCAGTGGTACCTGAGAAGAAGGAATAAGTGGATGATCGGTGGATTGAATTTACTTCCAAAGTTATATAAATAAAACTAACAAATTTGTTTGTTTAAAGGTGGATTTAGGTCTTTTTTTAAATAAAAAATATCAAAAAGGCAAATTAATTATGGTTACTTTTATCATTGTGTGAAAATGTTGTTTTATTTTTTCAGTGTATTGGTCCAATCTACAAAATTATTTAATCCTCTAAAAAAAAACTCACCAATCAAATTCAAATAAGATTTTTTTAGCTATTGTATGATTTTTCTTTGTATTCTTCTCATGTCCAATGTTGACAAATCCTTGTGAAAAAGCTTTTCACCTTATAGGTAGGCCACCTTTTTCTTAGTTTGATGTGGTATTTTAATGTTTGTAATTTTGATAGTAAAACTTTCTTTTATGGTTCTGATCTTGATAATTCATGATTGTAAACTTGTTCTGCTGAAGCAGAGTGAGTGACTCAGTTGAGGTTGTCCCTGGAATGTGTGCAGTTATTAACACCACTAAATTATCCCCTCCACAACTTGTATTCACACATCCACCACCAAGGCACGCCCTTCATTAAAACTTTAATCACCCACCTGCCTTCGCCACTTGTGTCTTCTGCACTTGTTTAATTTACTGTGTCGATGTGACAAGTTTTGCTGTGTTGGCAAGGATTGTTATAAACGTTTATTACAACAGTTCTTTTTCATATGGTTAATGAAATCAACTAAACGCCTTATTTTGATTTATTTTATTTTCATTAAAAAATTAATAGTCAGTGGTAAGAGGCTGGTCCTTTCATTTCACACTGTTTAGAATTGCTTCAAAAATAATAAAATTATAAAGCCAGCTCTAACTACTGTAAAATTGTTTACATATGTTTTTATTGTTGAATAAAACACTCTATCTTGTTCAAGTTTATATAATCAATACATTGTCAAGTTAAGTATTTGTAGGTATCAAAGAGAATTCAGTCTCTGACCTTGTAAAATCATGTCTTGCTGTACATCAGTCTGTTTATTATAATCCTAGTTCAATAAATAGCTCAACTTGATAATATATTATATTTACTTGAGAAACATAAAATTAGTGTTTAGTTTACAATGAATAAAAAATAAAACTTATGGAAATAATAAATACAATTATTTGTGCCAAGTTGTAGCAGCAATTGATTGACTTTTATAAACACAGCTAGTAATAATAATGTTATTTCCTAACTAGATCATTACATTATTTGTACAAAAAAAAAAATACATAATATGTAAAAGGAATAAAAATAAATAACTTTAAGCAAACATTAAAGTAATTATAAAGCAAAAATTAAATTAAATTTTTAAAATCCAGTACCTTATTATGTCTACCAAGTACGTACATAAATATACCTCTATTTATACATGCACATGTATAATCTATTGTGAATATTTGAGCCCAACGCTCTGATATTTATTTCTTTTTAGCTTATCATCAACTTAATATGTTATCATTAAGAAATTTATCAAGAGCTCCTATTGATCTTCTTCAATGTGTAATTATTGCAATATGTTCATCTTACAATTATATAAAAATCTAATGGTGTCTGTCTGTGTTACTCAACCACGCAAAAACTACTGGACCCATTCTGCTGAAATTTTGCATGGACATTCTTAGGGTGTTTGGTTAACACATACCTTTATTTTGAATTTCCATTGGGGATCTGCCCCAGGGGCACTAAGAAGTATCAATACAACCCCTTTGGCAATACCAATTTGACAATTAATTGTTTATAATAGTTTCTTTAATCAGCTGTTGAAATAAACAAACAACTTACATAGTTCTGAATCATAGTTACTAGAAAAGACTGTAGGTATCACAACTAGGCTGCCCAGTAGACTCAGCTGATTTGTCTTTTCTATTAAATACTGGTAACAATATCTACCAATTACTTAGAAGCATCCAGCTAAACATTAAGCAAGTTATTTACTACTTATCAACTGGAATTGTAATTACGGGAATTAAGTCAGTATTTTTGTGTTTATTTTTGCCAGTTCACCCATGTTACATCATGGGAGACGCGTGTGATACCTACCGTCTTCTTATTTAGGTAATGTGGTTCTGAAGTAAATACCATACCAAACCTAACCACAACGCACTCTTGTGTTTCAAGCGAACCTGCACATTTACACAAAAGAAAACATATACACAAAAAGCTGTATAAATATTGTGTATAAGTCTGTTTTACAAACATTCTTTTTTATAAACATGATCATATTAAAAATCGTTTAAACAACTTAGAGTTAACGATTTCATCCATGCTTAGTATTACTGAATGCAGTAAGCACAATATAAGTCACGTAAACCTGTTTGAAGGACAGGTACTCTGCTAGTAGGTATATTAATGATAGGGTAATGCAAATTACTTAATGTAATTACTCTATTGATCTTTTTTGTCAATTTATACTTTACATTCAAAAAAATAATAAGTACAAAAAGGAAAATAATTACTTTCTCACTGGCTATGCTATCCAAGTTACTTTAACCTCAGATTAAATCGTTAGATACTATGACACACTTATGAATAAACTGCTTTTTATTGTAAAATGTGTGACTATAGTTTTGGTATTTTTCATGTAACATTAACAGCATTATGTTTTGAAATAGTGTTAACTATTTAACAATGCTGTTGTTGGCTTTCACTCTGATATGATGTACTGTAGTTGTACCTGACGATGGCCTCTCCTTGACAGGTGATATGTCATTACTGTTTGTGTCGGGTAACCATAACTAAAAACAGCGTACATACAGCCGTCCTTCAGTGATTTTTTTTAAAATTCACTTTTAGTGTAAGAGTGGGTTTGATTATCTGCCGATATCAAAACTGCAATCATAATTAACGATATATTTTACAAAATACAGTAGTATAAATATAGTAAAATCGGTGATGGGAAAGCGCATAAGAACTCTCAAGTGGAGGTGTACAATAAGTCGTTTTTATTGAGCAGCAATAATTCGAGCAGAAAAAAGATCCAATATACTGTAAGCATCCTATTAGTTTTTTAACGTGTTTTAATGGGAGATTTTATGACGCAGGTTTCATCTTTATGTTTTACAAGACTGTGAAACTTCCAAACTGAATAAAGCGAATTGTTTGCAGATGAAGTGTTGTCCAGGTAAAACAATAACCAAACAAAGCGGCAAGGGAGGATCAAGTGAAGGGAGTATAAACATTAGTGGGTGGGTCGGGGGGGGGGGGGGAGATTGGTGGATTAGCCGTAGCTGGGCTGATGAAATGGCGTGAAAAAAGGGCACATCTGAGGGCGGGTAATTGGCCACCAAGACAACCGCCCCACGACACACTTCACCTTGCTACCTCGGCTGAAGGCCGCTTTCCGCTGATATTAAATGTAGTTGTACTTATAGAACTATTTAGGTGGCCGTGTCGCTCGACGGAAAGCGCCAAAAACATAATATTGTACTTAATTTCAAGGATTTCCGTAATAATGTTCGTACACCTGTCCTAAGGTATTGTTCTAGTGGACCATAAGTTGATTAAAAAAAATAATAATAAGTATTTTTATATTATTTCACTGTTAAATATGTTAAACTAGAATGGAATTCTTGAAAATTTTTAATAAAAAAACTCATATCAACTTATGGTCCACCACATTAGACCTTACAGTTGAAATGGAACAGCGCGTTTTGTCCTGCTAAAGGTAGGTTGTACATCTACTGTACTTCAGGAGTTCAGGGCTACCAACTTTCCAGCAGTGGTTTAGTAGTTTGGGAAACGACCACCAAATAGTGTGGAATTCCGCACTTTGGCAGTTTGATAGTTAAATATATATACAAAGATTTGTTTATAAGTCTGATGTGCTGAACATTTTGATGAAATACACAGTTTATATCATAGCAACGTTTTAACAACAGATTTTTCGAAATAAAATTCCTAAAGAGAAGAAACGCCGCTTAAAAGAACCTTTTTATCACATGAGAATAACATTGGCAGTAGTTTAACGTTAAAAAAAAAAAAAAAAAAAAAAAAAAAAAAAAAAAAAAAAAACAAACGAAAACTATACTGAATACAGTATTTCGTTTTGTCACTTGTATGAAGAGTACAGGTGCTCCGAGCCTAGCGAGTGACCGGGCGGCACCAAGTGTGCATGGCTGTTCCCTAGTAAATAAATATAATATCGAACAATACTTTTAATTAGTATTGTAACGTTTAATTTACTGTCTACAATGTAATAACATTGTTCTACGTTCTTGGTGTAAGCAAAACACAATTTAGGTACCTTTAAATTTAAATGTATTGTCTCTGAGCATCAGTATTTTGTTTTTCCAAAAATTTGAACTACAAGAAAACAGCTCTGTTTCATACTCTGACCTGCTGGTGTGGTTTCTTTATTTTACAGACATTTTAGACCAACTACCAAGTTGATATTTAGTCTCAAGTTGAAAAGTCAGTCGAGGTTGATCGTTGATACATATTCTAAGTGTAAATTTGGAGATTTAGTTGTGGTGCAGAGTTGGCAAATATTTTTACGCGTTTAAGAATGTTAAGTTAGTCGAATTTGGTAGTTGGTACATATTCTATGTGTAAAATTGGAAATGTTAAGTGTTTCAGAATGTATAGTTAGTCAAAGTTGATATAGTTTGCAGTCTTGTACGTGTTTCAACATCGAGAGTCAGTCTAGGTTAATTATTTTAAATTGTGGAACTTAGTTATTTTGTAGTTGATATACATATTTTTACATTGAACTTTTATTCGAGGTTTGACAAGTAGCAAATATTTTAACGCGTTTTGATATTGGTACGATGTGCTATAAATTGTAGCCTACGTTTAACATTCACACTTCACTATGACTTGCATAGAAGGTGATATATTTGAAATGGCTCCGTCATATCCGATTTGATGTTGGTACGATGTGCTATAAATTGTAGCCTACGTTTAACATTCACACTTCACTATGACTTGCATAGAAGGTGATATATTTGAAATGGCTCCGTCATATCCGATTTGATGTTGGTACGATGTGCTATAAATTGTAGCCTACGTTTAACATTCACACTTCAATGTGACTTGCATAGAAGGTGATATATTTGAAATGGCTCCGTCATATCCGATTTGATGTTGGTACGATGTGCTATAAATTGTAGCCTACGTTTAACATTCACACTTCACTATGACTTGCATAGAAGGTGATATATTTGAAATGGCTCCGTCATATCCGATTTGATGTTGGTACGATGTGCTATAAATTGTAGCCTACGTTTAACATTCACACTTCACTATGACTTGCATAGAAGGTGATATATTTGAAATGGCTCCGTCATATCCGATTTGATGTTGGTACGATGTGCTATAAATTGTAGCCTACGTTTAACATTCACACTTCACTATGACTTGCATAGAAGGTGATATATTTGAAATGGTTCCGTCATATTCGATCTGTTCAGATTGTGGAACTGAAATGTTGGGAGGCCTAATTGATTCTTTTATTACTCCTAATGATGACGGACGTTTTCAATAAATTAACAAGAGCGTTACAATAATGTAGATAGTCTGATTGAAATGTTTACCTATGTATATAACGTGGTTTCTTCCTAACTGAACCAGAAAGAGTCAGATAAGCCGGCAACGAACCACTAACGACTGTGGTTTTAAGCGGACGAGGCGCGCGGGCAAGAAAGACGTAGCCACGCACCGACGGAATCCCAAGTAGGGACAACGCCTAGCGTTTTGCAACCCTTGACGATGAATTTCAATTCAAAATTAATCGGCGGCAGCAAGAAACGTTCGCGATCCTCCTGTAGCACGTGAGGTCAGTCGACTCCTTACTCGACCCCGAGGAATCAATTACTCCTAATCTGTTTATGTCTGAGGCTCTATTGTAATTTATGTGTAATGGCCGACCCCTGACCCTCCCACCCACCGATGTTTGTGTAATATTGTCTCGTGGACTTAATTACAACTGGATATCTAATCTAGTTAGATACAGACATTAATGTTCCGTTTAATTAATTGTATTCCATTTGTACTACAGTTATTGGTGTTTGGTGTGATGTGCTTGAGGTTTGTCCCTAAATGTTAATGTTTGTTATTAATAGAAGATCCCTATGATGATTCCAAAATAAGAGACTCGTTTCGTTGGTATCCTGTAGTAAAATATAACTTATTCACAAAATGATCGCCCTTAACAATTTAAAATTATTTGGGTTTTCTGTCTTTTATTTATGATTTTTTGCTATAAATTTATTTGTGTTTTATGGAAGTTTTGCATTGTATCTTAAATGTAATAGGAATCGTGCTTTTCATAAAGCAACTAAATGTACTTTGATTTTTAAAGTAAAATAAATTATATATCATATAATTTAGAATGTGGGCTATATGAATACATTTTGGGAATTCTTAGTATATGAATTCCCCTTATTATTGATTTCGCTGATGTCCTTTTCCTCGCTCTATTTATCGCTTATAATCTCTTTATGTCAATGCTTTGCAAGTCCAATCCAAGGGATCTTCTACATAAAATCCTAGGATTGTCAATTTTAAATGCAAATTAAGTTTTTTAACAGAAATGAGAGTCCAGTAGAAAGTAGGTTTTAATCTTGACGCTGACATATCTTTACCGTATGATCAAAATGCGAGGAAAGGTTATACGAAGTAAATACTGTAGACAAACAGCCACTACAAGTTTAACTGAATCTATTCTGCAAGGACTAGAAGATTGGCCCTGGTGGCACAGTGCTGCAGCCCAGCTACTTTAACTGAATCTATTCTGCAAGGACTAGAAGATTGGCCCTGGTGGCACAGTGCTGCAACCCAGCTACTTTAACTGAATCTATTCTGCAAGGACTAGAAGATTGGCCCTGGTGGCACAGTGCTGCAGCCCAGCTACTTTAACTGAATCTATTCTGCAAGGACTAGAAGATTGGCCCTGGTGGCACAGTGCTGCAGCCCAGCTACTTTAACTGAA
The DNA here is from genome assembly GCA_035578905.1 of Stictocephala bisonia. Lineage (NCBI taxonomy): Eukaryota > Metazoa > Arthropoda > Insecta > Hemiptera > Membracidae > Stictocephala > Stictocephala bisonia. Next base: position 91,078 of record JAQJVL010000126.1, read on the forward strand.
TCTATTCTGCAAGGACTAGAAGATTGGCCCTGGTGGCACAGTGCTGCAACCCAGCTACTGAAACTGAATCTATTCTGCAATGACTAGAAGATTGGCCCTGGTGGCACAGTGCTGCAGCCCAGCTACTTTAACTGAATCTATTCTGCAAGGACTAGAAGATTGGCCCTGGTGGCACAGTGCTGCAACCCAGCTACTTTAGCTGAATATATTCTGCAAGGACTAGAAGATTGGCCCTGGTGGCACAGTGCTGCAGCCCAGCTACTTTAACTGAATCTATTCTGCAAGGACTAGAAGATTGGCCCTGGTGGCACAGTGCTGCAACCCAGCTACTTAAACTGAATCTATTCTGCAAGGACTAGAAGTTGCCCTGGTGGCACAGTGCCGCAGCCCAGCTACTTTAACTGAATCTATTCTGCAAGGACTAGAAGATTGGCCCTGGTGGCACAGTGCTGCAGCCCAGCTACTTTAACTGAATCTCTTCTGCAAGGACTAGAAGATTGGCCCTGGTGGCACAATGCTGCAACCCAGCTACTTTAACTAAATCTCTTCTGCAAGGACTAGAAGATTGGCCCTGGTGGCACAGTGCTGCAGCCCAGCTACTTTAACTGAATCTCTTCTGCAAGGACTAGAAGATTGGCCCTGGTGGCACAGTGCTGCAACCCAGCTACTTTAACTAAATCTCTTCTGCAAGGACTAGAAGATTGGCCCTGGTGGCACAGTGCTGCAGCCCAGCTACTTTAACTAAATCTATTCTACAAGGACTAGAAGATTGGCCCTGGTGGCACAGTGCTGCAACCCAGCTACTTTAACTAAATCTATTCTACAAGGACTAGAAGATTGGCCCTGGTGGCACAGTGCTGCAACCCAGCTACTTTAACTAAATCTCTTCTGCAAGGACTAGAAGATTGGCCCTGGTGGCACAGTGCTGCAGCCCAGCTACTTTAACTAAATCTCTTCTGCAAGGACTAGAAGATTGGCCCTGGTGGCACAGTGCTGCAGCCCAGCTACTTTAACTAAATCTCTTCTGCAAGGACTAGAAGATTGGCCCTGGTGGCACAGTGCTGCAGCCCAGCTACTTTAACTAAATCTCTTCTGCAAGGACTAGAAGATTGGCCCTGGTGGCACAGTGCTGCAACCCAGCTACTTTAACTAAATCTCTTCTGCAAGGACTAGAAGATTGGCCCTGGTGGCACAGTGCTGCAGCCCAGCTACTTTAACTAAATCTCTTCTGCAAGGACTAGAAGATTGGCCCTGGTGGCACAGTGCTGCAACCCAGCTACTTTAACTAAATCTCTTCTGCAAGGACTAGAAGATTGGCCCTGGTGGCACAGTGCTGCAGCCCAGCTACTTTAACTAAATCTCTTCTGCAAGGACTAGAAGATTGGCCCTGGTGGCACAGTGCTGCAGCCCAGCTACTTTAACTAAATCTCTTCTGCAAGGACTAGAAGATTGGCCCTGGTGGCACAGTGCTGCAGCCCAGCTACTTTAACTAAATCTCTTCTGCAAGGACTAGAAGATTGGCCCTGGTGGCACAGTGCTGCAGCCCAGCTACTTTAACTAAATCTCTTCTGCAAGGACTAGAAGATTGGCCCTGGTGGCACAGTGCTGCAGCCCAGCTACTTTAACTAAATCTCTTCTGCAAGGACTAGAAGATTGGCCCTGGTGGCACAGTGCTGCAGCCCAGCTACTTTAACTAAATCTCTTCTGCAAGGACTAGAAGATTGGCCCTGGTGGCACAGTGCTGCAGCCCAGCTACTTTAACTAAATCTCTTCTGCAAGGACTAGAAGATTGGCCCTGGTGGCACAGTGCTGCAGCCCAGCTACTTTAACTAAATCTCTTCTGCAAGGACTAGAAGATTGGCCCTGGTGGCACAGTGCTGCAGCCCAGCTACTTTAACTAAATCTCTTCTGCAAGGACTAGAAGATTGGCCCTGGTGGCACAGTGCTGCAGCCCAGCTACTTTAACTAAATCTCTTCTGCAAGGACTAGAAGATTGGCCCTGGTGGCACAGTGCTGCAGCCCAGCTACTTTAACTAAATCTCTTCTGCAAGGACTAGAAGATTGGCCCTGGTGGCACAGTGCTGCAGCCCAGCTACTTTAACTAAATCTCTTCTGCAAGGACTAGAAGATTGGCCCTGGTGGCACAGTGCTGCAGCCCAGCTACTTTAACTAAATCTCTTCTGCAAGGACTAGAAGATTGGCCCTGGTGGCACAGTGCTGCAGCCCAGCTACTTTAACTAAATCTCTTCTGCAAGGACTAGAAGATTGGCCCTGGTGGCACAGTGCTGCAGCCCAGCTACTTTAACTAAATCTCTTCTGCAAGGACTAGAAGATTGGCCCTGGTGGCACAGTGCTGCAGCCCAGCTACTTTAACTAAATCTCTTCTGCAAGGACTAGAAGATTGGCCCTGGTGGCACAGTGCTGCAGCCCAGCTACTTTAACTAAATCTCTTCTGCAAGGACTAGAAGATTGGCCCTGGTGGCACAGTGCTGCAGCCCAGCTACTTTAACTAAATCTCTTCTGCAAGGACTAGAAGATTGGCCCTGGTGGCACAGTGCTGCAGCCCAGCTACTTTAACTAAATCTCTTCTGCAAGGACTAGAAGATTGGCCCTGGTGGCACAGTGCTGCAGCCCAGCTACTTTAACTAAATCTCTTCTGCAAGGACTAGAAGATTGGCCCTGGTGGCACAGTGCTGCAGCCCAGCTATTTTAATTACGACTACTAGATTACGACAAAAGTTTTATGAATTTTTAATTAAATAATGATTGTTAAGTTTAGGTTTAGAACAAATCCTATTGTCGGGTCAGCTTTTGTTGTAATTTTTTTTCTTGTTTAAATATTAGATACGAGTAAGTGTTTTCGTACAAGGCACTCTCCTTAACCTGTGTGTGTTTTCACTTTCCCTTTGTGTTTGCAGAATATTTAATTTTATATATTTCATTTGTTAGATTATTATAAGTGATGTTAATGGCCATAAACAAGTTGTAGTTTTATATTACAACTTGTGCAATGTCTGCACTAGTGGTGTAGTGCTGTGACCCAGCTACTTGGAGACGAATTGTTGAGGAGATTGTAGGCGATATGTTCTATGCTCGGTCCTCTTAATACTAACATAGCATCCGCTCAATGCTTACCATCGACGTAGACACTACTATAAAAGTCTGGGGTGTCCATGTTGAGTGGTAGTCAACGTTCAAATGTTTTATTGAGAAGAAAACTGAGTGTCAGGCGTAGCTGAAAATCAGAACATTACTACGTAATTCGGATTCCACGTAAAGCTGAAGGTTCCTTAGTTTCGCTGGCTATTGGGCTATTAATAAATGGCCCTTTCTAAGGAACAGTTGACCTTAGTTAGTAACGATGACTACAGTAGTTCATCAACTCTCATCACACTCATTCGTCCCTCATATTCGCCCATGTCTCTACGATTGGCGTTTGAACGATGAAGTAATTAATACATAATAAATAAAATGTTTCTGAGTTTATTTACATTGTAGTGTTCTATAAATCGAAGTGGTAATTATAATTATCGAATCGACTGATCAGTGAATGTGGCAGTACGTTATCCGGTGAAAGTTATGTCTAGTTTTATTTCCCACGGATAGTTTTAAATTGATAGTGACATGTGTAGATAGATTAGCCAATATGGAAATGTCAATAGAAACTGGCAGTAGTTAGAGTTGGTTTGTAAGAAAAATATAAAACTGTTACCGTGTGAATTAAAAAAGTTGTATCGATATAGATTTAGAAGATTTATTATTAGTCTTTTTCCTATCCAAAAAATACAAAATATTTATTTCCGTAGCTTTATTGAGATTTTTACTTATGATGTTACTTTCATGCAGATAATAAATTGTTCTAACCTCCCATACAATGAGAACGAGACTCAGTTCATTCAATGCATTTATTATATTTATAAATTTGTTATTTGTTCCTTCAATAAGTTAATATATTTTTGTATTCGCCTTTTTTCAAATATGTATATTGTATTAGCAGTTTAGGAACTATAACTAATACTTTGTTAAAACTAGTTGTTTTAACTTACTAATAATGTTTGTTTGAAAGTTATTTGTGAGCATTGGATCGTTCATGATTGTATTTGATGGGATGTCCAACATCGCGCTTGTATCTATCTACTCGTTCCTCCTCACTCTACCGGAAATAGACTAAGAAGGTATCCCTACTAAATGCTTTATCGACTTTCCAACGGTGACTTGTCACAATTACGTAGACTTATTAATGTGTGTGATAGTTTATAAGAAGACGCGACTTGCTGTATAGTCAACCTTAATCCATAAGCATGTTGTTTTTTAGGGTTTCTTACATTGATATGTGTTAATTGGGGGGGAGCTAGTTTTAATTTTTTGCTAAGGTCGTGAGTAACATCTGAAGACGACATGAGTTTTATACCTCTCAAATCGTTTGTTTCTTAAAACACTTGAAGCATAGGGAATTTACAACAAATGTATCAAACATAACTATTGCCTGTGAGATACTACAATTTACCAGTATTACTAAGATAGTTTACTATTCATTACTCACTACTAAGACGCCGATCGTCAAGGTATGGGCGAATGGGTGTACATGAACGAGTGTAGTCATTGTTACTATCTAAGATCGACTGTTCCTCAGAAAGAGCTATTTATTAATAGGCCAAAACCAGCGCAACTAAGAGACCTACAGCCTTACGTACAATACGAACCACGTGGTATTGGTCTGATTTTCATGTAACTAAGCCTGACACTTAGTTCTCTTTTCTACACAACATTTGAACCTTGACTACCATCCAACATAGGCATTCCAGACTTCTGTAGTTGTGTTCACTTCGATGGCAACCATTGAGCGGACGCCGTGTTGGTATTATTGAGATTTTTACTTATGATGTTACTTTCATGCAGATAGACTGCATGAAGAAGACTGAACAGAAGCTGTCGCCTACAATCGCCTCAATACTTTGTCCTGAAGTAGTTTGGTTATCGCACAGCGGCATAGTGCCGATTTTTTTTTAATTTGTATTATTCCAATTAGCTTTAAGGTAGAGCGATAATCATGTTCATTATTTGTATATTGTAATCGTTTGTTTAATGCACGCGTAGTAACCCTTCGCTTTACTATGCGCCAATTGAGACATTACGTTATTTACCGTCATGATATTGTATATGAACAAGCTACAAAAATATTGTTTAAACAATCCTCAACTTCGTTTTATACCTTATAATATAAAAGCAATATTTTGCTGTCCATATGTTAAATTTTTTGTTTGACATAGAAATTTTGACATTTTATAAAAGAATAGTAAAGACCATATTTCAAAAAGTATGGCCAATTTATGACAAGTAAAACAGGTTCTTATTATTTCAAACTAAACGACGGAACGAATACTACACTAAACGGACACAGATGCATGCAGGATTGTTTGAGGTTTTAACATTGAAATTTAACTTCCAGTAATTTGAAATTATAAGTTTTAATTGTTAACTGTATAAAAAAACAACACAAATAAGATGTTATGGATATTTTTACCGTGACACGTTTGGGAATGAGTGTCATTTTGGGGTATTAATCACTAGTTATTAGTATGTCACTCCTCATTATAGACACTTTTATATCATTATTAAGGTTTTCCTCGTTCTTAATCTTATAATGTTTCAGTAAACCTAGCTTATCTCTCCAAATTATTGATCGAGGTATTTCTGGCTGACATAAAACATTTTATGGAAGTTAGAGAATCAATTAAATTGAGTTTTACTAATTATATAATAAATTAAGATGTTATTGCCATTTGCCATTACAGCAATAGAAAAATTAATAATTTCCAATACAAACTTGTTTTTGTTACACAAATATTAAGGAACTTGATGTTAGCAACATGTAAATACAAGTAGGCCTACCTTATATGAATACAAATACATATTAATATTATATCATTCTAAATAGGTTAATATTAATCTTGTTATTAGTGTTGATAATTACAGTCTTAAATGAACACGGTCACCTAACTGTAGTTCACAGGCGTTCTACAGGTTGTATTGTAGCGGGCACACCGTGCTATAAAGTCGCATGATAATTAATTATGCCGTTAATAAATAATTGCTATAAAAGGCATTTTTATTTTACCGTTAGCAACACTTTTTTAAATTGATACATTGTCTAACAAATCACTGAATGTTATTTAATTAATTTGTGAAATCAACATTGTACAGCTTTACTACTTATTTTTCACCGGAACATTTTTATATCTATATTATTATATCGTGTCGTGAAAATACTCCGTAGTCTACTTATGTTAAAGAACACGTCATGTTAGCATAACAATTTAATATTATAATGTTACTAAAAAATAACTTACTGTGTTTATTAAGGAACATTACGTGAACATTACAATTAATTCCACATAAACATACACAAGGATTTACATTTGAAATACACATAAAGTGCTTTATTTTACTTCGAAATAAAACGTTTTGTACGTTTATAAAATATACAAAACTGTAAAATATTGGTTTGTATTTAATTTTAAATGTGTACTACATAAATTCCTTAGGTCGCATATGTTAGTTGTTGTAATAAACATAAAAACGCCTTCATTATTTTAGATACTACATGTGACGCATGGTTTTACGCTGGATGAATCCGCGTTCATTCAAGTCTGTAACTATCAGTACGTATTAAAATAAAGTATACAAACACATACATATTAATATAACACAGTTTCGGCACAAACACGCGTAAGTAAACATCAAATAGGCCTTTGAAATTATTTTTTGAAATAGGAAATTGAAAGTAACACCAGTAATCAGATTCCCCACTCTATATAAATACAAATACATGTCTGTCTATTTGTCATTTATGCATTCCTACACCATTCATCCGATCGTCAGAAAAATTTAAGAAGTACTTTAGTTTAAACTTGGAATGTTTCTAGCAATTTCTAGCAATCATACCTGGCTCTAGGGCTCTGCCACACTGCCCTTTAAAGTGTCAATGTTTATCTTATGTAGTTGTTTTATTTATTGAATTAATAATCAACTGTTAGATCAAAACAAATTAAATGAAAACTGTGAAGTAATCTACTTACAGGTCACCGAATGTTTTGAGGTCTTTAGCCAGAAACTGTCCTATTCAGGCCCTGATGAAGGCTTTTATACGTCCTCACTTAGCTTCTGCCGTAGTGTTGCGGGGATCCTGTACGAACAATAGATTTTTTAGATTGTTCAGACTTCAGTAAAAGGCAATATGAAATATCGCAAAAGTCAACTTCAGAGATTCTGCAGGCCAATTTTTAAAATGTTGATCATCTTAACGTTACCCTGCCTTTACGTTATTGAAACAACAACTTTTTTCATCTCTAAATGCCCCTCGACTCATGAACGTGACATATACAAACATAACACTAGAGGCAGGGACAACTACAGGACTGCCAGACAGAGCAGTAACGTTTGAGCACTTGCACTCGGAAACAGGTGTTCATCTCTACAACTGACTGCCCAATTCTATGAAAATCACCAGAAGTCGAATGCCCTCAAAATTCGCCTTAGAAGCTTTTTAGCCTAATAAAATTCAAAAAGATATATTCATAAAATATCATACATTTTATGATGTAGACGAGTTTTTGTCGAACATCTGGGAAACCGGATAGTTGGTAAGCTGACGCCGATCCTGAAAGTGGGATTAATTGCAAGAGTGGATGTTTTTTACATTTGTATTTACAGAATGAATTAATTCTGTAGTAGTAATAGATGACAAAATTATAGTTTTTTGTACTTTTGCAATGTACTGTATTTACTGTATTTGTAACATTTATTTTCAATAAAGTATAAACATCTAACTGTCCCGTAGCAAAGCATAGGTAAACAAATAGTTTAAAATAAATATTAACAAATTTACTATTAAAGTATATTCAGTACACAAAGTATTGGGCCTTCATAAGTTAAAGGCCATCAGTCGATCCCAATCAGAGTTATGATAAATGTTAAAATAGATCAACTGATAACCACCGGCTGTTCATTTGCCATTGGGCTATTAATTAACGACACTTATTAAAGTCAAGTTAATAACAATGATAAAGTCAATAGTTAGATTTTTTGTTTGTTTCTAATGGGGAAGAATATTATACAGTACTAACAAAAAAAATCACGAAGTTTGCGGGAAAACGATGAAATTTTTTGAATGAATCCAAAAAAATTGTTGGGGTTTAATAGTTACATCACGCTGCTTAGAACCCTCCCCCCACCCTCCACCGTAACGTTGCATAACGCAGCCCCCCCCCCCCTTGAAGCGTTACTTAATTTAGCGACTGTCCCTAAAGGATTTCTTTTTATTTCATTTCAATATCACTTCTAATATCGTATTAGATGACATTCAGTTTTGACCTATGCTTGTGCAGACAACGGATGGATGAGAACATCTCCTTGGTGTGGAGGGTGGGGTTGCGGAGCCCAGTGGCCTAGTTACGGCCGAGCGGGGAGGTTTTTACGGCCAAAGCGTGACACGAGGGTGCGCACCCTCTTCACTTTTTGTCACAATATTTATTTTTATCGAGCTGTTGCTGGCCGGTTTTTGTAACAGGTTGAAACGGGCCGTGAAGCAGTTAAAGCCCCATCATTACCCAGTTTTTCTAGCCGCCTTTGCAGAGCTCACGACCGCAACACGATGGAGTATGATCGACTACCGCCATACCTGATGGATTGGTTTGGAGACTCTGGCATTGTTACAAACAGAAATACGAATTAAGTAGTATGTGTAGCGAGCTGACTGCCCGTGATTCGCTATGTCAAAAAAAGGTCTCAAAGAATATGCCTGGCAACAGTTATAAGTTTTAAAAATGTTTTACTTCCACTTGAAGGATAGAGAAAGCACTGTAGTGGTCCCGAAAGTACTGTTTGCAAGTTCGTATATACTCTATTTTAGGACCCCCTAAACTCAAAAAGATAGATTTAATTATAAAAATAATACAATTAAAATAAGTACTCCATCAAAATTAAACATCCATAAAAAAGTCAACAACAACAAATCAAGCATTTTACTGAAAGGAATTAAGCTATGTAATATGAATATATGGTTGAATGTTGTGTCAATATGGGCAATGTAATAAACCCATGTAAAAGATGAAAAAAATAAATATTCGACAGCAACTGTACATCAAAAATATATAAATTCCAGTATAAATAATTCCCCTTCATGATGGAGAGTATACATTTTTTAGAATGTTTAATCGAAACAAATAATAAACTAATAATGATAAAAAATTAAAATAAAAGAAACAAAAACTAAAGTAATTAGCTATATTATATTCCATAAAAAATAACCACTAACAACATAAGTACAACTTACGGCAGAAAATCAACATGACATTATTGCGGTTATCCAAATCAAATGGATCTGGTACCTATATTAAGAAATCTATCAGATCAAATTATAATGTTTCCCAAATAAGATTTATTTATTTATTCATAAGACGCCGATCGTCAAGATATGGGCGAATATGGATTTCGAATGAGTGTGATGAGTGTAGATGAGCGAATGTAGTCATTGTTACAAACTAAGGCCGACTATTCCTTAGAAAGTGTCATTAATTAATAGCCCAATGACAAATGAACAGTCGGTGGTTATCAGCTGATCCTTCTCAAAATGTATTGACTCTGATTGGGATCGAACTGAGAACCTTTAGCACATGAAGCTGGTATTTAACCAACTACGCTACCGACCAATATAATAAGTATGGTTTATTTTCAAAATAAAAAGTGAAAATTTTTATTTTTCAAAACAGAATAGTTGTAGGACTCTAATTAATTTCAAATTGATAACACACGAAACATTACGTAGTTCTCAAACCACTCTGTAGGCCTAGCAATAACAAGAAACTGGGTGGTTTAGGTGGTGCCTCAGCATCAACAATAACAAATATCGGCTCACGTCATAGTAAAGGAACCTAATTAGGCTATTAAAGGAAGGCGTTGAACATCAACTAAAATCAGCATTATATTAATTCATTGTCAGGGTTTTAGCAAGGTTTTTAACATGACATGATTATAGAGACTCAGAATGGCATTGTATAAAATAATAATAGAGATGTGGAGTGTTGTTATAACATGTCCAGTGATCATATAAGTTTATATTAAGACAAGGGATTGTGGGAAGTGGTATGAGATGACCGAGTAGTAGTGGTATAACAGGACCACAGATGTTTGAAGGGTGCTATAACATGACCTAGGATGTAAAGGGGTGTTACAACATCACTATAGATATGGGGAAGTGTTATAACATGGCCGAGTAGTAGTGGTATAACAGGACCAGAGATGTTTGAAGGGTGCTATAACATGACCTAGAATGTAAAGGGGTGTTACAACATCACCAGAGATATGGGGAAGTGATATACATGACCGAGTAGTAGGTGGTATAACAGGACCTAGAGATGTTTGAAGGGTGCTATAACATGACCTAGGATGTAAAGGGGTGTTACAACATCACTATAAGATATGGGGAAGTGTTATAACATGACCGAGTAGTAGTGGTATATACAGGGCCAGAGATGTTTGAATGGTTTCTGTAACATGACCTGAGGATGTAAAGGCGTGTTTACATCATCAGAGATATGGAGAAGTGTTATAACATTGACCGAGTAGTAGTGGTATAACAGGGCAGAGATTTTTGAATTGTGCTATAACATGACCTAGGGATGTAAATGGTGTTACAACATCACCAGAGATATGGGGAAGTGTTTATAACAAGACCGAGTAGTAGTGGTATAAACAGGGCCAGAGATGTTTGAAGGGTGCTATAACATGACCTAGGGATGTAAAGGGGTGTTACAACATCACCAGAAGATATGGAGAAGTGTATAACATGACCGAGTAGTAGTGTGTACAACAGGGGCCTGAGATGTTTGAATTGGTTCTGTAAGATGACCTGAGATGTAAAGCGTGGTTACATCCACCAGAGATATGGAGAAGTGTTATAACATGACCAAGTAGTATGGGTATAACGGGAACAGAGATGTATGAAGGTGCTATAACATGACCAGGGATGTAAAGGGTTTTACAACAGTTACAGAGATATGGGGAAGTGATAATAACATACCGAGTAGTAGTGGTATAACAGGACCAGAGATGTTTGAAGGGTGCTATAACATGACCTAGGATGTAAAGGGGTGTTACAACATCACCAGAGATATGGGGAAGTGTTATAACATGGCCGAGTAGTAGTGGTATAACGGGACCAGAGATGTTTGAAGGGTGCTATAACATGACCTAGGATGTAAAGGGGTGTTACATCATCAGAGATATGGAGAAGTGTTATAACATGACCGAGTAGTAGTGGTATAACAGGGCCAGAGATGTTTGAATGGTGCTATAACATGACCTAGGATTTAAAGGGGTGTTACAACATCACCAAGAGATATGGGGAAGTGTTATATACATGACCGAGTAGTAGTGGTATAACAGGGGCCAGAGATGTTTGAAGGTGCTATAAACATGACCTAGGATGTAAAGGGGTGTTACAACATCACCAGAGATATGGGGAAGTGTTATAACATGACCGAGTAGTAGTGGTATAACAGGGCCAGAGATGTTTGAAGGGTGCTATAACATGACCTAGTATGTAAAGGGGTGTTACAACATCACCAGAGATATGGAGAAGTGTTATAACATGACCGAGTAGTAGTGGTATAACAGGGCCAGAGATGTTTGAATGGTTCTGTAACATGACCTGAGTTGTAAAGGCGTGTTACATCACCTGAGATATGGAGAAGTGTTATAACATGACCAAGTAGTAGTGGTATAACAGGACCAGAGATGTTTGAAGGGTGCTATAACATGACCTAGGATGTAAAGGTGTGTTACAACATCACTAGAGATATGGGGAAGTGATATAACATGACCGAGTAGTAGTGGTATAACAGTGCCAGAGATGTTTGAAGGGTGCTATAACATGACCTAGGATGTAAAGGGGTGTTGCAACATCACCAGAGATATGGGGAAGTGATATAACATGACCGAGTAGTAGTGGTATAACAGGACCAGAGATGTTTGAAGGGTGCTATAACATGACCTAGGATGTAAAGGGGTGTTACAACATCACCAGAGATATGGGGAAGTGTTATAACATGACCTAGTAGTAGTGGTATAACAGGGCCAGATATGTTTGAATGGTTCTGTAACATGACCTAGGATGTAAAGGGGTGTTACAACATCACTAGAGATATGGGGAAGTGATATAACATGACCGAGTAGTAGTGGTATAACAGGGCCAGAGATGTTTGAAGGGTGCTATAACATGACCTAGGATGTAAAGGGGTGTTACAACATCACCAGAGATATGGGAAAGTGTTATAACATGACCGAGTAGTAGTGGTATAACAGGGCCAGAGATGTTTGATTGGTTCTGTAACATGACCTGAGATGTAAAGGGGTGTTACAACATCACCAGAGATATGGGGAAGTGATATAACATGACCGAGTAGTAGTGGTATAACAGGACCAGAGATGTTTGAAGGGTGCTATAACATGACCTAGGATGTAAAGGGGTGTTACAACATCACCAGAGATATGGAGAAGTGTTACAACATGACGAGTAGTAGTGGTATACCAAGGCCAGAGATGTTTGAATGGTTCTGTAACATGACCTAGGATGTAAAGGGGTGTTACAACATCACTAGAGATATGGAGAAGTGTTATAACATGACCGAGTAGTAGTGGTATAACAGGGCCAGAGATGTTGAATTGTTCTGTAACATGACCCGAGATGTAAAGGGGTGTTACAACATTACCAGAGACAGGGCCGCCCAGAGACTTTTGGTGGCCCCGGGGCAAAGTTTACCATGTGGCCCCTTCCTTCACTTCAAAATAAATTTAATTACTCTGATTGTCAAATATACTATAATTGATATTTTACTTTTAGCACATTCTACGATATTCTTACCATCTCTTTCGTTAGATTACTATTGTAAGAGTAATTAAGATTCTTGTTCATGGACGTTTTTTCAGGGCTAGCTGCGAAGCTCCGGTAAGTTTTTCTCTAATTGTCATATACTTTTTAAACATTCCCTTAAGTATTACCACTACAATAACATCAATATCTTATAACAAACCTGCTATTCTTTAATGTTAAATAAATAATAACAAACCAAGCAATGCCACAGTCAGTTGCATAGGCAGTTGCATAGTTGGACGCAGCAGCTCTTCGATTGCCAGTTGAGGAGCCATCCTCGCCAATGATATTAGCTGTGGGTGAGCGAGGGAGGGGCCAATAAATTAGTATAGGCCACTTGGCTTCGCTAGCTAAAGAGCAAGTGGCCGAATGTTCACGAAGTAAAATAATTTGGCGAGCGCGAACATCTAGTGCTTTAAAAACAGTCAACTGAGAGTTGAGGTTATGTTATTGTTTTCAAAACAGGTTGTAGACCACTGGCTACGTAGCTTATTGATGTTGGACATTAAAACATCTAGTTTATATTCGTGATTTTAGTTTGTCTTTGTGCTAAACTTTAAAACTATTCAATTTTTATTTCACAGGCATAAAAGGCATTTAGTACCAACTCAATTTTCTCAGCATAAAACATAGTAAAATGTATGTCTGTCAAAATGGATACTATATCATTGAAGTACGTCACAGTGTACACGTCCGTACAGTGACAGTGGTATTGACAAACCCACACACCCATCCACGAACAGTAGTGGTTTTGACCCTCCCGCTCAACAATACACGTACAGTGGTTCAATCTTAGTTAATTTCACTTATCACGCAACAAACAGTAAATAAATACTGTATTAATGATTGTCAAAAATATAAATGGCTTACTCGTTCGTCAGTGACAGTAAAAAATTATGAAAACTATTTTGATTGGTCGTAGATTTGTTATGTTAATGAATGACAACATTTATCAATTATGCTATTTGTTTGGGAACAACCTGTGCGTGGGCATAATTGGTTTTTAATCAAGAGCTACTCTACTGAATATGTTGAGAATACACCCCTGTTCCTGTTACAGTTTCAGGGTAAATTAAATTAGACAAGAAAAGAGTTACTACAAGTTAAATGTCACAAAATATATATTATTCAAAAGGAGTTGTACAAATCTGAACAATGATGAAGCTGTTTTATCCATTAACGGTGTACTTAAGAGCTCCTCTTTTCATTAAGACCTATGTCATAATATATTGGTAAAATGTCTTTACGAACATCTATGTCATAATAACTAGTAAATTTAAAATGTCAAAGGAAACATTACAGGAGAGAGAAAGTAAAAACAATTGCATGTACAGTAAACTCTGGTTAACCGGTTAAATATGATGGAAGGTGAATCCGGATAGTACAGAAAGTAACAAAATTATAATTTTTAAACAATATTATGCCACGCAATTCCTTCCGCGATAGCGTAGGGCAAGTTGAATGTAATGCATCATACACACATATTGTTGCACATCCGGTAAGCGAGCGGTGATGTTGTATGCATATTTACCAGATTTAAGTACCTAGAAATCTACTGTAATTTAGTGGTTTCATCGTTAATTTATTCTTTTTATACTATAAAAATATATAATTTACTTTGCAGTATATTACAATACTATATTGAAACATTTATAGTCTAGTTTTATTGATTTCAATAAAACGTTACCACAAATTACTGGGCCTAAACTTTAGCTTTTTGTTCTCTCAAAATCTTTAAATGGAATATGAATCATAGCAAATTAAATTAATTGATAATTATAGTAGTTTACTAGGAAATCCAAAAGAACGCATTAAATTACAATAATATCACTCTATAAAATACAACAATAACAAAATATTTCTTTACTGGACGACAGTAACCAAACATACTGATGACTGACGATGTCCCCGATCTACCCTTCATGACAATTAATTGAACTCTTCCAGCCACGTTGTTACAACATTGTATATTTTGCCTGCTAGTTTTTTTGGGTGTAAAACACAGTTACTACTGAAATACGACTACTATTTCTTAAATTTAGTGCATATATTGAAAAATTAGCTGATCAGTGCCGGAAAAGTGTCCAACGTTACCACGTTCGAACGGAGTGCCGCCGCCTACTACCAGCTTTGAAACCAAGTTTGTAAGAACCTTTTCTCATAAAGACTTTTTGACCTTTTTAAAATGATAGATTTAAAATGTTTTACTGTAATTTTGTTTGCTTATTTAATTGTGTTGTTCTTAGGCTTCCACTTTTTTTATTACAATTTATTAATTTGCATACTTTAGGCCGCAGGTTACTTATCACTCGTTTTCACATTATATAGATCTATTATTTTGCTACGATGAGTCAAGGGATTTTCGAAACACTAAATCAAGATTATTTATCTACATAAAAGTTAAAGTTCGTCATATTTTACCAGGTGAAGTTAGGGCTAAGAAGCCCTCTCTAATACTTAACGGGGGGACCAACGGCTTTACGTGACTTCCGAACCACGGGAGCGGCAGGGCAAAATATGTTAGTGGTAAGATCGGGAATTGAACCCGAACTGATTGAGTGGCAAGCCACTTAGCTACGGCCGCTCCAATTTTTTTGTGAACAGAATAGCTTTAGCTAATTTATAATAGAATTAGCTACGGCCGCTACATAAACAGAATTTGTGAAAAAATACAAAATAAGGATAAAAGCTTAATCAACAAACCACTACAAATACAAATCAATTCGTAATTGCTGTATTATCTTAAGTTTATAATAGTAATATATCATAACTAATGGTTTTGTAAGGATAATAACGTGACCAAGCGATTGATTTTCCTACCACTAAAAGCCAAGATAGAGTTAAATTTAGGACAAGTATATCAATTTTGTTTGAAGTAGTATATACTTTTGAAATTAAAGTTAAAAAGTAAAACATACAGAATCGTTCTTGTCCACCTTGTATTAAACACGTCCAAAAACGGAGTTTTGAGTAATAAAAATGTAAAGTTAGTGGGTCTTTTGACATGTTTTATATATAAATAATGTACGAAAACAGGACATCTCATAGAGGTGGCCCACTGTCCACACCACTCAAGAATATTTATATGTTCGCAAACTGGAATTTATATTTTGGTGTGTTCACAAGCTGCATTCCTTTACACTTGTTCGCAAACAAAGACAACTGGCGAGGGGTACAGTTGCAGTCACACACCAACCAGAGCGTATGCTGTCACACCACTATGTCGACCGCTGACAAACTTCAAAGACTAGTGTTCAACTTGTTCCAAAAGGCTCCCTGGTTGCTATAAAACCAATGGTTTAGTTTAAACGTTTTAAAACTAAAACTGGAAGACTTATCTGGCCTAATATTACTTTTGACATTTTGATACAGGCCTGAATCGTTTCTTATCTAGTAGATTATTAAGTATTTTCTTTTTTGTTGCATGAAATGTGGCCCCCCCTGTGAACTAAGTCTGTGTGGCCCCGGGGCAATTTGCCCCTTTTGCCCCCCCCCCTCTGGGCGGCCCTGACCAGAGATGTTATATGTGGAGTGGTGCTGTGTAACAAAGTTATGTGTAGGGCTTGGTTCTCCGTATAAAAATATTTCATAGCAAAGCAATATACCATTTGAGTGAAGTTGTTTTTCTATAAAATATTATTAACGAATTATTGTTAATAAAGGGATTGCTGTATTTAACTGTAGTTTATCAAATTGTTATCTTTAATGGTGGAACAAGTTTTTAATTGGTTCATTTAACGAGTCAGACGGTTGGTAAAAAAACCTTTTTTCGCCGTGGGCCATCCGTTTGTGTTCTTGAGAACCTGTCTGTAAACCTCATTAGATGGTCATGTTTATTGGCACATTGTCTGGAATGGACGGGTTCGGATCCCACGTTACTGTCAAGGTGTTATGGTAGGATGTAGGCGTGTTACGACGTCTCTCACACCTTCCGCGTGACCGGCTTCTTTAGTTGCTGTGGAAATGTAAATCATATTTTTGCCAATCTTTATCTGCCATGTCACCATACTCACACCACGTGCATACATTAACCACCGACGTAAAGTGAGGTTGGCATTGTGGTTCATTATTTCAGGCCTCTGTGCATAATTTCTTTACTTTTTTCTGAATCGGTATTGTAATTTGTAATGTAAACTACATTTGTAGCATTGGAGAAGTTATTATGTCACATTCATAATATGTTGCATAAGTCCGGCACAAATTTGTGTTATTAGTACAACAATGTATGCATTGTTTGGCAGTATAGATATAAGCCTGTCAAAGTTGTGAAGACCTCCTGCAATCGCGCTCAACGCCCACTAATTGTTTCGTCGTCTTATTAAACTATAGTAGGAAACAGTTAAAATTCATTCATTGGCGCTTATATTTGATACAATATGCACTTATTCATATGTGATCGAAAATAACAAATCCAAATAAAGAAAGTTATATTTATATCCATGTTCTATACATTATTCACACAACTATAACACATTTAGATAAAACAAATGTTTAAGTTTCTATCAAACTACTACAATTTATACTGTTCTTTATCACTCTGTTTACTTAAAATAATAATTCTTTTGGAATTCTGTATAGAATAATTTAAATCTGTACAGATTGCATTGTAAAGTTAAATTTGCGTCACTAAAACAAACTACAAAATACGAACTATGAAACTGATCTGTAGTAAACAGTTTAAACTACTTATCATTCAAACAAACTTCGTTATCTGTCTTTATATTACGTCCCTCGCGATTAAAAAGACTGGGGAAAGGTGAACGGTGAGAACTTAACTTGTATGTTTCTTTCCAAAAAAGAATGTTAGGCTAATAATTAATTGTGCCGTCAGGAGTATGATTGTCTATAATAACTAGTTCTGAATACGAAAGTACCTTAGATGTATGTCGGCGCTAGTGGCGCAGTGCTGTAACCCAGCTACTTGCGGACCAAGTGTTGTGGAGATGTAGGCGATTGGTTGTTCTCGGTCCTGTCTCGGCGTCGGCTCAGTGGTTGTCATCGACATGGACACTACCAAGTCTGAGGTGCCCATGTTGGGTTGTAGTCAGGGTCTGGTTGTTGTCTAGGGAAGAAAACCGAATAAATAGCCTTGTCGTTTAGCTGAAAATTAGATCAGCACTACGTGGTTCGGATTCCACGTAAAGCTGTAGGTCCATTAGTTAACCTGGTTATTGGGCTAGTAATAAATAGGTCTTTCTAAGGAACTGTTGTCCTTACTAACAACAACGACACTCGTTCGTCTACACTGGTTACTTTATTCGCTCATATTTTAAACGCCAGAGTCTTGATAACGAATGGATAATTGAAAAATTATTACTCTCGAAATACGGACAGAAAAGTGAGTTCAAAGTGTGTTAATACAAAAGTAGTAAAATAAATACAATATTATAAGATATGAAACGGGTATTTAATCGATTCAGACTTCATTCTAATACACTTCACTCACCCACGGTAAAGTGATTGTTAGAGAAAGCAAAAACAGGTGCCCTTCGGAACGACTGAAACTTTGCCATTGTGAGAGGAAGACGATAAGCGTGTGACAAATGAAAGCCGCGCGAGAGATTAGGCAGAGGGTAGGAGCGATTTAGCATATCAAGCAACCCTATTAGACTGATCACTGTGTCATGCACATATCTGGGTTTCCACCCCATATCTCAGCGGCTTAGCTAGGTAACATGTCTAAATGACCAGTGGAGGGACAAAGGCGACTGTTAAGGGTTAAACAG
Organism: Stictocephala bisonia; assembly: GCA_035578905.1. Taxonomy (NCBI): domain Eukaryota; kingdom Metazoa; phylum Arthropoda; class Insecta; order Hemiptera; family Membracidae; genus Stictocephala; species Stictocephala bisonia. The sequence continues at coordinate 109,735 of JAQJVL010000126.1, forward strand.
GTCAATGTGGGGGCAATAACTTAATCCGGTCTAGTGTGTCCAATTTGCTGGCCAACACACAGGAGTGGGCGGGGCGGGGGAGAGCCGGCCACTTCTCAGCACAAATTAGATAAGGGATGACCACTTGCCAAGATATCATCCCTCTCGCTCTCCGCTCCATTGGAACCCCTCTTACATCTTTCCTGATGGTATATTGGTAAAGTGATTAAGGCCCAAATAATTTCTTTCCCAATTTCCACACCCCCTGCCTTCCCTCGATAATGGTGTAAATAATTCTTTCGCGGTTACTACTTTTGTTGATGCTTCTCGTCTCAAACTGTATAAATCTTTAGTGTTAAATTGAGCAACATCTACCTTTTATATGTTTCACTGTAACATTTTTTTGGAATATCACAAGTTTTAGGCTCACGAGCTAGACTACACGCTGTGCGCTTATTTGCGGCCCGCCCACTTGCAGCAAACCAGATTTTTTCTGACATTTGCGGCACGATTTGAACTGACCCTTTAATTATTGGTTAATTTATAACTTTGGGATCACGGAAGGAAGACGGACGGACTACCACTTGCGGCTCAGAATTAATGTTTGTGAGTTATCGTGTTGACCAACTATAAATTGGAACTCGTAAATATCAGATTTATGTATTTAGTTTTGGTTATAGTTAGAAAAAATCTCTTGATGTGCCTCTGTAACGTTAAAAAAATTGACATTAAGAAAAATTTGTTTTTGTAATATTTACCAAGATAATTATGATTATCTTCTATGGCTCGAAACTGATCTAACATTGATTATGAGTTACTGGATGTTCAAATATAAATTAAACTATCCAAATGTTCGTACTATAATGACAGATATTACTTGTAATAATAGCCCAAGTCCCACAGACAAGTTAAGCGTTGACAAAAATTGAAGCATTAATAAGTGGTTTGTGTGTTATAGTTATTTATGTTACAAGACGTTTACTGTGCTTTTCTGTGGGATAAATTTATAATGAGTAATGTTCATATTGTACTACATCCAAGACATTCAGTATTACATTTCAGTAGCTGAGATATAAATATATTGGCAACAATGCTATATTGTACTACATCCAAGACATTCAGTATTACATTTCAGTAGCTGAGCTATATATATATTGGCAACAATGCTATATTGTACTACATCCAAGACATTCAGTATTACATTTCAGTAGCTGAGCTATAAATATATTGGCAACAATGCTATATTGTACTACATCCAAGACATTCAGTATTACATTTCAGTTGCTGAGCTATAAATATATTGGCAACAATGCTATATTGTACTACATCCAAGACATTCAGTATTACATTTCAGTAGCTGAGCTATAAATATATTGGCAACAATGCTATATTGTACTACATCCAAGACATTCAGTATTACATTTCAGTAGCTGAGCTATAAATATATTGGCAACAATGCTATATTGTACTACATCCAAGACATTCAGTATTACATTTCAGTAGCTGAGCTATAAATATATTGGCAACAATGCTATATTGTACTACATCCAAGACATTCAGTATTACATTTCAGTAGCTGAGCTATAAATATATTGGCAACAATGCTATATTGTACTACATCCAAGACATTCAGTATTACATTTCAGTAGCTGAGCTATAAATATATTGGCAACAATGCTATATTGTACTACATCCAAGACATTCAGTATTACATTTCAGTAGCTGAACTATAAATATATTGGCAACAATGCTATATTGTACTACATCCAAGACATTCAGTATTACATTTCAGTAGCTGAGCTATAAATATATTGGCAACAATGCTATATTGTACTACATCCAAGACATTCAGTATTACATTTCAGTAGCTGAGCTATAAATATATTGGTAACAATGCTATATTGTAAGCACTCAAATCTTTTTTTGTTGTCCTATTTGAGTACGACTGATTCTTATAATAAAATGAACAATCGTTTGTTTGTCTAACTTATACATGCGAGTCGTTATGTATAACATACTACCTGAAAATTTAATTCTAATTTTAATGCCTATAGCTAGTGTAAATGTAGTATTAATTATAATGGGGCCACCTTACAGATGCAGGAATTTTGAAAAATAATAAGCATTAATGTTTTAAAGAATACAACAGTATAAAGTAGAACGCTTAACTTTCATAGATTTAAATTACATTTTAACTAGTTAAAATTATAATGTGAATTAATAAAAAAGGATACAGTGAAAATACATTTATAAAACAAAAAAATATAGCCTATAATAATTATGTATTTTATAAAATGAATGATTATAAGTGATGTACCTACATTATTTGTACTGGATCGAACCTATCTTTAAAAGTGAAATGTTTTGCTTGTATAGTACCTAAGAAAGAGTTGCAAGACGAGTGATGTCTTTGTCACGATATAATGTATCTTGTACGTATATATACATGTGGTAGTTGTAAGGTAAAAAATAAAATTGGAAGAGTTGAATGTTATTATTAGGTTAATCTTCAGTGGGCCGCAAGGGGCACATCCCTTGCAAGTGACAGATATCAACCTTTAACAATACAACAATAACCCTCGTTCAATATATTAGAGTGCCGTAAGTGGGCGAGTCGCAAATAGCATGGAATCATACTTCACTATTAGCAGTATCTTTTACATGGTAAATGTTATAAATGAGTTTAGGGAGGCTTTACGACCAGCGGTAGACTGACTATCTACCCTACAGTAAAATACAACTAACAAAGGTTACTCACTTTAACAAACAATTATAATAAACCCGTTACTACCTCGGCCTGTGACTTTTGACTAAAAGTAGTATAAGTAAACTGCGTTGACAAGAAACGGCCTCATGTGCTCTCTCTCTCTCTCTCTCTCTCTCTCTCTCTCTCTCTCTCTCTCTCTCTCTCTCTCTCTCTCTCTCTCTCTCTCTCTCTCTCTCTCTCTCTCTCTCTCTCTCTCTCTCTCTCTCTCTCTCTCTCTCTCTCTCTCTCTCTCTCTCTCTCTCTCTCTCTCTCTCTCTCTCTCTCTCTCTCTCTCTCTCTCTCTCTCTCTCTCTCTCTCTCTCTCTCTCTCTCTCTCTCTCTCTCTCTCTCTCTCTCTCTCTCTCTCTCTCTCTCTCTCTCTCTCTCTCTCTCTCTCTCTCTCTCTCTCTCTCTCTCTCTCTCTCTCTCTCTCTCTCTCTCTCTCTCTCTCTCTCTCTCTCTCTCTCTCTCTCTCTCTCTCTCTCTCTCTCTCTCTCTCTCTCTCTCCCTCTCTCTCCCCCTCTCTCCCTCTCTCCCTCTCTCCCTCCCTCCCCCTCTCTCTCTCTCTCTCCCTCTCTCTCTCTCTCTCTCTCTCTCTCTCTCTCTCTCTCTCTCTCTCTCTCTCTCTCTCTCTCTCTCTCTCTCTCTCTCTCTCTCTCTCTCTCTCTCTCACTCACTCACTCGTGTTATCGTGTTACACATGCTGATTCACAACTTTGATACGACGAAATCCTCTCAACATGTGTGAAGCTTAGAGGGTGGAGTCACTAACTAACCGTACATAGATTGGGGATATCTGGTGCGTGATTTTCACCTGAAACAGACACTATTTTCGTTTGACGTTGTAATAATGAAAGAACTATCAGAGAGAGCACTGCATGGACTGGACTGTGGAATGGCACGTTCCGAAAACCGCGTTCAGTCCGCAAACTATAGGAACCCAATTTAGTTTATCTTTAGCTTGCTCCTAGAGTGAATAGTGTACATTCGCTAACGTCTGATGGATGTGAGAATCATCTGGAGTTACGTTCGACTTTAAATATAATGATTCCTCCAAAATACATGAGGCCAATGTTAAGTTCAAATTAAGATTACAGCTTTATTTATGAACGAACAATTCTAAACTTGACATTTTTTGAAAGAAAACATAATTGTCTAGACAGATTTGTTATAACTGTTTTAGTTTATATTATATATGCCAAAAATTATTATTTTAATTTATTTTTTTTAATAAACAAAACACTTCGAAAAATCTGACTCAGGGGACAGTAGCTAATCCATAATATAAAGATTGTCAAAAATTAGATTACATCTGCTACAAAATATAAACGTGAATATTTTTCGAGTTACTGGTAATATTTAAATCGAGCATTAGCTACTGATAAATACGTATCCATGCGGAGAAGGAGAGTGAACTGTCACGACTGTTTAAATCACACATTGGTTTGGGGCGGATGGACAGACGACAGCCGGTCTTCTGATAGTCAACCGAGTTAAAAGTAGTTCCAAAAAGTCAACACCAGGAGAGAGGGTCGGAGGCTGAGTTGCCTCCAACTTAGTTTACGTAGGCCCCGCTCAAAGTTCTGACGCTTTAGACCGTTTAGCCACTGGCTCTCCTTAAAGCCGGTAATTTTTTTATTATTCATTTAAGAAGTCAACATATAAATCTGAAGTTACAACAAAATACAAGGTTCTAAAAAGATAATGTACGTACCAAACGGAATTATTACAAACATTTGACTCTTGAATTGAGGAGTGTGGCTTGAACATGTATGACTTGGTGAGAGGTGACTTTAAAGGGTTGTGTTTAGTAAGTCATTTTAGTAGTGAGTAGTTATAATAAGAAATGTGACTATCGGTATTCTTAATTATGGCTATTTTGTAATCGGTAAAGAATGTCTAGTTGGTAGACTATTTGAAATATTTGACTTTATCTTGTTATAATTACTCTAAAAATTTCTATATTATAATTATTTGATTCTTTTACAATCCTTTATTTATTTATTCTATTTATTTATATAGGCTATTAATACTAAACTATGGTGATTTTTACTTTTATGAAGTAGTTCTGTAACCCAGCTACTTGGGGGCAGAGTGTCTTGGAGATGATGACCCACCCGCCCACCCATACACGTACTGTGGTATTGACCCACCCTTACACGTACTATGGTATTGACCCACTCACCCACCCATACACGTACTGCGGTATTGACCCACCCGCCCACCCATACACGTACTGCGGTATTAATAAACCCATACACGTACAAGTGGCATTAACTCACCCGCCCACCCATAGACGTACAGTGGCATTAAAATTCAATACCACTGTACGTGTACGGGTGGGTGGGTGGGTCAATAACACAGTACGTCTATGGGTGGGCGGGTGGGTCAATACCACAGTACGTGTACGGGTGGGTGGGTCAATACCACAATATGTGTAAAGTACAACGTTATATAATTTTGAGTATTCTACAATTTTGGCATCTAGATTACGATACACATACACCATGCTATGTACTATTAATTCTATGGTAAAATTAATGAATTATAATTTAATTACGTTTAAACATAATTATTTTTTAACGTAAAGAAATTTATTAATGTTAAAGTAATGTTAAAGTAGTAGCACAGGCAAGACAGAAGTAGAAGTTACATACAATACTGCGCTGAATGGGTGTCAAGTTATAGAATCTTAGTGTGTCGAGTTGTTAGTTCTCCGTATAGATGGCAAGGCCGGCACCGGTGTCAGTCCCTCCCCTTATTTTCCCTCCAAATCCTGAAGAATAAACGATGCAACTATCACTAAAAGTTTGTAAAGACTTACAAAAGTGTACAAAAGTGGTCACTATCACTTAGTCGTTCGCTGCGGATATAAGAAAGTGACATCTGTTTATTTTTACTCTGTGGTTGTTTGTTCTTTTCTTAATTCTCTAATACCGATATGGCGTCCGCTCAGGTCAATGGTTACAATCGACTTGGCCATTACTTGAGAGGTCTGTGATGTTCATATTGTGCAAAGACTAGAGTTTGAATTATATATAGGAAAGGACTGAATAACAATGTAAGTTTGTCGAAAATCACATCAACATTATGTAGGTAGGATTCCAACTAGAGCTGTAGGTTGATTAGTTTCCCTGGCTATTAATGAATGGCACTTTCTGCGGAACCTCTCAGTTAGTAACCAGACTACACTGGTTATCATACCCTTCCTACATAGTGTAGTCATTGATATCCTCCTTAAATCTGTAGCAAGCTGTGTCGGCTTTTGTATACAAACTTCAATATGTCTTTGAATTGTAAGCACATACTACTTTTTCTGTGAAACTTGAGAAACTATGTTTTTATTGTTTTTTTTCTTATGTATAATGTTGCCGGTCCAGTGTAGCCCACTTTTATGAGTGTCCTCGCTTAACATTACGAGCAATAAATTGCTCATCTCTCTTTTTTTTTAAATCATGATTATAATTTTTCCAGATAAAATATATCCGAGTTATATGCTAATCTATTGCTGCTTATTGCATTTTTTACCCTCACGAATAATTAATTAATTGACTTCATTCATGATTTCTTAACCAAGCAAGCCGTGTTTCCATTTAATGAGCTGACTTGTGTTGTTCTTAAAACCACACTCACAATCATATAAAAACTGTATTAATGGCTGTGTGTCTGCTTGCAGAACTGTGCGAAAGCTGCTTTGCTGCTCGCATCGAGAGCGAGGAGAAGGAAAAACTCAACTACGAAAGAGCCAAGTTAAAAATACGAATGGTCCCGTCAACGTTCGCTCAGGACGACCAGGACTGCCAAGAAAACGGGGTGAGTGAAAGACTGTCTTTACAGTACACACATGGCGAGCAGTGCTATACGACTGTGACTTAATGATTTGTCAATGATTTGTAATGATTGGAAAATTATAATTTTTACATCGTTTGAAACAACGTCAAAGTTACGAGTGGAACCACTTTTTAATTTTAAAAATATATTTATTTTCACAATAAAATTAAAAAATAGTAATTTTAATTTATGATTTTTTTCAAAACACAAATGAACAATCACACTTTTAAAAATGGATCCATTAGTAAATGTTGGTTAAGTTTTACGCTCTTTCAAACTATGTAAAACTTAACATTTTCCGACAACTCGTCGTCACGGTGCTGTACCACATTTAATATTGCTTTTATGGGATATAAATTCACTATGGAGATTGACTAACTCTGCAGATCCGTAAACGAGGCATTTTTTAAATGTATTATTATTTATTTTTGTTGTAGATTCTGTAATTATAAGTTACAAAAAGACATATAATGAATAAACGAATAAGTAAGAACTATAAATTGTTATCTACTATATTAATTAACAACTAAGTAAGTTATCTTACTTGATATACTACCAATATGTTACTTCCTTAAAATGGGCGTGAGGTTAAAAAAAAACACTAATAGTTTTGTAATTAGTTATTTTTACTCTCATTAGAAAATCATTCGGAAATTCGTTATAATGTGTAGATATATTCTGTGCAAAATGGAAGTCAGTTAAGTTCTAATAAACATTGAAAATAAAGTGTTTATAATTTTATCAATTTATTGCCTGCAAGCTAAAAAACAAAAAGCCGAAGAGGTCTACTAGGATTGTGGTAATCAAAGTGTTTTCGATTGTAAAAGGACTTTTGTAATGTTTTATGTCGTTGTCTCTTCTTTCTCCTAGGATTCGTATTTGTTGTACACCCTCCATTAGTAGGTCCTTAGGCATCATTCCTTATTGGTCCTACAATAGTTATAATATAATATGAATAATTCTACTCTGTTTTTAAAATCTTTACACTCCATTTAATGCGTAATTAATTCTCATTGCTTGATTACATCCCCGTTGGATCTGCGTGGGGGATGCATTAGATATATGCTCCCCCCCCCGCTCAGTCACATTCAACGGAAAATGACGTCAATTACAGTCTGAATGTGTGAAAACATCGTTGTGGTACACTATCACTCTGTGCCTGGCCAAACGGAGAGGTGTGACGGTGAGCTGGAGGATCCCTCCGCAGGCCAAACGTACGTTACGGCGTTAACAACAGTGCAGTCGGGCTATTATGTTGTTAGAGTTCAGTTCTGCCATAAAAGCAGCACAGCTCAATCAGTGAGGACTGTGGAGTACAGGTGGTGAAGACAGCCCAGACGACGTCCGCAGGCCACGGCAATCATCGGACAGGTACACTGATTGTTTCTCACAGAACGAACGGAGAAAGGTTGCTACGATTTACAAAGCACACCAACGAGTCTTAATATGTAAGCGCACGAGACTATCCCACAACATTAAAAAGTGCTGAAAACTCACTCAAAAGCAAGCTCACGAGATGGTCGTCAGCGTAGAAAAGCATTGATAAGACAATCAAAAGTAAGCTCACGAGGTCGGTGTCAGCATGGCAGAGCATCGACCAGAGACTCAAATGTAAACTCACGAAATCGATGTCAGCTTAGCAAAGCATCGAAAAGACAATCAAAAGTAAGCTCACGAGGTCGGTGTCAGCATGGCAGAGTCAACAATATATATAATAGAACTGAATCGCCAACTCCCGCCGCGAGGCTTGTCTCAAGAACGGCACGGCGCTACCCCACCGACTGGCGGGACTCGGTACTCGCCGCCTCATACAGACGCATGCTATTATTGTGATGTTTTATGCTGTGTTGGTGTGTTTCTGTGTTGCCTGTAACTGTAAAGGTCGTTCTGTGAAGTATATGTAAAATATTATTTTATGAAGGTCGTTGATATTATATGTAAAATATCCCTTCGTCGTTAAGTAATTTCTTATTTATTTTTCTAAATAAATAGTAGAATAGCAAACTATACTGTAATTACATATTTGTTACTGTTTTCAAGCAACCTTAAAATATATAAATCCATCACATTCAATTTAAAGTGTCTAACTCTAATTTTCAAATATCAATTGTTACTTATCTTTTTTTAACATTAAAACTGCTTCAGTAAAATAATCAACTCCTCACCTTATCTGATTTCATATATGAAGTACAGCCTGTATGACTTTTTGTATGTAATATCATTCTGCTATTTTATTAAAATTATCAATTTCACCTGTTGCAGTTACGGGTAAAGAGCTATTTCATAATATTTGGCGAACACATTTATTAATAACTAGATAAATAGGAATAATAACTTTGACAGTGAAAGTGCTTTTATTTAGGGTCAAAGTTATGGCTATGAAGACCTCTCTCACTTAACAACAATGACAATATGAGCAAGACAAAATATAGTATACTGTAGGCCTACGTCTATGTATATAGTGTATATAAATAACTAAATACAGAACGTGTGTTCCAGATATACATAAGGGTGGGATTTTAACTGTTCGGGAGTTTTAAAAGAATACATTTATAGGCCATGTTAGTAACAACGATATTGGTAAAGATAGTTGTATAGCTAAGAAAATAAAATACATAGCGTTCATGATAATGTAAAATATTTTATGTCTACATTGCTAAAGAAAAAAACCCAATGCATAATTGCCAACAAACGAGGCCTACGACTAAAACTAAATAAAAATGTCTTGCACTAACACTTCATGTTTATGGGTGGGCAGGTCGGTCACTAAAACTGTATGTGTATGGGTGGGCGGGTGGGTCACTAACAATGTATGTGTATGGATGGATGGGTGGGTCACCAACACTGTATGTGTAGAGTGGGCTGGTGGGTCACTTACACTGTATCTGTACGTGTATGGATGGGCGGTTGGGTCAGTACCACTGTACGTGTATGAATGAGCGGTAGGATATGTTTCTTAATTATGTTACTAAATAAGTTGGTTCATCTCTGTTCTATCCATGAGTGTTGGATATTTTAAACAATTGATAATTAAACTGGAAGAGCCAATGGCCAGTTAGGGGTGTAAGGGTGAGTGGGAGCTAACAAATTGAACTGTATGTGTCAGTACCACCGTGCTTGTATGGGTGGACGGGTGGGTCAGTACCACCGTGCTTGTATGGGTGGGCAGGTGGGTCAGTACCACCGTACTTGTATGGGTGGGTCATTACAACCGTGCTTGTATAGGTGGGTCATTACAACCGTGCTTGTATAGGTGGGTCAGTACCACCGTGCTTGTATGGGTGGGTAATTACAACTGTGCTTGTATGGGTGGGTCAGTGCCACCGTGCTTGTATGGGTGGGTCATTACAACCGTGCTTGTATGGATTGGTCAGTACCACCGTGCTTGTATGGGTGGGTCATTTCAACCGTGCTTATATGAGTGGGTCAGTTTAACCGTATGGGTGGGTGGGTGGGTCAGTACCACTGTACAAAGCACATTTTGGTGGTACTAGTCTTGCTGGTTGGCAATCCTGCGCCAAGTTAAGTGTACACAAAACTATATCGCTCCTCAAAATTTTCTAATTACAAGTGATTTATACTAGTGAAAAATATACCATATAGTGCGGTAGACATTAGTACTTACACAATTAAATTCATTGCTGTAGTGAAACTTCGCTACCCACGTAAGTCTTTTGCAGGAAACAAGGTTAGAACACACTAGTTTATTTGTGGAATCTTGACTGATAAAGGAAGGACAGGGTCACAGTCACAATCTACCTGATTCGCGCATGCGCATTAGCCTGCAAGCGTGCCTCTCCAGTCAGAAAATTCCCAGTGACCCACCTCAAATACCCCAGTCCGGACCATATAAACTGTTTTCGAATTAAGTGAGTGCCTTCAATTGCCAAGCGGCTATACAGACACTGTTGACCACCGCGTTTAGATAATAGACTCATAGAAGGCACTCTAATATCTAATCTACAATACCCTTATCTACTATCTAGTCAACATTCTTACATTTTATCTGATTCTTTTTAAATTATTGTAACTTGTCTTATGTGTTGTATTTGCGTGTATTTATTTATTTATCCGTTTTAAATTATTCATTTTGCGTATAGAACTATTTATTTATTTATATCAATAATATTTAATATATTGGAGAAGAATGTCTTTCGTCCTAGAAGTTTTTAAAAACAGCAAAGACATCATTCAATATGAGAACTATAAATACCGAGAATCCTACCCGGTAAAAAACGGAGATGTGGTATGGCGTTGCCTGGGGAGAAACTGTAAGGCTTCCCTCAAGACAAATACAGAGAAGACGGTCATCTATTCTTCCAATGGAGCCCACAGTGGACCCCATCCCGTGACAATGAGGACCCATCAGTCCCCTGCACATACTCGTGGAGAGCCACGCGCATCGTCTCCAAAGGCTGATGGCGCCGCCTGCTCTGTTACACCAGACACTCGCATCACTTCCTTGGCTTCACCACCACCACCACAGCCTGGTGAACACACCAGTCTTAATGTAGACCCTCAGGATAGTAAGTCTCTAGCGGATCAACCGGATGCCCCGTCTACCTTACAAATGGAGAACGCCGCTCTGAGAAGGGAGCTATCGGAACTTCGCGGGGAAAGGCAAGCTATACTGGACCACTCAATCGAGTCTGACCAACGACTCCTCCAGTATACTGAAGAGATATTTACGCCCCCACCCTCCTTGTCTTCTAGATTACCAGTCCCTGACGCCATACGGGCTGATGAAGTGTCATGTCTTAGGAGAAAAATTCAAGAACTGGAAGAAACGATACAGTTCCTTAGACAGCCTTGTGAGTTGTGCACCCAGCTGAAAGAAGATACCAAGAATATAATACAAACCCTAAAGATTCTTGAAGATGAAAATAAAGAGCTAAAATCTGCCCTATCTTCGCAAACGCCAGTTGTCAAGCAAACTCCATCTTCAGTATTTCTGCCTACAAAGGGTTCAAGCAAGAGTATTGGTTTGGATGAAGCTGAGGAGGGCGGTGCCTTTGTGACCGTTGTTAGGAGGAGAAGAAGACCCAATAACAACGAGAGTCGGCAAACATTGTCGAAAAAAACAAAAACACAGCGCCCTGCTTCTGAGGAGCTATCAACACCGTTCTCAGCAGTTACTGTGGTAGGTGACAGCCATGTCCGCAATCTCGCCTCACTTCTAAGATCAAAAGTGAAGTCCAACACAGATATAAGTGGGGTGTGCAAGCCTGGAGCCGGTCTGCTGGGGGTTAGGCCTTCATCTGCCCCGCTTCGAGGTCACTGCTACGTGCTAATGGCGGGGACCAATGATGTTGACGCTGGGAGAGAGGACGTTATCTACAAACATATGGAGGATACCATCAAGACAATAAAGAAGACTTCCTCAATTATTTTAATACCATTGACTACCAGATACGACCTCGACCCTAGGAGCTCCATCCATAAAACTGTCAACACACTAAACAATTACATACAGGAGCTGTGCTCCCGCCATCGTGGGGTGGAGGTCCTGGACATCAGCAGCATCGGTCGCTACCACCACACCGCTCATGGCCTTCATCTGCGAGCGAGGGGAAAGCGAGTCCTAGCTAAACTAATAGCGGAAAAATTGTCCACTATGACATGCGCACTACCTTCTACCAAATCTCAACTAAGACCTGCGGCATCTAGGACTACAAGACAGTCTCTACATGAGTCACACAGGACAAGAGGCCCTCAAGCTTCGACCCCTTTCGAACTTCCACACGAGACCTATGCTGACGCAGCCAAGACAGTGCCTCAAATCAAGCCAAAGACTGTCAACTCAGTAGTTAGGCCAAGATTTGAAAACGGAAGTTTGATTTTTTTAGGGACTCCAAACCTAGCCTCGTTCAAAAAATAAACGACAAAAAAAACAGGAAACAAAATTTTAATCATGTAACAAATTTTGAAAACAAAATTACGCTGTTGCACCAAAACGCTCAGGTAGCAACGAACAAAGGAGATGAGTTCACTCTCTTGTGTGAGGAACTCAATCCCGATATTTTGGTCGTTTCGGAACACGGTTTCAATGACAACAATATCGAACACTTCAAAATTCTAAATTATCAATTAGCTAATTTTCACTGCAGAACTTCCACTAAAGGAGGAGGTGTAGCAATCTTCACGAAAGATTCATTTCTCTTTACCCCATACAGACTGACTGATTCAACTGACAAAATCTTTGAGACAACTGGGGTGAAAGTAACGACTAAAACCTCACAACTCACAATCATCGGGTTATATAGATCCCCCAGCGGAAATGAAGATCTGTTTTTTCAAAATTTCGAACAATTGCTGTCTGATGTGACGGATAGGCAGAACGACTTTGTTATCGTCGGGGACTTTAATATCGATACTCTCGATGTTAACAGTGCCACGACTAGACGACTAGATAACTTATTGAAGTCGTTCGGCTTGGTCTGGTCGATCGATTCTCCCACGAGGGTGACGGATCGTTCAGCGACAGCCATCGACAACGTTGTGACAAACCTAATTGACGCGAGGGTGTCTGTGGTCGACACAGCTATATCAGACCACTGCGGCCAGTTGGTTGTCATTGACAGTCACGCACCTCAACGAAATCCTATTACACAAAAAACAGTCAGAGTCACGAGGCCCGATAACATAGCACTCCTTAACTCTATGCTTTCGAGGGAGAGATGGAGTTTTCTAAACTTCATTGACCCAGTTGAGCAGCAATTTTCAACATTCTTGAACACATTCAATTTTCACCTAAACGTGAGCTGTCCCTTAATTAAAAAACAACAAAAAAAGAAGCACAGTAAATGCACATGGATTACCAAAGGTATTCTAGTGTCAAAAGAAAAATTGTTGTTCCTCTATGAAATAAAAAAACACACATCAAATGAAAGATTCAAACAATATTTTCTAAATTATAAACGGATCTATAGGAAAGTCATAAGAGCCGCAAAGGCGTATGACGTAAATAAAAGATTGCTCACTTCAAAAAATGTGTCGAAAACCGCTTGGGCCATCATAAACAATAAGAAACCACTGACAGACAAACAGATAGAACTAAAAATTGGAAACGAACACGTCAATGATCCCTTAAAGGTCGCTGGTGTGTTCAATAGTTTTTTTGCTTCGGTTGGTTCAGACCAGGGACTAAGTTCCTCAGTAAACCAGCCATCCCTTTTTTTAAAACACAGCCCGATATCCTCCATGGCTTTGAGCCCAGTTAATGAGGAGGAAGTTGCCAGAGTGATAAGAGACCTTCCAACTAAGAAGTCAAATGACTCAAGCTATGTGTCAACGTGGCTCCTCAAACAGTGCTCGAAGCATTTATTAGGACCACTAACACACTTGATTAATATTTCATTTCACTCTGGGACTTTTCCCACCCCCCTCAAAACTGCAAAAGTTATCCCAATTTTCAAAAAGGGTGATCCCTTGTCCCCTCAAAATTACCGACCAATTTCAATGCTGCCTGTTCTTAGTAAGGTGTTTGAGAAAGCTTTTCTTACGCGTTGTTTACATTTTTTGGAAAGCCACGATTTACTGTCTGACAATCAATTCGGCTTCCGAGGTGGTAGATCGACAACAGACGGGGTGGTGCGTCTGGTCGATATGATAGTGGAGGGCATTGAGAGCGGAGAGATGACACTAAGTGTATTTCTAGACTTATCAAAGGCCTTCGACTGTGTGGACCACAGCATCCTAATTCGTAAATTGGAACATTACGGGATACGAGGAGTGCCACTTAGATGGCTTGAATCGTTTCTTAGTGACAGAAGGCAATTTGTAAAAATCTCAGATGTTAGTTCGAGGGAGGAGCTGCTGAGATACGGGGTACCTCAGGGCGCTATTCTCAGCCCACTCCTCTTCTTGGTCTACGTCAATGACGTTGGCTTATCGGTGCACAACGGGCGACTCGTTCAGTACGCCGATGACACGACTCTCTGGTTCAAAGCAAATTCAAAAAACGAACTGGAACAATTGTCCTTCTTAGAGCTCAATATCACAATTCAACAGTATAATCAGCTCAACCTCAAAACAAATCCTGCAAAATCCACATTCATCCAGTTCCGGTTACGACAAGTCGACTCGGATCATAGTCTTGCAGTAATGATAGATGAGGCCGAGATCGAAGAAGTTCATTCGACGAAATTCCTTGGGATACACCTTGATCGAGGTTTGACCTGGGAATGTCACGTCGATAGCATATGCTCAAGATTGTCTTCAGGCATTTTTGTGCTCAGGCAACTAGCAAAATATTGCCCTACTCAGATATTGATGACGGCATATTATGGAGTAATCTACCCGCATCTTTCCTACGGGATAGTTTTGTGGGGGGCTTGCTCAAACTCTCTTTTGACAAGAATTTTTGTCCTTCAAAAAAAAGCAATTCGAATAATTGCAAAGTTAAATCCCAGAGAGTCGTGCAAAGAAACGTTTAAACAACTAAAACTGCTGACACTTCCTTGCCTCTATATTTTAGAAACGTGCATGTTCTTCAGGACCAAATGCCAACATGTAAGAGGTAGCGACCTACACTCATACCCAACTAGAGGCAGGGAGGACTACCGAACTGGGAGACACAGAACGGTGGTCCATGAACGACTGCCTTCCCAGGCGGGAGTTCATTTTGTCAACAGGTTGCCTAACGCAATCAAAAGTGCCACAATGCCCAAGGTATTCAAAACTCGTCTGAAAACGTTTCTGATTGATAACGCTTTCTACAGTACCGACGAGTTCATGGCACATGAATGGGGGATCTAATTGGCTGACTGACTAGGGGCTAGACTGGCATAATCCGAATAAAAGGGAGCCTGTATGAAAAATAAATTGTATGTTTGAATGAGATTTTCATGTTAGTATGAATGGAAAATTTTAGCTATAAATATTAACTATGACGATTGCCATACAATTATATATTGTTTTAAGCAATAAACCTATTTATTATTATTATTATTATTATTATTAGTAACGTGTAAGATGATTGCTGTAGCATAAGTGACTAGAAAAAGTACAAATTGATCATTTTCATTGTATATAACATTTTAATATACTATTCATCTGTGTTAAAGTGGCACAGTAAATAAAGTGTTTGCCGTTAAATAAAGCGTTCTTTATATACAACCATTCATTTTAAAGTAAATAAATATCCACGTATGTTGTATAAACATTATACTGACAATAGGGTACTATAATACTAAGGTAACATGTTATAATGTGTCTTGGACTCTAAATAATAAAGCTAAGAAAGTATGCCTTATGGGATTTTCAATGTAATTCCGCCTGATGAGTCCCGCCAGTCGTGCGGGTTGCCTATCCGATCGGACTTGTGCCCGCCACTCAGCCGGCAATCCAGTTGTATTACATATATAGATCGATGAGCAGAATATCGACCAGATAATCCAATGTAAACACACGAGATCGGCGTCAGCTTCGTGAGCATTATAAGACAATGAGACGTAAGCTCACGAGATCAGTGGCAACATAATTAAGCGTCGACAAGAGATGCCATTGTAAACTCAACGGAATTTTTTCACCTTAACCAAACATCGATAAGATAATCAGACGTAAGCTCACGAGATGGTGGAAACAAAAATAAGCATCATCAAGTGATCCAAACATATTATGCTCACAAGGTGTGTTTCAAAAGTTTTCTTTTAATTTTTTTTCTACAGATGACGATTAATTAAATAAATAAAATAACTCCATAGGCTAATAATAGTAATAATAAAGTTCAATTTTCCCAAATACGTACAAAATATTACAACCATCTAACAAACACTTTCTGCTAGACCTTTTCTTTGCGCTACGTTATCTTAAACTTATTATTACATTTTATTATATACAAATATTTACACACTTAAATTCATATAAAAATATCCATACATATCCAAACAGATACAAACATACAACTGAAATTTCATTTAATTTACAATTTTACTATCGTACATCAATAATATCATGCACACACATACAAACACACCCATTCACATAAAAAGAGTATACATGATTACAGAGTATAAAATACCAATATTGTAACCCTTAGAGGTTACAATATATTGGCCTATAAGAATAAAATTTAAGAGTGTTTGATCGAAAATTATTTTTGTACCATTTTTAAATATAATTGTTACTATCCATGTAAGTAATAAATGTGTTAGGGGAAACATTTATTTATGGAGGTATGGCTGCCCAAAGTGACTAATTTGGCCTTTTTGGTGCATAACTCTTGAAGAAACCGTGTGATAAAATTTGTTAATATTTTGAGAATATAGTGGGAAAAGGTACTAGTCAACTTAGTATATAGTAAAAAGTGTTACCAATTATTTTTCTATGAAAGATATAACTTCAAATTTTAAGTTGAAATCTGTACAGTCATCTTTGGCAAAAACGGTAGATTAATAATATTTATAATTTACTTCTAGAGTTTACTATAAATGTGGGAGTTATGCCCATCTGTCAAATTTGCGGGGTGGGGCAGGCGGGGGCTATGATGAGGAAGAGGGAAGGGGAAAACGTTGTTTGTTCGTTAGTGAGTCAAGATCTTTACTACTCTTAGCGGCAGTTGCTATAAAATCTAGAACAAAATTCCTTAGAGTGCTAAACTGGGCGCCCGGACGATCACCACTAAGCTAGGCGCACACAAGGCGCCACCGATTATATTTAATCGGCCAATCTGTGCAACATAGTTTTAAACGGAAGCGCGCGCACACAGGGCGAACGGCAATTTTTAAATTGCCACAGATTTTTCACAGATTTGCAGGCGATGTGATAGTCGGCCTAAAATCTGTAACGTACAGGTCTCAACCTGTCCGCGCACACTGGCGATTATTTAATTACCCGTCTATATAATAATCTAGTTAATAGCCTGGATTTTTAAAAGTTTTTCTGTTGTATTTTATTGAAATTGGCTGTTTTTTCACAGACATGTATATTAATGAAATTAAAGTAAAATAGTCTCAGTTGTATGATAAAAATCTCAGAGTTTAGTGACAGAAACGTTAAGAAAACTTGTTGAATGAGCTGACGTGCATTGTGATTATTACAAATTTCAACTGCCTTTATGAAACAGAAAAAGGGGAAAAGATAGTCGTAATGTCATATATTAACCAGTCAAACATATTTTACATCGGCTTATAAACCATACCTTTTAACTTGAACGAATAGTTTTCTGCACAGACGCCTGCTTGTGTGTTTTTAATTTAGTACTACAATCTAGCTTACATAGTAATTCCATAACATTTTTGTGTTTTTATATTGGGTACAATAAAAGGACAATTTCTTTTTTCGCAAGACAGGCATCATTTTAGATGTATGCATAATGTTAAAATGAACCAGGCTACACAAATATTTATTTATATGCGTTCATAATAATTATACGTATTAATACGTATAGTATCATTAAAATTAGACGTTAGATTGTTTTTAACATGCACTATAAAATTTATACGTAGAAAAGTTTATAAGTAAAAGTATAATATATACTTTATCTGTCTTAAAACAGTAAGTATTCAAAACATAGGCATAATTTAATAAACGAAGATTTTTTTTCCCGTCTTGACGTAGATAATTGTATATTTTTTATAATATTTTGTTCAAAAGCCTTTTATTAAGAAAAGGATGGGCCCAATAGTTTATCTTATTTTTATCGCACTAATGACAAGACCACATACACAAAGAATTTCAAGAGAATCTATTGTTTAACTATAAGACCACCTCAATCTGCAGGTGATTAATCGCCCATGTGTGCGCCCCAATATTCGAACGAGGCGATTGTTTAATCGACCGATAGAAAAATCTCTAGTGCGCGCCTAGCCTAAAACTTTAAAGGCCAGTGGGGTGGAGCCATAGTGTCGGAAGTGAATGAAACCAAGCCAGAAACTTTGCCGGGATTGAACTCTACAACTCCCAAAGTTTCATGGCGATCCGATTAGTTTAGTAATGCATAAAGGACGCACACGCACACACGCGCACACACCTTTATTATACATAGATAATCTAGAAGAGTTCTTTAAAAACCATTAATTATATTGGAGTATAAGCATTCATTTGTTGTATATTGTAAACTAAATTAAATAATTATTTTTTTATATAAAGGCTTGATGACCAATTTGACGGGCACAGTTGTTTAGTGCCTTAAACATGGGCCAATACATACACCCTCTGGGCACATGCACTTAATCGTTCAAATAAAAAATTCCATTTTTTATATACGTTAAAAGCGAAATAGATACAGCAGTACTATTGAGGTAAACAGACATTTCACACATGGTCCCTAGATTTTGTGGATTTTAACTTTTGGAATGTTTGTTATAAATAAGACGAAAGGGATATAAAATAGTCCTAGGATGATAGATAGGTCCTAAGAGCTCCGCCTTGTCAAAAAGTAGAATCCTAAATAAAATATGTCGTCTATTTCTTGCACATCTTTATAAAGATTCTTTGTAGAAAGTTATCGAGAAAGATTCTCTTTGCCTTACTATAGTCAGTGCTATCATTTAGTAAGTAGCCAGTGATATCATTTAATAAGTAGATAATGCTATCATTTAGTAAGTAATTGATTTAACTCTGTAAGAAAATCATGCTCAGAGTGCGAAGGCTTGGGGTGTGAAAAAACGGGGTGGAGTGGGAAAATATTTACCAGTTTGTAGTCTTATTCAACATATAGTCTAGGTAGGAACTATGATATAACAAGAGTTTTAGACATTTTGAGGGACAGACAGTTTTTTGCGGAAACGTATCGGGAATGACTCAATTTTTAAAATGTTGATTCCCTCCTGACGTAGAAATGTCCTTGAAAAATGGTATTTTGCACTTTTCTCGTCTATGTCTTTAAACATTCAAATCGTACAAAAAAATTCGTAAAAAATAAAAAAATAAAGTAAAATGTTTCTAATACAATTTTATAAAAGAGGAATAGTTAAATATAACAATATTTATAAAAGATGAATAGTTAAATATAACAATATATATAAAAGAGGAATAGTTAAATATAACAATATTTATAAAAGATGAATAGTTAAATATAACAATATTTATAAAAGAGGAATAGTTAAATATAACAATATTTATAAAAGAGGAATAGTTAAATATAACAATATTTATAAAAGAGGAATAGTTAAATATAACAATATATATAAAAGAGGAATAGTTAAATATAACAATATTTATAAAAGAGGAATAGTTAAATATAACAATATTTATAAAAGAGGAATAGTTAAATATAACAATATATATAAAAGAGGAATAGTTAAATATAACAATATTTATAAAAGATGAATAGTTAAATATAACTATATTTATAAAAGAGGAATAGTTAAATATAACAATATTTATAAAAGAGGAATAGTTAAATATAACAATATTTATAAAAGAGGAATAGTTAAATATAACAATATTTATAAAAGATGAATAGTTAAATATAACAATATTTATAAAAGAGGAATAGTTAAATATAACAATATTTATAAAAGAGGAATAGTTAAATATAACAATATTTATAAAAGAGGAATAGTTAAATATAACAATATTTATAAAAGAGGAATATTCTCGTTCCTCTTTTATACGTACTTGTTTAGAAAGTCCAGTTACAACATAGAAAAGTGGGTCAATACATGTACAGTGGTATTGACCCACCCGCCCATCCATACACGTACAGTGGTATTGATCCACCCGCCCATCCATACACGTACAGTGGTATTGACCCACCCGCCCATCTATACACGTACAGTGGTATTGAGAACAATATTCTCGTTATTTAATAAATAAAAGAACCAACATTAGGAAAACTGCTGGTTTTTCTCGATTTCTTTGGACCCTTTCCTTTATACCTACGACTTATTGAGGGAAAAAAGACTTTAATGTGCAAAAATAGCGCAAAGATGTTCGATCAAATCGACTGAATTTCTTCCTCAATAATATGTTCATTTTAATTTTTGCAAAAGTAATCTAAATGAAAAGTTGATTTTTTTATGTTTACTAGAACACTAAAGCTTCCAAATGGCTTCAGAATTTTTAAAATCGGTTAATTTGGTGAGTCTAGGGACATTTCTAAATTGTTTTTATTTATGTTTTTTAAATTATTTTGAACTACTCCGACTTTTTTTTATGAAATTGTTCAACATTTGATGGATAGAAGTAATCCGAAAAAAGTACTGAAACCAAGAACGTGAAATTTGGTCGCTTAGCGTTATTTACCATAATTTCACAACAAATAATGTGGCTTGTTATTACCAAGTACTTTCTGTGATAACTTGTGTGAAATATTTATTTTATAAAATCACTTATAAAAATTTTTATAAGTACATTAGTATTGACCCTCCCACCCACCCATTCACGTACAGTGGTATTGACCCACCCACTCACATATAATAAATTTTCTTTTCGATTTTAAAATACATCGAAAGGAAAATATTTTAAAAACCAACAAAATTTATGAATAACTACAGGGGGGAGTAAGGTCTCGTGCTTGCTGAAAAATGATTCCAAGAGTTCAGTTCAATTTAGCGACGCGCTTGAATATCTCAGCTTCTACTGTACCAATTTTGCTATTTTTTTTAATTTGGGGTGCCATGAACTAATCACTCACTTGGAGTTATTCTAAATGTTTATTAGGAAAAACAACATTTTGAAAAAAATTCCCAGGCTCGCCAAATTAACTGATTTAATAAATGTCGACGCTATTTCAAAGCAAGTGTACAAAAAAATCTTGATTTAATTTGAATTATTTTTGGTAAGTTAGAAAATTAATAAGTGCTTTTGCGAGGACTTAAATTAACAAATTATTTTGCCAAAAATATTCTGTCGAGTTGCTCCAAATTCTGTGTACTGTTTTTACACTTTTTGAGTGAATGCAACAACTTTTGTATATATGAATGTGGCATTTATGTGTATGGATGTTACATTTTAACCAGCTTATTGACTATTGCAATAATGTAAAATGTTTCACGCAATAAAAACTTTATTATTATTACACATTAAACAGATTTTTCCTGAATATGAAGGTCGAATGTATAAATAAACGAAAGGGTAAAACCAATTGATAAATCCTTAATGTTTTGTTATTCAATAAAAATAACAACAACAATAATTACTTTTAGATTTAAAAAGTAATAATATCTTATATAAAATTAACTAACGAAACTTTAAAAAATTTTTATATTTCGATCTTTCGCGCTTCAAGTTATACTTTCCTTCAGGCGAGAACCAACATAATTGTTCCTTTAGTCATCTCGAACATGTTTCCGTAATAATCTATCCGTCCTCTCAAAATGGCCATGACAAAACACCTCATACCTGGACTACTGATCTGATAATTGGCTCTGAATGTTTGCCTACCGTGCTTAATTGGCATTTGACAATATACTTCTTCTTCTGCATTTTAAAATAAAATTTCACTAGCCATCCACATGGGCCGCAGGCCTTACGTGTACTATCTGTGAAGTAATGACCAGTAGCTCAGTTGGGAATTAGACAATTAATCCTTGGACCATAGAGTATTTAGTTAAACTATTTACTCTGTGCTTGGATATTGGACTCTGCTGTGCCAACACACCATCAGTTATAACCTTGTATCCGAATTAATAATTTTGTATCCATCGTTCTGATTTTTAAACTGTTAGAAATTCTACTTAGTTTTTTTGGAAGGGTGAAAATACATTATGACACGTTTAACTTTCATTGAACAATTTCATTTTGGCGTCATTTTAACGGCAATATCGTTGTGATTCTATTATGTACATTATAAATTATTTTAACATAAATTCAACTGGAGGCTTTACCACAAAATAACATTTTGTAATGGATTATGACGAGTGGTCACGTGATGAGTGACACAGGACGGGGTGTGTGGTGGAGGAAGGCGAGCGAGGGAGCGCCAGCCGCGGGCACGCAGCTAGACAATGGAATTGAGCTCTAAATCATTAGCGAGCCGACCAAACCGATGGCTCATAATTAAAGGGTTCGCACAGGTTCACAGAAAAATAAATAGCAATAACAAGGAGCGACCCGCGGCTGCTTGTGCAAATACTCCACATCGCTTTTTGTGAGCTGCTCGACTAACGTGCCGTCCATTGACGGGCCTACGCCCACTGAAACCTGACCATCAACAGGAGGGTGTACGATTAAACGAATTAATAAAATAACTTATCTTCGTTCACAGTAAGTTGTGGTCCATGTTCATTAACTTTGAGGTTTGGGATGCTGTGGCCATACTTACGCTGATTGTATAGTACATAGTGATCCATGTTCATTAACGTTGTGGTTTGGGATTCTGTGGTCTTACTTACGTTGATTGTACTTTACATATTGGTACATGTACATTAACGTTGTGGTTTGGGATTCTGTGGTCTTAGTTACGCTGATTGTACAGTACATAGTGGTCCATGTTCATTAAAGTTGTGGTTTGGGATGCTGTGGCCATACTTACGCTGATTGTCAAATTCCACACAAAAATACTCAATCAAATTGTCATAAACACGAACAGCTAATGTTTAGTTTTTAAACATAAGCACTAATAAAAACACTGTAAAATTATGTATTTTTTAGGCCTCGATTACAATACGTGACAGGTAACGGGCAATGTATTGTACGTGACCCACCCGCCCACCCATACACGTACAATGGTATTGAATATACACATACAGTGGTATTGACGCACCTGCCCACACCCTCCGCCCACACGTACAGTGGTACTAAAATACACGTACAGTGTTACTAACCCACCCGCCCGCCCATACACGTACAGTGGTACTAACCCACCCGCCCACCCATACACGTACAGTGGTATTGAATATACACATACAGTGGTATTGACCCACCCGCCCAAACCCTCCGCCCACACGTACAGTGGTACTAAAATACACCTACAGTGTTACTAACCCACCCGCCCACCCATACACGTACAGTACATAGTGATCCATGTTCATTAACGTTGTGGTTTGGGATTCTGTGGTCTTACTTACGCTGATTATACAGTACATATCGGACCATGTTCATTAACGTTGTGGTTTGGGATTCTGTGGTCTTACTTACGCTGATTGTACAGTACATAGTGGACCATGTTCATTAACGTTGTGGTTTGGGATTCTGTGGTCTTACTTACGCTGATTATACAGTACATATCGGACCATGTTCATTAACGTTGTGGTTTGGGATTCTGTGGTCTTACGTTGATTATACAGTACATAGTGGACCATGTTCATTAACTTTGTGGTTTGGGATTCTGTGGTCTTACTTACGCTGATTGTACAGTACATAGTGGACCATGTTCATTAACGTTGTGGTTTTGGATTCTGTGGTCTTACTTACGCTGATTATACAGTACATATCGGACCATGTTCATTAACGTTGTGGTTTGGGATTCTGTGGTCTTACTTACGCTGATTGTACAGTACATAGTGGTCCATGTTCATTAACGTTGTGGTTTGGGATGCTGTGGTCCTACTTACGCTGATTGTACTGTACATAGTGGTCCATGTTCATTAACGTTGTGGTTTGGGATTCTGTGGTCTTACTTACGTTGATTGTACTGTACATAGTGGTTCATGTTCATTAATATTGTGGTTTGGGATTCTGTGGTCTCACTTACGTTGATTATACAGTAAATAGTGGTCCATGTTTATTAACGTTGTGGTTTAGGAAGCTGTGGCCATACTTACGCTGATTGTACTGTATATAGTGGTCCATGTTCATTAACGTTGTGGTTTGGGATTCTGTGGTCTTACTTACGCTGATTGTACTGTACATAGTGGTTCATGTTCATTAATATTGTGGTTTGGGATTATGTGGTCTCACTTACGTTGATTAAACTGTACATAGTGGTCCATGTTCATTAACGTTGTGGTTTGGGATTCTGTGGTCTTACTTACGCTAATTGTACAGTACATAGTGGACCATGTTCATTAACGTTGTGGTTTGGGATTCTGTGGTCTTAGTTACGCTGATTGTACTGTACATAGTAGTCCATGTTCATTAACGTTGTGGTTTTGGATTCTGTGGTCTTACTTACGCTGATTGTACTGTACATAGTAGTCCATTTTCATTAACGTTGTCGTTTGGGATTCTGTGGTCATACCTACGCTGATTATACAGTACATAGTGGTCCATGTTCATTACGTTGTGGTTTGGGATTCTGTGGTCTTACTTATTCTTATTGTACAATACATAGTAGTCCATGTTCATCAGCGTTGTGGTTTGAGATGCTGTGGTTTTACTTACGCTGATTGTACTGTACATAGTGGTCTATGTTCATTAGCGTTGTGGTTTGGGATTCTGTGGTCTTACTTACGCTGATTGTACTGTACATAGTGGTCCATGTTCATTACGTTGTCGTTTGGGATTCTGTGGTCATACCTACGCTGATTATACAGTACATAGTGGTTCATGTTTATTACGTTGTGGTTTGGGATTCTGTGGTCTTACTTATGCTTATTGTACAGTACATAGTGGTCTATGTTCATCAGCGTTGTGGTTTGAGATGCTGTGGTTTTACTTACGCTGATTGTACTGTACATAGTGGTCCATTTTCATTAACGTTGAGGTTTGGGATTCTGTGGTCTTACCTACGCTGATTATACAGTACATAGTGGCCCATGTCAATTTTAAGTCGGTCAGTATACTATCCTATGGGATTGTCTCGATTGGAGTCTTAACGCGATTCATTGGTTTTGCTAGCAATTATCTGTCATATTATCCATCGATGATATTTAATCGATTATGTTATCCATTAATAGCCTTAAATCGTTTATGCTATATATCGGTCTTTAGCCGATTGTGTTAGCCATCGATAGAATTTTGTTAATTGGTACCCTCTTAATTTTGGTACCCTCTAGAGGCCTTTAGTCGATTATGCAATAAATTAATGCATTTTAGTCGATTATGTTATCCTATCGATGGTCTTTATCCGATTATGTTAACTATTGATTCTTAGTCGATGATGTTGTCCATCGTTGGCCTTTAGTCGATTGTTTCTGTTAGTGCTATAACGTGCTGATGCCGCTTATGACTACGAATAGTGTAACTTCTCTGACATTTCTTTACCTACTAGAATCTTAATATTTCCGTATTGAAAGGGGTTGATTAAAATTTAGCTGCTTTGACATGGCTACTAAGCGTTAAAAGATGATTTTGAAATTTGAATCATTGTGAGCAACAAAAAAGTGGGATATTCCTCTTGAAATTGGTAAAACAATAAGATTTAGGCTATGATATTTGTTTGAATGGTGACAGTTTTTATTTGGAAAATACGATTTACCTAATGAAATATGAAAACCAACGTTTCAACATAATGCATTTTTCTATGTATCTTTGTTATGAGGTAGAGTTTTTTCGTTATGTAAATTTTTTACGTGGATTTACACACTGAAAATGAATAAAGAAAACAATGTAATTCGACAACAAGTATTTCTCGCATAAATGTGAAAAAAAACTACAATGGCGGTAAATCGTGTACCGTGGCCGTATGCGCGATCATTAAAACCTGCAACAACTAACCACAAAAGAAGAAACTATTTATATTTTCACCCTAGGTAAGCGTCCCATAGGAAAGGCACCCGATTTTAACATGAATATAGAATTCTTATGAATAACATACTGTAAGGATGTTTATAATAAAGTGTTAAGTACAGTATATAATAATCGTGGCTAAAATAATAATTTTACTACAAAATCAGTTTTATATGTTATTGTTGAGCGAAAAAAAAAGTTGATTGGGAAAACATATTTAAAAAAAATAATTTCATGTTGTTTTTTTTTTAAATTTTTAAGGCCTATAAAAAACATTTAAAGTAAAAAAATAAATTTTCGGCAAAGAACTGCATCGTTACCTAAAATAAGAAGTTGATAAAAGCAATGTATGTCCATTGAAACAAAAGACATTTACCGTGATTCAGCCAGTGACAACTGGTAGCGTGGATGGGTGTTACACGCCTCGAGGCGGCGAACAGTAGTGTGTATCAAATTATAACCCAAAGACCGGGTAGGGGTAGGTAATAGACGAGGCGCTGCGGGCAATGACGGCTACCGCGCGTGATAAGATAGACCATCTCGTGGACGATATATTACGCCGCCAGATAGAAATCAAATTAAATAGGGGTGATAAATATAGCGCGATGACAGGTGGAGCCTGTGGAAGGTATGCTAAGCGGCGCGAGAGGAGTGCTTCTGTGGCGAGGCCAGAGACGTAAAATGAATGAATGAATAGTCGTTGTAAACTCCGACTACTGTGCAAGGAGAAATCAACAAGTCCTTATTCTAGCTGTCAACAAAAGTTTACTTAGCTATTGCATAGTGGATATAATCTTCGATTTTATAAATAGAATCTTAATTTTTCGTAATAACCGCAAAACCCTGCTATTTACACTATTCCAGGATGCCACATCACACCATGGGCGAAACGTCTGGTGATATTGTAATGAGCCCATTGTTGTGGTTGTTACCGAACAATCAAGAGTCTAGTTAGAAAACCGTTATGCTTAAGCCTAAGATGTAGTTACTCAAAACTTGTTGTGACATTTTGTGAAAAAAAAACTACGTTTATTTGTTCTATATACAAAAATAGATCGTTCAGAGTTTGATGCAATTCATAGAAAATAATTCTTCAACACATTT
>JAQJVL010000126.1:736986-1016986 GCA_035578905.1 Stictocephala bisonia
TCATGGATGCTACCCAATTGGAACACGGATGCTACCCAAATAGATCATGATCTAACCTAACCTAACCTAACCTAACCTAACCTAACCTAACCTAACCTAACCTAACCTGCGGTAGATCACAGCTGCTACCCAGGTAGATCACGGATGCTACCCGAGTAGATCACGGCTGCTACCCAAGTAGATCACGGATGCTACCCGAGTAGATCACGGCTGCTACCCAAGTAGATCACGGATGCTACCCGAGTAGATCACGGCTGCTACCCAAGTAGATCACGGATGCTACCCAATTGGAACACGGATGCTACCCAAATAGATCATGATCTAACCTAACCTAACCTAACCTAGTGAGGTTTAAATTTAAAAATTTGTTATATCACGGGCAAATGACTGCCACGCAGAGTTGACGGGAATAATAAAATTCCCGTTTTCCCTCGTTCGATGGCGTCTACCTGGTCGAGCGACTGTGAAAAACATGCCTTTTCCAAGCAGGCGAGTTGACCCTACTTATTCCGCTCTAATGATTGTGCCAAAACTGCCATGGGCAGAAGGTCCAAAAATGTGTGCCAAACGTCCGATCCCCATATTCTCACCCTTAAACTAGTTCATTTAGTCATACTTACAGGAATGCTCTACCAGGTAGTTGTCAGGTAAATCTGAAGGATGATGACTCCTTTGGTATCCCCAGTACTTTTAGATGAGGAACTTCTTTTGGAAAGTTGCAATTGATACATCCGACAAATACGTGCCTAAGTGATATTGGGAAACACCTGTATCCATGACCTTTTCATATTATAATATACGGCCAATGAAAAGAACCAAACGGGTAATAAAAGAACCACATGTTTAGTATAAATTTATGTCAGTAGTCACCTGATTGTGTTTAGAGTCAAGCAAAACTAGATTATTAAATTTAACCTTAATATCAATAATCAAATAAGTAAGTATTTATTATTAACAAACACGTCTAATACAGTAATTAGGTAATAGCATTTTGACAATAATGTAATTAAAACAATTTTCTAACTATTCTCCAACATTTTCCACCAAATGATCGCATGCTGTAAAATATAAAAAATTGGGCGTGAACAGGCCGAAAGGCAGGATATATCACAGGGTGACACAGGATCTGTAAATTTGAGGTAGGTAATAATGGATCTAATTAGTATATGATTATAACACATTCCAGTAATACCCAAGCGGCCGGCTCAAGAGATGTTAATTTCTTTTAAAAAAATAAAATAAATAACAATATTTTCTAAATATTATTTTAGTTTGCAACATTTTGTAATCCTAAATGTAAAAACATCACAATGCATTTTTACTATAGTCTCTCAATAACAATAATAAAAATAACAGATATAACAATACGTAAAATAAAAAATATAATAATATTTAAAATTAGAATTATATATAATACCAACTAAGTTTAAAGTAACGTCACACTTGCTGTCACGTATAAACTACGTTATTAGTTGTTGCTGATAATTACACTCAATGCCTGGAATTAAATGTTACAAAACATGCGCTCCTTAACTTGGGATTAAAACACTTAAAATTGTCGTATTGAACTGAGACAAAAACATAATTAAATAATGTTACTTTCTCATTTGTCGCGTTTATGTGTAGTTAAATTTTCAATCTAAAATGTTTAAATTTGAACTTGTATGTTCACTCAACCTTGTATAAGTACCACTGTACTTGTATGGGTGGGAGGGTGGGTCTATACCACTTTACTTGTATGGGTGGGAGGGTGGGTCTATACCACTGTACTTGTATGGGTGGGAGGGTGGGTAACTAAAAGTTTTGTAGTTTTCTGAAAGAATTTCCAGTAGCCACTGAGCACAAAACTTTCAGTAGCCTAACTTGTCAGTCACTACCTCGTACAAAACAGTCCTGGAAATTTGTATAAATTCTTCCGAAAGTTCTGAGCTGGTGAAGCCTCTGTTGTTACGAATTTTTGCATTTATCTTCTCAACTAGATCATCAGTGACCACAGACGACCTGTTGACATGTGTTCTGCGACTTTTAAACATGCGAAACCATTCCTGAACAACTCCTGCATTCATTACATTTGACTCATACACAGCACAAAGTTTTCTATGAATTGCTGCTGCCGAATACTGTTTAGCTACGAAAAATGTAATGATAGAACACACTCCACACTTCGCAGGAATTTTTAAAAACAAACCATAAATATGACCAGGGGATTATACTGGACCGCCGGCAGGTCAGATTGGACCCTCGTGTGCGCTTCTAACACCCTCCGGGCTACAGGTAGAAGGGTTGTGCGCTCCTAACATGCGTTAACCCTTGTGCGCTTCTTACACGTGCGCGCTAGTAATACGGAATCGGAAAAGTAGTCCCTGGAAAAGTACCCCCCCCCCTGGTCTGCCTCGGCCTTGAGATTGTCGCAGCCAAGTTGCAGGCGTTTGAAATCTACTGGTTGTGTACTGTAGTTTTGAAGGTCTATAATTTATTTATCAACACACATAAACAATGTTGGTGAATCTATGTAAATTAATTTCACTATTAAACGTTTATCAAACGTATTAATATTTTATACAGTGAGACAGAAAACAGAACCGGTAACGTCGTACCGAGTTTTTTCATTATAATTTTTTGTGTATCCTAGGAGACGAATCTTATTCCACGTATTTTTCTTAATACTCCTTGATATTTGGTCGACTTCAACATATTTTTCCTTCTTTTCTCAGGCTGAAAACCCAATTCTACTGGCATTGGCTTGACCTTTATTTCTTCTGCGTCTTCTTTAATTTTATCAATGAATAGTTAAACGTTTGGATATGAATTCATACAGGTCAAGTTATTTAGTTTGGATATGAATTCATACAGGTCAAGCTATTTAGTTTGGATATGAATTCATACAGGTCAAGTTATTTAGTTTGGATATGAATTCATACAGGTCAAGTTATTTAGTTTGGATATGAATTCATACAGGTCAAGTTATTTAGTTTGGATATGAATTCATACAGGTCAAGTTATTTAGTTTGGATATGAATTCATACAGGTCAAGTTATTTAGTTTGGATATGAATTCATACAGGTCAAGTTATTTAGTTTGGATATGAATTCATACAGGTCAAGTTATTTAGTTTAGATATGAATTCATACAGGTCAAGTTATTTAGTTTGGATATGAATTCATACAGGTCAAGTTATT
Source organism: Stictocephala bisonia (assembly GCA_035578905.1). Lineage (NCBI taxonomy): Eukaryota > Metazoa > Arthropoda > Insecta > Hemiptera > Membracidae > Stictocephala > Stictocephala bisonia. Next base: position 740,166 of record JAQJVL010000126.1, read on the forward strand.
TAGTTTGGATATGAATTCATACAGGTCAAGTTATTTAGTTTGGACATGAATTCATACAGGTCAAGTTATTTAGTTTGGATATGAATTCATACAGGTCAAGTTATTTAGTTTGGATATGAATTCATACAGGTCAAGTTATTTAGTTTGGATATGAATTCATACAGGTCAAGTTATTTAGTTTGGATATGAATTCATACAGGTCAAGTTATTTAGTTTGGATATGAATTCATACAGGTCAAGTTATTTAGTTTGGATATGAATTCATACAGGTCAAGTTATTTAGTTTGGATATGAATTCATACAGGTCAAGTTATTTAGTTTGGATATGAATTCATACAGGTCAAGTTATTTAGTTTGGATATGAATTCATACAGGTCAAGTTATTTAGTTTGGATATGAATTCATACAGGTCAAGTTATTTAGTTTGGATATGAATTCATACAGGTCAAGTTATTTAGTTTGGATATGAATTAATACAGGTCAAGTTATTTAGTTTGGATATGAATTCATACAGGTCGTTATTTAGTTTGGATATGAATTCATACAGGTCAAGTTATTTAGTTTGGATATGAATTCATACAGGTCACGTTATTTAGTTTCGAGTTCCACTTTTTTGTACTGTGTCTTTGTCCAAACGCACTCCACATACTTATGGGAATAGAAGGGATTTTAATCCACTGATCTGAGTAATAAAGTAGAATTTGTCTTAATGTGTTATTCTTTGGATGGTTCTCCATGATCATAAGGAAAGCATATTGCACTTTTTCCAGGGAGATACATAAGAGCTGCACACCATCTGCGTGCGTTTCTGATATCTTTATTTTATTTGTACCCTACGGCCATTCTCAAGCTCTGAATATTCTACAAACATTTATTAAAGTTACGTGTACATTCTGTCACATTAGTTAAAAAACTTCAGCCGAATCAAATATATTTTATATTATATACCCTGCTATTATATAAGCAAGAGTCAAGGGTGAGGATCCGCTCTTTGCTCGACTTATTTCTAAGAAATTGTACCTTTCAACCCTCGTCAAGAGACTAGGTGATAAGTAGCACGGGTGGGAAAAGCACGGTGGAAAATACACGGAATCTCTGTTTTGACTTCTTCAGAATATTTTAACTTTCTCGATGTGATTAATTATCGAGATGGTTGAGGCCAGGAAATTGGTGGTTAGTCACGTTCAAACAGTGCTTGTTTATTGAATCAGGGATGAAGAAGTGTCTTCAGGCTGACCAATAGGAGGCGCACGTATCTGCATGTGTTGGTTAAGATTGTTCTCGTATTATTATGTTACAAACTCTTAAATATAACTTAAAGTTCTATGAATAAATGTGGGAAAAGCAATTTAAAAGTTGAATTTGATTCATAAGTAAAGAATATATCTAAGAATATAGAAGGTGAAAATCTCCAAGCTCTGTCTTTCTCTCATTGATAGAAACCCAGTTCATCCAACTTTACTTTTAGAGTTCTCATTTTCCTGCAAAAAAGCTGCTAAAAATAAATACTCCGATATAAATAGTAAGATTGGGTGAGTGTTGCTGAGGTGGCACTCGAGGTGCGACATGGACTACCTGTGTTAATCCCAGCTACCCAACCCCACTCGAGGTGCGACATGCCACCTCAGGTAGCCCGGCGAAGGGTTGCGGGGTTGTAGACGCGCTCTCTCTCTGTGTCCATAAACATATAAATATATATATATATATTTTTTTTATTTTTTTTTTTTAATATATATATGTTTGGAACTAAGCAACATTTTCTGTGAGGCTTTGAAACAACAAAATTGTTCGACTGTTGATTGACTTATTACGTGTATATTTTCAACCTAACCTAACCTAACCTAAAATACACGTACGGTGGTACTAACCCACCCGCCCACCTATACATGTACGGTAGTACTAACCCACCCGCCCACCTATACACGTACGGTGGTACTAACCCAGCCGCCCACCTATGCACGTACGGTTGTACTAACCCACCAGCCCACCTATACACGTACGGTGGTACTAACTCGCCATGTCGCACCTCGAGTGTTAGTTTTGGGTTCTCTTTCGCTGCATGTCGCACCTCGAGTGTCCAATTATGACCCTCAGGTAGTCCATGTCGCACCTCGGGTGCCCCCGTTGCTGACACTGAGTGTGGAATTCTCGCACCAAACATTCAAACTAAAAAACATTATTTTCTAAAACGTTTTAATTTTATTTCTTTTGTCTACATATTCCTACTTTGTTAGTGGAAGACCTTGAAAAATAAAACATATTTTTGGTATATAGCCAGATTTGTTATAACGTTGAACATTATTCCAATGAAAACATGAAAATTATTAGTTAACTATTTGTTAGTCTTGTTAAATTGTTTATCTTCGACAAATTAACAAGTATGGATAAACCAACGCCCACTTACAAATAGAATTATCATGAATTGATGCCTCAATGTTCTAATTATTATTGTTACAAGTATCAGGCTCTACACAAACTTACAAAGAAAAGTAATTTTATTATTGATACAAATTTTAGGTGCTTTAGGAACTAGCTTATGAGTAAAACTAATGTTGTGTTAAAGGCGTTGTATGAGTAAATTTTTAGTCGAGGTAATCCCAAATTAAGTAAATTAAAGCTCTAACTTTAGGCTGATTTTATCCAATTTCCTTAAATAGGCTAAGTAATTGGAATAATCTTACATTAACTAATATAATGATTTTATAACAAATTTCATTCTACTATTTTTTTTATTTTAATAACAAGTAACGTGTAAACAGTTTCGTATTTTATAGGAATTTTAACTGCGTTAGTTCCGTATTTACCTGTGTTTCACAAGTTCATCTCCTGGGACCGCCTCACACCCTTGCCTGACTCCGACACGCCCCGCTAAAGATCTTCATTGTACTCGCAGTTGATAGTACTGGAGATATATATTGGAATACAACTTCGGCTGGTTTGAGCGATCACATGCACAATTTGGCCAGTACGAGCATTACAGTACTAGGTGGCATGCTGGTTTACATGCTCATTCTCTAAAGTATATGCATGTGCCTTGCAGAGTAAGAATACGCAATTTATAGAAGTTGAAAAAATTTTATAGAACGTGATTATGAACTTTCGCCTTCCCTTGAAGAGACGATGCAAGTGAGTATTGTATTGACCCCTACCGAACAATAGCTACACTTAGGCAGCAATCTCATTAAACGTATTTGATGGGGCAGTTTATCGTACATAAATATGTAGAATGAACTGCGGTGTTTGGGCACTTCGCACGGTCGTGAACAGGTTCGTTCACTGCTGACACTTTTACAACCTCAGAGACCTCCTTTCTGCGTATTAAACAATGACGACTAACGGACATTTAGCCACGCATATAGTTCTTACTAGACCTAAGCCACCTCCTCTATGCCGAGCCTGTTTTGATATCTGAGTCTATGCTAACAAAACTCTATGGATATAGTTTACTCCATCATTTGCCGAACTGTTTACAACTCATTAAAATGTTGACACTTTTATTAAATAAAGATTATGTTAAGAAGTTAGAAAGATATCGTGAAAAGTCATTGATAAATTCAAAATATGTATAACTCTCTATACAATATTAAACATTAATTAATTTAAAATAATTTCAATATAATTTTGATCGTAATTTTTCTTAATTTCAGTAAGCGAATATATTTCATTACACCAATAAATATGTAATAATAGTGTATAGGCTACATAAGTATGTTATACAAAGGCTAAATATGGGTCTTTCAAAGAGTTATTACGGAGATATATCTTCATGACTATCATCAACAAAAACATTACCTTGTTTAATTTCTATGGGAGTGTCAGCATTTGTTTACCTAGAAGTTCCCGTATAGCTGAACGTTTTAATGAGCTGCTTAGTTGATAGTTAAATGAAGTTATCATGAGATTTATTTATGTTATTTATTCTTAATACGTTGATCAAAAAGATATGGGTTTATGGATATCGTACGAGGGTGTATGCACTGATGTAGTCTTTGTTACAAACTACGGCTAATTTAACTTGTAAAGTGTAATTATTAATAAGCTCAATAACAAATGAACAGTCGCTTGTTATCAGCTGATCATTCTCAAATTTTGTTCTGAGTCTGATATTGGGATCAAATCAAAATCTTTAGCTTATGAAGCTCAGCTTTAACCAACTACACCACCAACCAATTTAATCATATACAAATATATAGGCCTAGGTACATGGGAAATTTCATACTTGGTAAACTAAATACTCTTTACTATAGTTAGTATGAAATATTGTAATATTATTGACAGGTATACTGTATTCCTTAACCATATCACCGAAAAAATATTCAGCAAAGGATCATTCTAAGATTAAAAACGAATAAAAATCATGCAGGTTTAACACATCTATTTTTAGGAACCATTTATCCTCTACTCAAAAATGCATATTAAATATGTTAGACCTACCTGCGGGATGGAGAAAAACTAAAAGTGTAGTCAATAAACCTAACATCATGAGGAATGCTAAAGAAACAAACTAACACGTCACATTGTAATTTGTTAAGATGAACATAGGAGCACATCCACAAAACTTCTAGGGAAATGGTAATAGTTTCATTTTTACCAAAAACTAACGATGTTGGTAATGCTTTAAAAATGCAGTCTTTGCAGACAGGAAGAAAGAGATTCGGAACTAAACATCACTAGAATAGCAATATTAGTCATAAATATCATAAATTGTGGGCTAAAATCAGCTATGGTGGACCCAAGCACCCTCCCTGTGGTTCCATTCGAGCTGTGCCATTTCGGCGAACTGCCACTTGCGGCGCTCCATCCGTCTTTACCCTGATCTCAAAGTAATAAATTAATTGAGGGGTCAGATAAGTTTGGGTTGTAATTGGTAGAAAAAATCCGGTTTGCCGCAAATAGCACCACACCCCTCTCAATACCGTACGGCTGTTGACGAATCAACCACACTCCACTTATGAATGTTGAAGTCGTTTACCCAGTATCTTGTTCGTATTTAAGTCAATTTGTTAACCAGAATTCCCTTAGTAGTTCTTTGGCAACTAGCAGAACTATTTCCTGAGTTTTACTGAAGAAGCCTGGCCCCACAACACCTCACACAGTTCTTCAACGTCCATTAGAATCACTTTATTTATCGAACCACGAGTGCCAAATGAGTGTCTGCGAAACTCCTGGACGTGAGATTTATGGCTGGTCTCAAAGCGACCTGTCAGCTGTTTATTTTTATACAACAGCCGATTCGGTTTCGGCTTAGTAGCGTTTTATCGACGGTGACAACTATACCATTAAAAATACTCTTGGCTGGACGTCAATGCTTTGATATTGCACTGATTGCCGTTCTGTCTTTTCACTTTCATTGGGATATAGGCCTACGGTCCAAGAATTACCCACATGATTAATAATAATAAATAATATGCTATTTTATTATTATTAATCACGTATAGGCCCAATCATATCACGAGTTGTTTTGGATTTTATGGGTGCTCACATTTGTTTCATTATTTCGGAATGAGTTTTCTTTCACTACACCATGCTTTTATAGTTTTTTCCTGCCATCTTCTGGCCAACTTTCTAATAAAAAATCTGAACTTTTGACTGAATATTTTCATCTTTGAAATGCCACTTTGTACAACTACTTTTTTTAGGTCTTATTTTATTGTTTCTGTTTTTGCCCTACTTGGATTTTCACAAAATTCTACAGTTTGCTTTATTAACATAGTGGCTTCTATTTCTTTATACGCCAAAGAAATTTTAATCCTCATTTTATCATGTAATGATATTTTAGGAATAGATTTTTACTATCTGGTTTTCCCAACCTGTTATACATAGTAAATGTGAAGGTTCTGATTCTGTTGGGAAACACGGCTCCAATCACACGAGAGACGGACTGAACAGTGAACAGTGGAACAGAATGACTGGTCAGACTCTCCAGAAGAATGGCTGGAGCTGGAGGAAGCTGTGCTACGGTCTACTGCTTCTGGACGTGTAACCCTGTAATTGTTTGCCGGATGTGGTATCGATAGCGGAAGTCGACTGCAACAATTGAGTTGAAAATGCACTCGTATCCACCATTGTAATTTCTTTATTGCAGTTTACGTTTTATTCACTTGAGTCTCGAAAAGTAATTATCCAGATAAAGCATTGAATCACTTCATCCTTGCACACGACAACAGTTATATGTTGATCGGGCATCAACTTAACGGCCTTTGACGATTTGCCCGCAATCCTACCTGCGATAATGGCCGTGATCCAGGGAGACCCCAAACCAGTGCTCGAGTTGCGCGCAACGCCGATCTCAGGTAGGCCGTCCGCTCAAAAATACAACTTGAGATTCCGAATAGCACTAAACTTATACCACAGAATAAACATATATCTGCTTATTCTGTCCTTTATGCCTTCTTGGTTATTTACCTAACTTATATACAAACAACGAATAATCCACAATACGTTTACTATTAAGCGGCAAGTTCTGTTAGAATCTTTTTACTTAGTAACTTGTAGATGTATTATTATATACAAGTTTCAAAGTATCTGTGTATTACATCCATACAGATACTTTGAAACCTATACTTTTCATAAAATCGAGCTGAGTAATGGCTTTGTTCCAGTACTGATTAAGGTTTTCCCTGATGAATCTTTTTATTCATCATAATCGTTATAATTTATTCACCACTCAATTGTACAAATATGCCTAATTCGGTGGATTATAGCTACGATGCGTTGTCGTTGATAAAGTGGAAGACAAACGAATCCTGCAAGCGAATAGCAAACCAAGCCCAAACTTTAGTATGTGCGTAAATTAAATATTTCTCTGTATATTTAGGTTTTATTAGTCTTTTTAGTTTCTTACATATTTGATCATGTGTTTTGAAGACTATTATTGTTTTTGAGTAGTGAATGTAATTCTTTCCAAGTATAATTTGAATGTTATGTACATTGTATACAAACCTTTAGTTGCCTTAACTGTTAACGATACGTCTTTATACTAATAAAATAAAAAATAGGTAAAATTCATCGGTGAATAGTTTGGAAATTAGTATTTATATTTAATTGATGATATAGAATATTTAGTATTTGTATTGAATTCACTAAATATAAAGTTAGTTTAAGTATGAATGTTTATTATTAGAGCATTGGAAACTTTAGTGATTTCGTTGCTGGTACGGCTGCAGGTAGTTACGCGCAACTCAAGCACTAGATGTATGACTCTCTTTGGCACTGCGCGCAACTCGAGCATACATTTAAATTCTTTATTGTGTAGCATGACAATTTTTTGATTGTATTACACTCGTCATTAAATAAGTCTACCTTAAATTTAAAGATTGTACAAGAAACTTAATAAATGTACGGTAACAAAAATATAAACTTCTCCCAGAGCAATGCAAAACAAAATCTGTGTAGAATATTACGCTTTTATGCTATGTATCCGATAAATACTCACCATCAGAGGAAAAAGCTTTAATTAAAAGGTGATTACGGAGTAATTTTTTGAATCTGATCGAGTTATGTTCTAATTTAATATTTTGTGGCAATTTGTTAAATAATTTTGGCTGCATATTTTACGAACCCTAGGTCATAAAGCGCGCAACTCGAGCACGCCCAACTTAACTGCCCAGCGCACTGGGCAATAGGTCCAACTTTCAAATGTATTTTTAAATAGTTTTATATAACATCTGTTTCAGAACCCACGAAATTTCAGATATACTACGATGAGACCGCCCATAATTCTCCCTGTTTTTAGTTTTGCCCTTGGCACGTTCCTTAGGGTCATTCACTTCGGGATAAAGGGTTGGATCTTTTGGGGAAGATGTGCGCTGGATGGGCAAAAACTGCTCTTATATTGCATCTCTAGGTTAGGTTGTAAATTACCAGATCACCTGTTAGGGCTGTCCGCCGAGACGGGGTGAACGGTCTACCAAAGTGCCGCTCGAAAGGGCACAACAAAAAAATTTCCCCAACAATGAACTGTTTACAATACAGGTGGTTACTTCCGCGTTGAAGGGTTCTTTTCTTGCTTTCAATTTGCAACCCTTTCCGAGGAAATGCCTTTATGAGGGCTGGCCTTTATTAGGGTTGTTGCGACTATCTGGAGCAGTGCAGTCAACGCCCGCCTCTAAGGGCTGGGTCGGACCCTCTACCCTTCACACATCCAAGGTCTAAAAGGAAGTAGTCGTCGCCGATTTATTTAACGTTTTATAGCTAGAAGGTTGTAAAATAGCCCAAATAACCATACAAAAAATGTCAGATGAAATGTTTAAAGGCCTTATTCTACCCAAGTTTGTTGGTACGAACAATTTACTGGTCCCTCATTGATACATTTCATTTACTATTTTATTAGTTGCACTTTTTATCTGAATACATTTTACTATATTTAACCCTTGTTATATTTGAATTATTGAAATTTATTGAAAGGCTGTAGATTTCGTTTTAAACAGCCATAATGCTAAAAGAGCAATTCGGTTAATTTAATCAGGTTTATAGTTCCTTTTGTTTTTTAATCGATACTCAGCCTGGTTAAAACTGTAATTAAAAAATGATAAAGTATGACATAAATGTTGCCGCTTAGATGAGTTTCCAAGGTTTTTGGCTGAGAAGCTTAATTGTAAACATTACAAAATGCAGTACGGAATCCTTTTATTTTGTATTTAACATTTTAATTACTTCTCACCATAGGCAGACGGTATCGTTTGTTTTAATCACATGTTTGTTGAAATACTCTATCAGGTGATTTATATGAGCAGGCTGCACGTATAACTTCTCAGAGAGCCGGCTGTTAGCAACATCACACCTTTCTTTTCTGACTTTCTTGTCGGCAACTGACACATATTCTAAGTCGAATAAGATAATATATTATAATATGACATGATTATACAAAAGATAATTATTTTTCCAGGTTTATTAGATAAATTGATGAGGAAAAGTCCGTGAGTATTTGTTTGATTCCAAAGGTAGTGCTCAACAATGCTACTTGATAAGAAGGATAAACCTATATGACTAAATAAAAATAGTTTGTCCTTATTCCAATTTTTAAGTTAAAACAACGACATCATTGGTTAAAATAATTAGAACATTAGTAGTCCATAATTAGGTTGCAAATATAGAAAGAGAAATTTGCTTATACTACAGAAAACAAATCATAAAGTATTTTTATTGATAAAAGGTCATTTAAATGATAAATACTGAATATTATTCTATAATATCAGGGTTCAGTAACATTTCGTCCCGGTAACATTTCGTCCCGCTGCTAATTTCCTAGAAAAAATGAACATTTCGTCTTGCTCAGTTTTACAAATTATTAAGCCAACTAATAAAGTAACATCTCGTCCCGACGAAAGTTTGACAAGGGTTGAGGAACGCAACTCAGGTAAACGAAGGTCTAACCTAACCTAACCTAACCTAACCTAACCTAACCTAACCTAACCTAACCAATTTTTTATTAATTTTTTATTATATAGACTGCCAACTTAATTGAGGAATTGATAGTGTTTGCCGATTGAGAGGAGGGCGGAAGACAAGCACAAGTATAAAACGTATGAGGGTCCTACAAACAGTTTTTGTAGACCTGTCAAACATACAATAGCATATGTGCCGGGACGAGATGTTACTAGTAGACAGGTAGAGAGTTCACACCTAGCACCACGCCCGTGGAATCGGGACGAGATGTTACCGGGACGAAATGTTACGACACCAATATCAGAGGACCTTTTCTTTACTAGGAGTAAAAGTGTGTCCAAGAATTTTCAGAATTATCGTAATATAACTATAAATATATTTTGTATTGAAAATAACTTGTTAATACGTAAAATGCATGTGGCACATTAAAACTGGCCATGTAGGTAACAACCGAAAGCTATAAATTAAATAGGCTCTAATTAAAATGTCAGGATATTTTACCTTCACAAATCCATAAAAGTTCCAGTTTCCCGTTTACGCACTTACCTGGAGCATTGGAGTGACGGGTGTTATCTCCTGTCCTTTCACACTTTTAGTCTTAAATTGTCTAGAGAGGTCAATTCCGTATAATAATGACTATAAAAGTCTGATAGTCTGGTAACAAATCAGAAGCCATGTGTTGGCTGGATAATTATTTTTGGCATTTGGATTTTTGGTGGCTTGCACAAATTTTTAAAGGAACAAAATTAATGTTGTTGTTATTATTTCACCATATTATTAACGGTATCATTAATGTTGTTGTTATTATTTCACCATATTATTAACGGTATCATTAATGTTGTTGTTATTATTTCACCATATTATTAACGGTATCATTAATGTTGTTGTTATTATTTCACCATATTATTAACGGTATCATTAATTTGTCCAATCCTCAATTCTTTACTTTTATAAATCCTCGTCAACTAAAACACAGATTTTCTCAAACGGCAGACCAATAGTTCTTGGTCGTGATATAGCAACTATTTGTCAAATGACTTGAAAAACGTCTTTATGAAAAGGCCGAAGTTGTAAAGTCCTCTCTAACTCTTAACCCCATCTAACACTTTGTGTTTGAGAGTTTTCACAATTTTGCTTGAGGTAAATATGCTTTGGTTTGATCTAGTATGGTACCTCTCAATAGCCTTCAAACCCTCTCAGCAAAAAGACAGTAATATTTTGGCTAGTTGTGGTTGTGCAGTGATGTGTTACTTTAGAATGTATGCAATAATTAACTTGCTTCCGAATTCTGAACACTGGAGCGGCTCCTCAATGTGATATGCTGATACTTGTTCATGAATGCATGAAAGTATATAGATCCAAATATTACAACATTTTGAGATATAGGCTGCAATTTACATTATGTAATAAAGATAATCTTCTTTCATGCAGAAAAAGTGTTTGTATTAAAAAATAAATGGAGTTACTGATCTTTCTTATACTTTATGATAGGCTGTGTTTATTTTATTAAATAATGCATGTTTCCCACAGCCAAAAAGTTACCTTTACTCAAGATCATTAAGTAAATTTATCTTTTAAGGTCTGCGTGCTTCGCAGACACAAGATGAACACTTTCTGCATGAAAGAAGATGATGTTCTTCTGCTCATATGCTTTTCTCACATGATTCAGACGAAAAGTTTGGCTGCATGAAGGATATGAACTGAGCTATTCTCACAAGATTTGTATAGCTCACAGCAAAAAAGTGATCACTTCGGTTGCGTGAAAGAACATGAACTGGGCTTCACTCATATACATTGTGTAGCTCACATCCCAAAAGTAGAACAGTTTGGCTGTGTAACATCTCGATCTGAACTTTACTCACATAATTTGCGAGCTTCCTAACAACAAAGACAAACATTTCAAATCGAGATGACACATGCATATACAGTATATCGAATTCTATTCTACATTCCTTTCCGGAACAAATTTAATTGACTATAATAAATTACTTAGCGATTAATAATATGATTGGGACGATTACTAAATCCACCAAATTATGCACGAGATGGATGTAGACTAGATTACTAGGTTACGTTTGTTTAGCCGTGAACAAATTCTTATTTTGATAGTGGTATATTATATTGACCGAAAATCGATAAAACCATACTTGGCTAAGTAAAGGACAAAGGTTTCAATTTACAGATTGTCGAACAATACCAATTCACTTTATAAGGTTGATCAAATGTAAAGAATATTAATATATAATTTACGACTTTTGCAAACGTTAAACCACTAAAAATGCTAATTAATTTGAATGAAAATATTGTATGCTCACAGATAAGTTGGGTGGTCATTTTACGAGAAATTCGATCTTCATTGAATGAAATCTCTATTACGTTGACTTGTTCCCAATCTAGAAAGTAGATGTGATCCAATGAAAGTGGCTGTCGACAATCCAGTGCAGTATACAGTGTTGTGGAGGTCAGTTATCAATGAGAGAGCTCCAGAGAGCGTTGGCGGGAGGGCGGCAGAACATCTGGACTTGCCTCCCCAGTCCCCAACCTTGCTACTACCTGTCCTACAAACATTTCCTCCATCTTTGCTGTTTTGTGTGTGATTCATTACTCTGGATCACTGGAACAGTTCATATTTTTTTTACTATAAAAGACGAATCAGTAGTTTTTATGAAGTTTTATAATCATTCATTTTGGTAATTATCACTCTATATTGGACAAATCTTGTTCTAAAAGTACAGTTACTGAATTATTTTATTAGTCTAACAGCAATTTTAATTGTTGCAGCTTATTCATTCTTATAATTAACTATAAATAATAATCGTATTATGATTTTTTTAATTTTCTAAAATTTTGCATAAATGTTTAGCAATGTCACTTTTTGTTTTGTTGATACACTATATCAGTTATAGAAGTATAGTTTATGTCTGAAACTAAATTCAATACGTTTATAGAGGAATAAATATAATGAGACATTCGTTACATCTCTTTGTAAAAACTCGAATGTGATTCTTTCCAGCTATTTGTAATAAAAGCTTTTACAACATATGCTGAACAATTAGCAGAAATGTAACACTTAGCAGTATTTATTTTAGAGGAAACCTCCCGTTTTAATTGATATGAAATATCTGCATTTATTATTGTTCCGTCAGTTTGAGAGTTTTAAAACAATATTTGTTTACAATCAATATAAACTTGCACTTATCACGATTTAAAATTAGTTTAATATAATACTAAAATCTAGTTTTAAAAAAACACAAAGTAAACAGCAAATTTAATCACCGCTTGCAAATTTATTAATGTTCTCGTAAATGCGTATATTGGTGTATCGAATAAAATTTAACCAAATTTGAACACGAAACGGAATGTTAAGAAGCTTTTGGTAAAGAACAATACAAGTGAATGTCACTTGTGTTGTTTGATGTTCACTTGTATTGTACTTCTGCCAACACGTAATGTGATGGTCAAGAAACTAGATTCAAAAGTAATACAACATCATCGGATAGATATGATTTAGTTAAATATTGTTGATAGTTCAAGTACAAATGATTATTTTCATTAGCAGTAGGATATACTGATAATTTTGTATTTGCCTGTTTTTTATTTTTTTATTTTTGTGAGCCGAGGAGGTAAAAAGTCATTTACGAACGATGTGTAGGGCCCTCAAATTATTTCCATGTGTTGGTCTCTATTTTAATGTCATAAAATAAGCTGGGTAGAAGAGCCAATTAAAAAGAAATTATAAAATTGCAGGATTTAAATATTTTTCGAATGTAAAGATCACAAATTTAATTTTTTCTTATTTTTTATATTAGATCGTTAAGTTTATTATAATTCCATTTTCATATTTGTACAATTTGGTAATACCCTTATTTCAGCAAATCTTGAACTTGATTAAATTTATGTTATAGATGAAAATAAGATTATACAGTATTACAATAAGATTTATAGAAATAATAAAGGGGGTTCCGTTGTTAAAGGAGGTCTATTGTTCTTTATTTCCAACTAATAACAATTCTTATTACATACAAATTATTCAGACTTGTCCTTCAACATCACAGAGATCGTGGAATTGGACTTCATCATCTGGATGACAAAGGGTGCCGTCCGAGGTCGCAGGTGTGTCGAACAGAATACACAAAGGAAGGGAGGTTACCATTAGAGGCCCCTTCTTTTTCTTAAAAATTTATATATAATTAAGTTCCTTGAAATCACATCTTTCCTATCCGATTTTCGTAAGGTATTTGTGTGTCGGGAAACAAATCACTTGCCTTGCTATCAGCTTACAGCCGCAATACCTGCCATTTAGAGTCTGACACTTGAACCTCAGTTCCTTGTGGAAACTGCTCCACCATACAGTAAAACTGTTTTTTGGCGGTTCTGTTCAACTAAGGATCTCGAGCTTGTTGAAGCCTCCAACGGTCTTCAAATTAGGAAGTCATTCCAAATTGTTTACGACAGGCTGGCAACTATTTAGTTGCTTGTATCTGTAAATCTAACCCAGCAGTCGTGGTTATATCTGCAGGTCTCTCTACTAAACTACTAGTAAGTGCTGTTAGACCACGATGAAATTTATTATCAAATTCCTCAGATGAATTTGTTCATACTCATCTTATGAACAGGGTGTGTACCTATATAGTGTGCCCAATCAGTACGGCAGTTTTTCTGGTGGTATGCTCTGTATGTTGTGTTTTCTATCACTAGGATGGGTATATGGTCAATGATCGTGTTCTACCCTGTGTCTGATGCTTCAATTGTAAAATGAGAAACCTTTAAAATATACTCATGTTTTTTATATACAGATATATACACAAATGTACAGATCAGGAATGTAGTGGAGCCTACTAATGAAGGATGTGTGGAAAAATCTAAAACACTGAATCCTAGTTGGTTATACCTGAGAGTAAAAAGTGCTAAAGCCTTCATGTATTTACTAAATGTTTCTAAATAAGCAATGAGCTCACTTTTACATAGAATGTGATTTAAGAAAATATCAAACAAGGATATAAATTAATGTATTATTGTAGATCTAAAAAAAAAAAATATGAATTCAATCTCTTTGACAGTCCAACATGACGAAGTCACAGACCGTTCAACATGGCGAGCTGTGTACGACAATTGAACCTCAATAGTTTTGAGTCTGGGAAGTGAAACCTGTTCTATAAATTCGTGAGATTCTAAAGAGCTGTCTAGAAGAGTAGTTCTAGGCTCCAGTCAGAAGAAGCGTGGAATAAGACATTTTCTTTGGGCCTAATTACATAAAATCACAAACAGTTTAACAACACGATAAACTTGGCACTTCTGCGGAATCCCAAAAAGTGTTGGATAGTATACTGGTCTGGATTAGAACTAAGAAGCCACATATTGTTCTAGACAGCCTTGGCATAGTCATTGTCAGATGGAATATGTTCTAAAGATATTTTCTAGAATACTTGTTCTCTACTTAAAAATAACAGAAATTTTATATGGCACAAATTTCTTTGCCTTTTCCACCAAAAATTCATGCATTTTGGTTACTCAGTTGATTACCTAAAATTTTAACTACTGTTACTTGAGATTCTCGTATTGTCCTGTTCATGATATTGGGCTGGTATCTGTCCTATTTCACTACTATACATATTTTATCATCTTCCACCAATCTCTACTATCTGCTTCCCTCAGATCATGCCTTTGGGTCAGCTGGTTTCCTCACGTTATTAATCAAAATTTCAGTCGTCATTATCTTTTTCTTTATACAACTGCGACTTCTCGTCCTAATTTTCATAATCCTCCCCCGATTCATCACCGCCCCCACGAGGGTGTGCGATGCCCCCACCCTCTAAACTCCCCCTCTGCTCTCAATCCAGTTTTTTCAGGCCGTGTTCACACGCTCGGGCGAGACAGGGTCTTTTTGGCCCGGTACAGTCTCGGCTAGAAGTTTCTCTTGCTCAGCCGACCAACAAAAAAACAGCCCCGTAATTCTTATAGATCATTTAGCGCCACTTGTCAACAATTAGGGGTTTTTAATGAAGTTAATAGGGTTAGTGGAGTCACAGAAGCTAATCTCAATGTTTGTTATTAGCTTCTGTGAAACTAAGCATCATTTAAACTAAGCAATTGAATAATTTGTTAAAAAATACTAAAAGTTGGTTTTAAGTTTAACTTACTATTATTTAGGTGCAATACTATAAAATATAGTTACTATCACATGACTGACAGCAAAAAAAAAAAATAGTGTTATGTTTTCAACGTCTAGGTATAAATGTAGGCCTATGTTTGTTACAACATAACTTTTTAACGACTGAGCCGATTTCAATTTACTTTGGTTTAGATTCATCAATCCAGAAGTTCCATAGGACTGCTCATTGACCAGAGTTAAAAATAGTTAAAAAGTTATTGTTAATAGTTAAAAATAAAATATCATCCTAAATTGGTAATTTATAATATATATTTTAATAAGTAAAATATGATAATGTTTGCGTTTTAAATAACAAATGATCAGTTAATACCTGGTAGTGTTTGAAAGTAGTTTGTTGACGATTTATTGCTTGTACTGGTAAAACTGTTGGAAAACTTCAACACTTCAAGTGTTTTTAACTAACACCTAAAGTGTTAGTTAAGTATTAGTTTTAAAAACGCTTGAAACATTGGACATCTTCAACAAATTTACCATTACCTGGTGTTTACTTAGAGTGAATACTAATTACTGAACAGTTTAGTCATTTCTATTTGTATTTTAATTTCATTAATTATTAGGGGTCTACATAATACATTGTATTGTATTGTATATATGCACTTGAACTATTTTTAATGATACAGTAAAATTCAACATTTAAGTATACTTTCGAATTTTTAAACTCCACGGTCAACAAATATTACGATCAAACTGTGATGACCTTAGGAAATTTATTAATTTTATTAAATACAATGAAACGCTAATTTTATTCACAAAAACTGCGTTGTGATAAATTAATGTTATAGCAAACTTCGACAAATTACTATAGCTACAACAATGGATTTAAGTTAGCCTAATACTTTAAATAAAAATCCAATGATATGTCAAATAAATATACTGAGAGTCCATGCACTTTTGGCACACACGCCTGAAGCCGTGCTGAACAGTTCAACAGTCGCAAGTTGAGTTAAGTTGTGCCACATTAGGGGCCCACTTGGAGCCACATCATCCACCCGTCCCACCCTTGGATGATGATATGTCTTCTTGGAGGCCCACCCACCCTCCCTCACATATGTCTCTTCCTGTCTATTCATAAACCCTTTCATATGTCTCTTACCTGTGTATTTTCTACTTAATGGCAAGGGTGTCACTCAAATTTACTTCTTGCTGACCACCCACTCTAAGTACTGTCTCCGTAGGGCTCTCCACCACCCCTACGTGCGTCTAGACTTGTACGCTTTATAAAATCGTCCCAGTGGAATGTCTCTCTAATATACATGCTGCAAAAAGAACAACTGGTGCAAATAGAAGTGAACATAACATGGCTGATGATCCTAACATCGCTAGTACAAGCTACAAGAGATTATGGGTCCACCCGATCACCCCACACACCCATTAAGAGACATTGTGGGATTTATACGTATTTCAGTACTCCTAGATGCATCTCGGTATTCCATATATGAATTTTATGAAGATTAATTTTGAATATGGTAATGAAGACACGTGGAGACAATATGTTTCTTTTTTATTTGTGAGTATGGGAATTGCAATTCAGGAAGCCTTAAAAGGCACGACAAAATTAATTAATTTTGTCAATGATGGTGAGTTTTTCTTTCCGTAATATTTTTGACAGCATAGAATAGAAATTAGTTTATTGTGAGATAAAAATTAATTTCACCACTGACCGAATTAAAAATATTGCAGGAGTATCAGCCAATTACTTTAAATCAAATTTATTGCAATATAAGTAAAAAATGTACAAATATTTTGGCGATCGATTTCGATAAACTATGTTTACCTTCCTCCGACCAGAGGAATTCATAAAGGAATTTCCTATTCTACGGATGGCAAACTTGGTTTACCGAAATTGATCGCAATGTTTGTTGAACATTTTGTAGTTATATTGTAAAACATTTACGTTGTGTGAAGTTCAATTTTTTTATTTTATTGAATGAGTATTAAAACTATACCTAAAACGAGTTAGCTGACAAAAAGCATCTATAACAACAGGTCCTTTGCACCCAAGCCAAGGTATAATATCCTAAGCATTTGGGTATATAAAGCCGAAGCAGAAATATGTATACAAACAAATGAAAATACCATAAATATTATAAATGATATTGTTATTGATATGAATTTACTACTGTATTAGCGTTCGCACAATCCCAAGAAAATTAATTGTTAATATATCTCGGATTAGGATTTGTGTGCCTGACTAGTAAATGTTTACGAAAAGAAATACGTAGTTAGGAAATTATTAAGTTAACTTATATTTCAATAAACACGTGATAAAATCGTGATCTCATAACTTGGTTAATTTATTTGTGAAGGTAGGATTTTAAATCTGTGTTTGTTTTCAAAAAGGTCACCGTTTTAAATTTTAAATAAATAAATGTTGAATACTATTTGTAACTGAATTCATTGAGTAGACCAGTGTCACTACATATGTAATCAGACGAGGGTGGGCTGCTGATAGGAGCCACTCCAGGGTTCTCCCCCGTGAGAACCAAGAGGCCTGACCTGTCCAGTCCACTCCAGCTCCAGCTCCAGGTTACTGGGGATAAAATATGACACACTTGCCTCCTTCCAACCTACATGTAACGGCTCAACAAGGAATACTAATAAAACTCCCTACACTGTACAAACTGTTGCTCACGAGCGTAACATTAAAGGCTAACACTTATTCAAATATATATTGACTTATGACTGAGGATGGTAACATGGTTTACAAACTGTTGCTCACGAGCGTAACATTAAAGGCTAACACTTATTCAAATATATATTGACATATGACTGAGGATGGTAACATGGTTTACAAACTGTTGCTCACGAGCGTAACATTAAAGGCTAACACTTATTCAAATATATATTGACATATGACTGAGGATGGTAACATGGTTTACAAACTGTTGCTCACGAGCGTAACATTAAAGG
This sequence comes from Stictocephala bisonia, assembly GCA_035578905.1. Classification (NCBI taxonomy): domain Eukaryota; kingdom Metazoa; phylum Arthropoda; class Insecta; order Hemiptera; family Membracidae; genus Stictocephala; species Stictocephala bisonia. The sequence continues at coordinate 758,635 of JAQJVL010000126.1, forward strand.
CTAACACTTATTCAAAAATATATTGACATATGACTGAGGATGGTAACATGGTTTACAAACTGTTGCTCACGAGCGTAACATTAAAGGCTAACACTTATTCAAATATATATTGACATATGACTGAGGATGGTAACATGGTTTACAAACTGTTGCTCACGAGGGTAACATTAAAGGCTAACACTTATTCAAATATATATTGACATATGACTGAGGATGGTAACATGGTTTACAAACTGTTGCTCACGAGCGTAACATTAAAGGCTAACACTTATTCAAATATATATTGACTTATGACTGAGGATGGTAACATGGTTTACAAACTGTTGCTCACGAGCGTAACATTAAAGGCTAACACTTATTCAAATATATATTGACATATGACTGAGGATGGTAACATGGTTTACAAACTGTTGCTCACGAGCGTAACATTAAAGGCTAACACTTATTCAAATATATATTGACTTATGACTGAGGATGGTAACATGGTTTACAAACTGTTGCTCACGAGCGTAACATTAAAGGCTAACAATTATTCAAATATATATTTACTTATGACTGAGGATGGTAACATGGTTTACAAACTGTTGCTCACGAGCGTAAGATTAAAGGCTAACACTTATTCAAATATATATTGACTTATGACTGAGGATGGTAACATGGTTTACAAACTGTTGCTCACGAGCGTAAGATTAAAGGCTAACACTTATTCAAATATATATTGACTTATGACTGAGGATGGTAACATGGTTTACAAACTGTTGCTCACGAGCGTGAGATTAAAGGCTAACACTTATTCAAATATATATTGACTTATGACTGAGGATGGTAACATGGTTTACAAACTGTTGCTCACGAGCGTAAGATTAAAGGCTAACACTTATTCAAATATATATTGACTTATGACTGAGGATGGTAACATGGTTTACAAACTATTGCTCACGAGCGTAAGATTAAAGGCTAACACTTATTCAAATATATATTGACATATGACTGAGGATGGTAACATGGTTTACAAACTGTTGCTCACGAGCGTAACATTAAAGGCTAACATTTATTCAAATATATATTGACTTATGACTGAGGATGGTAACATGGTTTATAAACTGTTGCTCACGAGCGTAAGATTAAAGGCTAACACTTATTCAAATATATATTGACTTATGACTGAGGATGGTAACATGGTTTACAAACTGTTGCTCACGAGCGTAAGATTAAAGGCTAACACTTATTCAAATATATATTGACTTATGACTGAGGATGGTAACATGGTTTACAAACTGTTGCTCACGAGCGTAAGATTAAAGGCTAACACTTATTCAAATATATATTGACTTATGACTGAGGATGGTAACATGGTTTACAAACTGTTGCTCACGAGCGTAAGATTAAAGGCTAACACTTATTCAAATATATATTGACTTATGACTGAGGATGGTAACATGGTTTACAAACTGTTGCTCACGAGCGTAAGATTAAAGGCTAACACTTATTCAAATATATATTGACTTATGACTGAGGATGGTAACATGGTTTACAAACTGTTGCTCACGAGCGTAACATTAAAGGCTAACACTTATGACTGAGGATGGTAACATGGTTTACAAACTGTTGCTCACGAGCGTAAGATTAAAGGCTAACACTTATTCAAATATATATTGACTTATGACTGAGGATGGTAACATGGTTTACAAACTGTTGCTCACGAGCGTAAGATTAAAGGCTAACACTTATGACTGAGGATGGTAACATGGTTTACAAACTGTTCCTCACGAGCGTAAGATTAAAGGCTAACACTTATTCAAATATATATTGACTTATGACTGAGGATGGTATCATGGTTTACAAACTGTTGCTCACGAGCGTAACATTAAAGGCTAACACTTATTCAAATATATATTGACATATGACTGAGGATGGTAACATGGTTTACAAACTGTTGCTCACGAGCGTAACATTAAAGGCTAACACTTATTCAAATATATATTGACATATGACTGAGGATGGTAACATGGTTTACAAACTGTTGCTCACGAGCGTAACATTAAAGGCTAACACTTATTCAAATATATATTGACATATGACTGAGGATGGTAACATGGTTTACAAACTGTTGCTCACGAGCGTAACATTAAAGGCTAACACTTCTTCAAATATATATTGACTTATGACTGAGGATGGTAACATGGTTTACAAACTGTTGCTCACGAGCGTAACAATTAAAGGCTAACACTTATTCAAATATATATTGACATATGACTGAGGATGGTAACATGGTTTACAAACTGTTGCTCACGAGCGTAACATTAAAGGCTAACACTTATTCAAATATATATTGACATATGACTGAGGATGGTAACATGGTTTACAAACTGTTGCTCACGAGCGTAACATTAAAGGCCAACACTTATTCAAATATATATTGACATATGACTGAGGATGGTAACATGGTTTACAAACTGTTGCTCACGAGCGTAACATTAAAGGCTAACACTTATTCAAATATATATTGACATATGACTGAGGATGGTAACATGGTTTACAAACTGTTGCTCACGAGCGTAACATTAAAGGCTAACACTTATTCAAATATATATTGACATATGACTGAGGATGGTAACATGGTTTACAAACTGTTGCTCACGAGCGTAACATTAAAGGCTAACACTTATTCAAATATATATTGACATATGACTGAGGATGGTAACATGGTTTACAAACTGTTGCTCACGAGCGTAACATTAAAGGCTAACACTTATTCAAATATATATTGACATATGACTGAGGATGGTAACATGGTTTACAAACTGTTGCTCACGAGCGTAACATTAAAGGCTAACACTTATTCAAATATATATTGACATATGACTGAGGATGGTAACATGGTTTACAAACTGTTGCTCACGAGCGTAACATTAAAGGCTAACACTTATTCAAAAATATATTGACATATGACTGAGGATGGTAACATGGTTTACAAACTGTTGCTCACGAGCGTAACATTAAAGGCTAACACTTATTCAAATATATATTGACATATGACTGCGGATGGTAACATGGTTTACAAACTGTTGCTCACGAGGGTAACATTAAAGGCTAACACTTATTCAAATATATATTGACATATGACTGAGGATGGTAACATGGTTTACAAACTGTTGCTCACGAGTGTAACATTAAAGGCTAACACTTATTCAAATATATATTGACATATGACTGAGGATGGTAACATGGTTTACAAACTGTTGCTCACGAGCGTAACATTAAAGGCTAACACTTATTCAAATATATATTGACATATGACTGAGGATGGTAACATGGTTTACAAACTGTTGCTCACGAGCGTAACATTAAAGGCTAACACTTATTCAAATATATATTGACATATGACTGAGGATGGTAACATGGTTTACAAACTGTTGCTCACGAGCGTAACATTAAAGGCTAACACTTATTCAAATATATATTGACTTATGACTGAGGATGCTAACATGGTTTACAAACTGTTGCTCACGAGCGTAAGATTAAAGGCTAACACTTATTCAAATATATATTGACTTATGACTGAGGATGCTAACATGGTTTACAAACTGTTGCTCACGAGCGTAAGATTAAAGGCTAACACTCATTCAAATATATATTGACATATGACTGAGGATGGTAACATGGTTTACAAACTGTTGCTCACGAGCGTTATATTAAAGGCTAACACTTATTCAAATATATATTGACTTATGACTGAGGATGCTAACATGGTTTACAAACTGTTGCTCACGAGCGTAAGATTAAAGGCTAACACTTATTCAAATATATATTGACTTATGACTGAGGATGGTAACATGGTTTACAAACTGTTGCTCACGAGCGTAAGATTAAAGGCTAACACTTATTCAAATATATATATTGACATATGACTGAGGATGGTAACATGGTTTACAAACTGTTGCTCACGAGCGTAACATTAAAGGCTAACACTTATTCAAATATATATTGACATATGACTGAGGATGGTAACATGGTTTACAAACTGTTGCTCACGAGCGTAACATTAAAGGCTAACACTTATTCAAATATATATTGACATATGACTGAGGATGGTAACATGGTTTACAAAATCAATCCCTATTATATTTGTACTTATATCATAGTACATTTGTTTTGTGTGAAGTTCACTTGATTTATATTTATTCATCGATAGGAAGTTCAATTTCATAAATATTTTCGGACATTAATTTAGCTATAATGACATATTTGGGTATTGAAAGGAAATTACAAATTTTACTACAAATTTGGCTGAATCTAACAAGATTACCGAAGTACCTCTCTGTACACATATGGGTGGGCGGGTGGATCACAAACTCTGTACGTTAATGGATGGGTGGGTGAGTCACAACCACGTTAATAAAGTCACTATTAATAATGTTATGTTTCATATGTGAAATTACTAAAATGAGAATGTATAGCAAAGAAACGGGAGGAGGTAACCTTATAGTAGAACAGTCTGGCATCACTTGAGATAAATACAGGCAAAGTACTAGCATTTTGGCAGCTTTCGTATTGATTTATTCACTATTTTAGTATTATCTTGTGCTTACTTTAGTCTTAACTTTTAGATTATATTCTATTTTTTTCTATTAACATTACACCATTTAGTTACAAAAAAACTCAAATATGTCCCTTGTGTGGTGTTAGTAGGACTAATGACGGCGGTGTTGAGCCAAATGGGCATAATTTCTTATAATTACGAGTATTATTATTACCCATGGAAAATAATAAGAATGTTCTATCATTAAGTCTGGATTCCTCACTTTGTTTGATTTTGTCTTGGGGTGTAATTTTCCAACAACTAGGCCAGCAGGTGATTAGTGATATAGTTATAGGCAAATTTATTTATACTCTCCTTATGACAGCAAACACAATTTACACAGTTGCAAGTAAACTGTTTACTTATTCTTTACAACCAAACCAACCATGATTAGTTTGAGAAAATCACCTTCTTTTTTTTCTAAACTACTTTTATATTCTTAAAGAATCACTGGCTAAACATCCTTCTTATGATCATGTTTTATAATTAAATTGATCGCTGAACAAATTCTCACCTTCCAAGACTGACGTGTGTCAAACCGAATTTAATTCAAAGCTACGTAAGTTGTTTGTTCATTCCAACAGCTGATTAATGAAACTATTATAAACAATCGATTGTCAAATTAGTATTGCCATAGGGCTTGCATTGATACTTCTAAGAGCCCATGGGCTGGTTTCCTGATGGAATTATAAATAAAGGTAAGCCTATGTGTTAACCAGAGACCCTAAGAATGTCCATGCAAAATTTCAGCTGAATGGGCCCAGTAATTTTGGCGTGATTGGAAAACTCACAGATAGACATACAGACACCGTTAGATTTTTTATATAATAGTAAGATAAGATGGTTAATACGTGTTTTACAGAAGAAATCTTGACGATCCAACTTCCAGCAATTAAGTTGTGGAATATTATTTCTAAACCCGATTTTGATATCATGAGAAAGAATGGTCGAGAGGACAACATTCTCTGTCGACCCAAAATCGGGGACACGCGAACTCTGTCTACTGTTGGCAGGGAGCAGGCCACTTCCGGTGGCAAATGACGAACGCTTCCGCTTCTTTGGTCTTTACTGAGTTGCCGCTGGACCAGTAAAACGCTTAGAAAATGTAAAAATGACTCAGATCACAGCTATATTAAGAGCCTTTATGGACCAATTTAGATGGGTTTAACTTCCGGACTTTTTAAATTTTGTCAAAAAAGCTCTTTTATTATCAAAGAAGTACACGTACACCATTAGAAAAGACGTCTCTTTCGTAATGTAATCATTCGACGACAGAAGAGTTATCTGGGTTTGTGGTTCCAACGTTCATTCTACGCTTTCCGCATCAGAAAATAAGGCTGAACAGAAAAGAGGTAGGAACTTGTGATCCATCGATAGGAAGATAACGGCTTGTGACATAAACTTTCGCTGGCAGATCTTGTCCTTGAAACATTCCCAGTGAAACGTAACGTTTTTGGTTTATAATCCACAATTCGATGACGGTAGAAAAGTGTTCTCACTAAATGCCGCCATTCATCCAACGTTAACCGTATTAAAATTGATAGCGACTATATCATCTAATGATAAGCCTACATATTTTAAGTCTAAGTACCTCAACTACTTGTTTCAAACTACGAACTGTACTAAGTAAGCAATATCAATTGTATCCAAAACTGACTACTTTTTGTATACTTTCTATCGCCTACTTCTTTGTACATATCGCCTACTATGTAGGTGCCACAGCTGGTCTACAGACAACCACCTTTATTAACGTAATCTACTAGTCCAAGTTACCATGGCCTCAGATTATGGTCGTGATCTAGCAGACCCATATCATATCGACTGCTTTTTACGTGCCCCAGCTAGTCCACTATATCACCTTTATCCACATGACCGATATTCGTTTGAGTTACCGAGGCCCCAGAGGTGTGGTCGTGATCCAGCAGACCTACATCACATCGACTACTTTGTACGTGCCCCAGCTGGTCAACAATCACCTTTATCCACGTGACCGATAATCGTTCATGTTACCGAGGCACCAAAGTGTGGTCGTGTTTCAGCAGACCTACTACATAACACCGACTACACTATATAAGTGCTCTCTCTAGCTGGTCGACCATCTCCTTTATCCACGTGACCAAGACCTTAGATATGTGGTCGTGATCCTGCAGACCCATATCACATCGACTGCTTTGTACGTGCCTCAGGTGATTAACAATTACCTTTATCCACGAGACCGATAATCGTTTGCGTTACCGAGGCCTCAGAGGTGTGCTCGTGATGGATATACTACGACGGTCGTGATGGATATACGTAGGAGAAGCCTACACCCACATCACATCGAATATTTTGTTCGTGCCTCAGGTGATCGACAACCACCTTAATCTACGTGGCAGATAGTCGTCCGCGTTACCGAGGCCACAGACCTACATCACATCGAGTACTTTGTACCTGGTCTACCTGATCGATCATCACCTTTATTACTATTCTACAACTCTGTTCCCTTCTCTCTAACTGATACATATAACTTTTGTACAATAGTTTGTTATGTAAGGTAGTTACACAATAATAAACAAAAATACAAACAGTAAATATATAATGTGGTACATTTAGATGGTGGCTTATAAATGGAACTAAGTAAAGACGTCAAACATTTGTTTTGTTTGTCATACATCAATATCTTTGCATTAAAATAAGCATTTATTCGTCCATACATAAAATTGTTGGTATTGAAATTATTTGACGATCAGATAAGAAAACAGTTTTTAACTAACACAAAAAGTAAAGTCTATGTGTTTTTAATGTTACATCTACTAGAGCTACACGAATTAAAGCCAGATGAAGTTAATACAACGTGAAATAAATATTTGACCAGCCGGCAAAAATATCAAATACAAAAAGTGGTTACTCGACATTATCATTATTTGACAGAAGAATGATCAATAAAATGAAAGCATGAAGAATCAAGCTTTGCTATACTTTTTAGGCAATCTTTACGGGCAAAAAAGGAATTTTTTTACTAGATTTGAAGGAAAAAGAATAAAATTCAATAAACATTGATTAATATCATATGTGAACTTTTTCTTTGAATTAAAACAATAATAAAATAGTTCAATATCAGTAACTAAAAAATGAAATTTGTAATATACAGATTTTTTATAAATAATTTTTATCGGTGTCAAATTTAAGTATTTTCTGTAATTTTGTCAGTTTAATGTCTAGATCTGTACATTCTGGAAAATACAGGAGAATATAATATTAGATCCACTGCCCAAATCTATCTCTCATTATTATAAAATTTATTTTTATAGTAATTTTTTAATAATGAATAGATTTACGATTGAGAAACACTTTATGTCTCACGATATACTTAAGACAGGCGAGTTTCTTTCCAAGAAAAAGAGTGAAGATGCATAATTGTCACGCACCAACTTAATTGTAGGCTTTTTGAAGTCACGAATTGTCGTGACTGAGGGTTTCTCCTTTAAAAAACATATACAGACTAAACATAAATATGATTAATGTTTCTGTTTATGGGCTGTTATTTTTCAGATACTCCTCTCAATTTAGTACATATTTTTATCCAAATTTAATATAATCTGTGATTTTTTTATCGTTTATGTCTAGTGTTATATCACTTCGTAATAAAATAATATCTGAGATTTTCAAATACATTTTTACTATCATATTACACATTAACTTCATTTATTAAATTTTTTAACGTTTTTTGCTTAAAGTGGGTGGTTTTGACGACACTAATTGTGCTTTGAGGTTTTTGATGACTTAGTTCTACAAAATCTAACAAATCAACGAGTGGAGCTTTTGAGTGGATTCGATAAACGCATAGATTGGTGGGCGAGATTTCAAATGTTTTATTCAGAAATATCGTTTGCTCGGACCCGCCAAATACAGTACCGATGGCCATAGAATTCCTATTAAGGGGCTGATACGCAAATGTAAACCAAACGCTATCTTGAAGAACCTGCTTGCTTGCGCCAACTGGTTTTAGTGCCGTTGGATTTAAAAGCCGGTTTAAAAGCGTTGATAGGTTAATAGAGTATACTTATCTCTAATTAGTGATTAGACGGAGTTGAAAAAAAATATAAAAGAAAATACGTAAAAACTCGAACGCTTTAATTGAAAGGCCAAAACAAAACAGTTTTTTGTTTACTAAACTTCTGATCGCTCGTTATAAACATATGTGTTAGAGAAGTTGACCTCGACAGATAGTTTTTATTTACATTGTGCTTTGTAAATTACATGAGCGGACGACTATTTTGTAGGTGACAAACCATCCACTCGAATGAGTTACTGTTTGTGAACATATCACAGTTCCTGCTACAAATAGCTTTCATCACATCAGTATAGCCACTATCCAGGATCTGACCTTACCTAAGTCCTTGATGCTTAAATGTCCTGCGATAATTAAACTAACTGTTGATGTCCTCCCGATATCTGGGCAAATATTGAGTCAGCTGATTTGATCAAGGATAATTCACCGGCCATGTGTACCTTTACACGGTCATTATGATCCCCACTAGGTCAGTAGGTTATCTGAGCCCAAGCCTACCTGCTTGGTCAGTTTTTCTCTAAATTTTAATCATAAATCTCGTTAATTTGCTAATGATATGGCTTTGTTGCTTTTCGTTGACAAAAAATTAACTACAAATCTAAATCAAACCATTATAGACTAACATTTATGGCTATTAGTAGGTCTTAATTAAAATTATTCAAATAACCTTGGGGTTAAAGGATAAAAAAGCAAGTAATGACTGTGCTAAACTTTATTCTCTTAATCGTTGTTTTGATGGTTTTTTCTGTTGTATTTTTTGTTTAAAGAGTCACATTTACAAAAAAATCTGTAGTAATTGAATAGTAAAATGTGCAGATTTATTGGAATTGAAATAATTCGTTCCTGGACACATTTTAAAACGGGTTGTCATACTTCCAAGTTATTTTTGTAAACATACACTTTTATATTTTAATTTTTGGTTTGATATTGCTTGCAGTTAGAGTGTAATGTACTTGCCATTTGTGTAGGAGAAGAATTTCGTAAAATGAAATTTGATACTTAACTGTTTCAAAAATGATAGGTGTATTTGTAACGTTTGAAAGTTCTAACGATTTCAGATTAAATTAAGATTAATTAGTCTGTACCAAAACAAAACAAGATATGATATTACTGAATTATTTTTAGGCATTTAAGATAGTGTATACTGTATTAAAATTTAATTTCTATCACACAAAATAATGAACTTACAAAGTTGTTTACATTTCAGAAGAATATTTTGTATTTTATATTTTATGTATTTTGTCTTTTAAAATTTAGAATTGGTAACTAAGATTGGTTATGTTATCCAAACGTCTTCTTGACAATGTCCGGATAATCGGAGAGCCTTTCAACCGACTTTCGTCCGGATTGAGACAAATCATGTAGTTTCTAGGAATAATAATTGCTTTTCTCCTCCTAAGAATATAATTTGGAATTAAAATTAGTAACATTACAATTTTCGGTTGAAATAAATTGTATTTGCTGCACCCATAGATTGCAAAAATATGAGTTTATACAGTGGACTGTATTTATACACTATCTTTTAATAACAGCTGTTTTGTGTTTACGTGATCAGTAACTTTCCGGTATATTTCCAATGCATGGCGTAACACAAGAATGAAAATAATATTATTAACATAAATGAAAAGAGAATTTTCCTAATTACTGTATATTATAATTTAATTAATATAATTCTATTTGCCAAATTTGAATGTTATATAACAGAATTAGTTGCCATATGGCTTTCATCTATATGGTGGTGTTCAAAGCCGTCATTGAGAATTTCAACTCACACAATTGATTAACAAAATAGTTTGCACAAATTTTAACTATAATGTTTAGTTTGTAAACATGTTTAATATTTTCTCTTGGCTAGGTATCCGGTGGTTGAGTGATTGTGGTTGCGTTTCAGATGTCAGGCGTACACCCGCACCACCACCACCCCGCGCATACGCACGCACACCCTATGTACAACACTGAGAAGCTGCAGAGAGCTCCCTTGCTCAATTCACAAGTACGACTTTACTATATCACTTACACTTACTAACACACTAACGTAGTCTAGACTTGGCTTGCTAATTTAGTCAGGTGGTTCACCTAACAATAATAAATTAATCTTTACTAAAAAATATGTCTTACCAGTGTGACTGAATTATTTCAGTTTTAGTTTTGATTCTATCATGTTTTGCTAATATTTTTGTTAACATATTGAATGAAAAAATTTAATTTATTTTAAACAAATTAATAAAAAACAACATAATAATTTATTATGTTGTCATCTTAGTTTTAAAATATTGGATTAGCAAGATCATTATATATTTATTTTGTTTTGTATATGCATTTAGGTTGTTTTTAACTTTTTTCATCTATAATATCATAATATGCTATACCTGTTCTATGAGTATCAACTAGTCATAGTGATTTTTAAGTTAATAACGGGAAACTCAGTATATATAACAATTCCTTAACAAATGCTTAATTGATGGAGATATTTAAGTTATTAAAGAACATTCTCTTAACATAAATACAACTTCCTATTCAACTTCAAAAATGATTCTTACAAATAGAGGAAATAAAACAATAGCAAGATTGACAACTAACAATCTAGAATACCATTGAAACGTATTACAGTATTATGTGACGTTTTATTACTCGTGATTATCGTAGTTTTGGTGCGGTACAGAACACTGTCCATCGCCACAACTACCCAATATTTATAAATGTAATCCTGGGAAGTTTACTCTGATGGATTCAACTAACTACCATTTCCACTACCTGAGTCACATAGACTTGGGATAACTGTATGAACTTTACAATATGTAAAGAAAAGGCTACATTGTTATGTTACTGTGGAGAACGATGACTTATTTTCCGATCTGATTACTAGGACTTTCAGAAGTGTATGGCATTGTCTAACTCTAGAATCCTGAAATTTGCCGATCTAGTCACTCGGACTTTCAGAAGCGTATGTCATTGTCTAACTCTAGAATCCTGAAGTTTTACTGATCTGATAACTAGGACTTTCAGAAGCGTGTTTTAGTATTCCAGATCAACGGTCGACTGCCACCCGCAAGAGGGTGGATTGAGAGGGTGGATGTTTATTCAGATGTAGTGTTTGACTATGAATGGCTGGATGTAGAGCAGTAGAACTAGGCCTTCTATCGGAAGCTCCCACCCCTTCAACAAACAACTCTGGCCAGAACAAATACACCTGTATTCCACCCCTATGAGCCTTTTGTCGTACCATGCCTGTCTAACGAGTTTTTTAAGTTCAAAAATTCCAGTTTAGATAATCGTTTGGACTCACATACAAATTTGACCCACCTTACTTTGCGAAAGATGTTTTAAATAATCGTTCTTACCAAAAACCATATACGACTTTGTTTTGTCCATTTCCCCCCTTAGGGCAAAGTGTGTTGTCCTTTTTCTTTAGTACTTTGATCTCCTAAGAGATTTATCTTTGACAATTGATGACGCTAATTTCCCCAGACAAATTAAACTGATCTGACTGTTACCATAAACGTATAAATAACCATAGTCATCTTACAGGTATTATTATAGCTGTTGATACATTTAAAATACAAACTTTATATTTAAAATATTACAAGCTGTCTTGCAATATAAAATCACTTATCTCAGAACAAACGAAGGAAGCATATAAATTCTATCTTTAGCTAATTGGCCAATACTAATTGACATAAAACTACTAGGCAAGGCTATGGTTCGTTCCAATTATTTTCAAAATGTTCATTCTTCACATTTGTTATAAGAATCAACACAAACTTTGTTCGTTGATGTACGTAACTACCTTTTAAATCCTGAACAGTTTTTATGGTGACTGTGGCATGATTTCGACCTTTCACTGCATCCACAGCTGGATTTGTGATTTTAAGTTTTCTATCAAACAAAGCTTTTCTAGTTGAGGGGTTTACGTTATATGTAACTATTTAACATTTCAATAGCTTGAACTAATTTGTTTTTAATCCATACATTTAATTGTTATTGCTTCAACATCAAATATGAGGTTAGAATTAATAATAACTTTCCATAAATTAAATATTTATCTCTTTGATTAGGTTTAACTGGTCTAGTCTGTTTAACTGGTCTATTCTGTTTAACTGGTCTATTCTGTTTAACTGGTCTATTCTGTTTAACTGGTCTATTCTGTTTAACTGGTCTATTCTGTTTAACTGGTTCTATTCTGTTTAACTGGTCTATTCTGTTAACTGGTCTATTCTGTTTAACTGGTCTATTCTGTTTAACTGGTCTATTCTGTTTTAACTGGTCTATTCTGTTTAACTGGTCTATTCTGTTTAACTGGTCTATTCTGTTTAACTGGTCTATTCTGTTTAACTGGTCTATTCTGTTTAACTGGTCTATTCTGTTTAACTGGTCTGGTCTATTCTGTTTAACTGGTCTATTCTGTTTAACTGGTCTATTCTGTTTAACTGGTCTATTCTGTTTAACTGGTCTATTCTGTTTAACTGGTCTATTCTGTTTAACTGGTCTATTCTGTTTAACTGGTCTATTCTGTTTAACTGGTCTATTCTGTTTAACTGGTCTATTCTGTTTAACTGGTCTATTCTGTTTAACTGGTCTATTCTGTTTAACTGGTCTATTCTGTTTAACTGGTCTATTCTGTTTAACTGGTCTATTCTGTTTAACTGGTCTATTCTGTTTAATTGGTTTATTCTGTTTAACTGGTCTATTCTGTTTAACTGGTCTATTCTGTTTAACTGGTCTATTCTGTTTCAGACGCTTAGTTTACTAATTTTTCTGGTGCTTTGAGAACAAGTCATATCTTCATGCCAAATTTCTAGTTTATTGGCAGAGTTATCGGGTCTAAATCTTTTATTATTATTATAGGTCTTTTTTATGTACTTTATGTAGTGTTTGACCTATAAATATTTCCAAAGAGATGAAATCGTAAGTTACTAGTTGTTTTGGTGTAGTAAAAAGCACAACCCTTTTTTGTCTATTATTTCTCAATTTTGTTAAATATTGACCTTGAACTTATTTTCGGCTATTTTCACACCTTTAAGTAGTATAAACATCACTTATGAATCTGGAATAACAATACATTAAGAGCCTGTAAATGTAGTGGGATGGCAACCATCTCCTTTTTAGGACGATCAACAAACAGTAGTTGTATACAACGACATGTAAGACACTGAACTGTTAACAAGCTGCTATCAACTAAACACCCGTAATTCAGCCGTCAGCCAATTTACGTACGAATAACAAAGCTATTAGCGAGTTTTTGCACTACTCCTTCCGAGTTCAGCAGGTACAACCAAACCCCTCTTCACGGGTTTTTGCACCGACTCGGCACGCGAACAGCGAACCTCAACTGGCTTTTTGCGACTCGCCAGTGTTCCCTAGATCATGTACACAAACATTTTGTTTACATGATCTAGGCTGCACAATTGAGTTGGGACTTAGTCGTCAAAGAAACAGATTGTTCATAGAGGATATAATATATGTAGTTAACATTTCTAATAAAATATAGTTTTCATCAAATTAATGAAATATGGTGAACAAAAATGACACTTTAAAATTATAAGACACCAATAAAATACAAATCTGGCGTCATCAGATTGACTATTAAAAGTTTTTGATTATGTATTATAGACTGTACTGTCCAACCCCAAAGAATATGCTACATCCAAATAAAAATGCAAAAATAAAATTTACTCTGGCTATTGGGCTATTAATAAATAGCCCTTTCTGAGCTAAGTCAAAGTCAGATAGTAACAATGACTACACTCGTTCATCTTCACTAATCACAGTCATTCTCCCCTCATATTCGCCAATATCTCTACGATCGGCGTCTTAGAAATGAATGAATGAATACACTTTATATTCAACTATTCTGTCTGAGTATTGGACAGTTGCAATGAAAAGTTATATATGTACATTCACCTAGTATCATATTGCAGCTTAGTGTCAAACTCCCTCTATGAATTTTGATAAAAAATATCAACAGAATTACCAGATATACTCCTCAATAACCATAAGAATGCATATTTAGGACCTCTCAAAAAATAAGATTTCTAGTAAGTCAGGGCTCTTGATTCTTAATTGTTAGACGTGTATAGCTTTGGGTCTTTCTTTCTAGTGTCCATATTGTCTATGATTTTGGATAGAGTGGATCAGAGAGAGATGGGTCGATAGCTGCTAATATCTATAGGAGGTTCATTTTGGTATTTTTGGCATATTTTCACTATTTTAAATTTTTCGCAGACACACCCTCCATTAGTGGATTCTCATGCTCTATCAAATATCTGACCTTTCAATCACTAGACATTTAAGCGTTGCACTTGACCGTTAAAAGGTGGCTCAAGTTACACCTAAATGCTCTCAACATCAGTGACAAGATCGTAGAATTGTTTATAGTGATCTTAATGCTTTAAAAAATTATACCACTCTTAAGTGACAATTATCTAGATTAATTTCGTAAATGAATGAAAACATCGTTTTTTTTTCATTTTAGAGAATTTAACTTAGAAGAATTTAACTATATACAGCTAAATTATCAACGATCAATAAATAAAGAAGTGCAGTATGCAAGAACATCTCACAAAATTTGCTGTTATATGATTTTTTGTGTTGTATAAAACAACTGGAATATGCAAAACTGTCCAATAGAAGCATACATTTTTGTCATGCTTGTTTAATTTTACATACAAACAGGTTTTAAATGATTCTCTAAATACTTTTATTTTGGTTCAATATATATTTTGAGTTTACGATTTGTTAATGTGTTTTTGTACCTTTGTATAGAAACAAGGTCACTTTGTTTTAAGAATAGTGAGAGACCTTTTTGTAAAAAAGGCACAACAAAATTCTAAAATGAACTGCTATACCGTATTTATATTAACACTTCAACTGACAAAGCATAAATAAAATACATGTAATCGACGGACTAAAAATGCAGCCAAGTCTGACGTTCAGTGAGCAATTCCAGAGTGCAAACCTGTTCTACAAATGTTACAAGTAATCGCCAGCGATAGGCATGCTAGAGCCAGCAGGTGAGCTGGCAATCTCGACTGTTATTACACTACAGCTACAAATCTGTCTTCCTTATGCATTTTAAGTAACGTCCAGTAAATCTCTATTAATCAAAATAATATTTGGCTTTAAACCGAGTGCAAAATTCAGTTTTATGTGTATTTACATATACAGTCTACGAAGGCTATGATTTACATGGTTCACTAATCGACTTGCCATTAGTGTAACTACCGACTTGCTGCAAACCAATTCGAGCCAACCCCATGACCTCACACACCGCAATTAGATAGAACTTTCTAAAAGTGAACTAGTACGTAGCTCTTGAGGACACACCTTCAACTATTAGTGAAAATCAATTATTTAAGATTATATGGATTAGTCTTTAGGATACAATATAAAGACTCTTCAGGGCTTTAAAGAAAGTAGGATGTGTAAGAAGAACATTAATGTAATATTAAAAATAGGAGAAAATTGTCTACCTCATCTTTGTATCCATTTAGTCCTTGATGGAATTGTTAGGGGCTTAAAGAAAATATGTTTGATGTATACTATGACATTTTTTAATAACTACAGAAGTAAGGGTATTTTTAGAAGCAAGAGGTACATTGGAGATTCCAGATAGTGAAGTAATACTGGGAAGAGATGAACTGAAATAACACAAAAAAACAAACCAAATGGATCATAATAATCTTAAAAGTAAAAAAACTGTATTTATGGATTTTTTAATATTCTTTAAAATGCCTCATCTTTACAAAAACAAAGAAAGTAACTATAACAAAAAAATATTACCCACAAAAATAAATTGGAGACCATAAACCAAACTTTCAAATTACAGATATGATCATTTTAGAGACATGCAAGATACTTATGAAGAGGTAATTATAATTCTTCATGTGCAAAATTGACAAGAGATAGCATTTTAGTGACTTGGTCAATTTGGGTCAAATAGATCACTTTCGTGTTCAATGCTCTATCTACTATTCCTACCTTCAAGGCCAAACCAATCTTTTTAATATCAGAAGTACCTGGGATTTCTGTGTAAATTCTGGGGCTACTGTGGTAGTCCTGGGGTGTCCATGTTACTCTTGGTGTTATATATTATGTCAATTCTGATGTTTTTTTGCCACCACTATGATCACAGCGTATTATTGTTCTATGTCAGCCGTGGTCTTGGAATCGATATTTCATCTCTGGACTTGCTGACCTCTCTTAACTGTGTTAACGCTGGCATTTCTGAACCCCAGCTCGAATGGCTTATCTAAACTTTATAAACAGTGTCAATTTTGACGCGGGCTTGCTCCCGTGGGATTGTTGTGCCAATCTTACTTAATAATTTGACTTTGTAAGATACAAAGTAACATGCGTATTGCTTCCATCGACCATGTACCATAAGTTGTTTTTTCCACGCCTCATTTAAAACGGCCAGACCTTAAATGAGGCTGTTTATTTTATTCAATAACCTTTGTTCCTAACACTTAAATAATTATTTCTGCTCCGTAAATCAGTTTGACGTGTACAATACGGCATTGCCTTCGGTGTTGAAATCCCTTATGAAAAGTAACACTGACATCAATTATGAAACAATGATTTCTTTTTCATTGACATACAATTCAGACACATAAAGAGTGGTCGTAGGCCATATAAAGTATTTTGGAGCAAAGTATCATAAGTGCATTTTTTTAGCACTTGAAAAAGGTTTAGGTTTTACCAAATCGAAACGTCGTGATTGGTCATTTTCACGTAATGATGGCAAATGTCCAACTACCTTTGTCTCCCTCATCTGATACGCATCATTAACAAATTTCCAAAACAAATATGTGGTTTGTTATATACCTACCATTAGATTATTGAGTTAATTCACAATGTAATAGCTTGGTAGTGTTGTAATCCTCAATTCTTCCTGTCAAAATCAATATGCTACATGTATATCATTAAATTAATTTAATTGAACTTAAACAACCGATTGGTTCCCGTTGGGTGAGTCACTCATGTTGTTCTAATGGGACATTTGTTTACCACCTAAAACTATCCCTATTTATTTAAGATATGATATTTTTTAATTTTTCGGGCTCGACCATATTTGAATCAACGTACAGTTCCAATTTAAACATTTTACATTGGAATTGGAAGTAGTCAAACATTTATGTCAGTCAGTGAGTCATTCTAAACCTACTTTCTATCATGGTGATTTTAAGCGGGCGAAAGCTGTAAAACTTTCTTAAAATAATAGAAGTGTTGTCGGTAATACTGGGTTCAACTATTACACCTACTAGAGACGATGCAACCGGAAACGCAATCACTATGATCACCGTTGCCTACCTCAACATCTGCAGCAGACGTTGAGATAAGCAGACCAAACTATAAGTTTGGGTGTCTGTCACCCATGGAATTAATTTATTTCTGGTAGAAAGACATTTCTTCACAATAGTCTCTATTACCACAAATCCTGATGGCTTCTCTCTCAATGTGTACATTTGAACACCTTAAGTTACGATTCTTATTCAAATTCGCATTTGAAAATATTTAAAGTGTATTAAGAAAACCCTATTAAAACAAATAAAAATCCTCATTCGTACACAGAACAATTCGTGGACAGTAACTAATGTCAGTTGAATAATCTACCCTCTGACATTATTATTCAGTGGACAGATTATTAAATAAAATAAAAAAAATAAAAAAAATTAAGTACAAATTATTCTAATGAGTATAAGGATTTGTCATTGAGTATATTCTAAAGTTTTGTCTTAAATTAACACAGTGTACGGTATATTTTTTTTCATGTCAACTAGTAATTTCTTAAGAAATTTAGCACCCATAAATCCGAACAAATCAGTAGCTATTGTTTCAACAAATTCCTTGTGACATAATGACAATTACAGAAAAATAAAATAAAAACCTGTTAAAAATCAATATTATTTTATGATGAAATTAATTCAAATGTTCTCCAACTAATCTAAAGTAAAATTAAATGTTAAAATAAATAACGATAAGAAATAATACTCTATTAACTTAGTTATCAATACAACATTTAAAACATTTGACAAGCCCATAATTAATTACGTGGAAGGTCAACTGTGAGCCTTGGCAACAATAGAATACCATTCACATTGTTGTACGTCGTGTTGTTAGGGCATCGCGTGTTCTTCCATCAGAAGTTCCAAGAAGGTGAGCGGCATTGTGTGAAATTATGAAACAATTATGAGGCGGATGGTCTACTTACCGACGCTTGATAAACTCAGCCTGTAATAAATCACAGCTAGCAATAATTGTCATGTCAAGTAATCTTGTTATCTCATGACAGAAATTAACAATTCGTCACGTTCAAGGAGGGAAGAGGGTGACTGAAGTGATTGTTGTTCAGCTGTACTCACGAGTCAGTCAACTTAATAAAATGTCACGTTCGAGGAAGGGAGGGGGTGACCGAAGTGATTGTTGTTGTTCAGCTGTACTCACAAGTCAGTCAACTTAACAATATGTCACGTTTGAGGAAGGGAGGGGGTGACTGAAGTGATTGTTGTTCAGTTGTGCTCATGAGTCAGTCAACTTATTTCGTCATGTACGAGGAAGAGAGGGGGTGACTGAAGTGATTGTTGTTCAGCTGTACTCGCGAGTCAGTCAACTTAATACGTCTTGTACGAGGAAGAGAGGGGGTGACTGAAGTGATTGTTGTTCAGTTGTGCTCACGAGTCAGTCAACTTAATACGTCTTGTACGAGGAAGAGAGGGGGTGACTAAAGTGATTGTTGTTCAGCTGTACTCGCGAGTCAGTCAACTTAATACGTCTTTTACGAGGAAGAGAGGGGGTGACTGAAGTGATTGTTGTTCAGTTGTGCTCACGAGTCAGTCAACTTAATACGTCTTGTACGAGGAAGAGAGGGGGTGACTGAAGTGATTGTTGTTCAGCTGTACTCGCGAGTCAGTCAACTTAATACGTCTTGTACGAGGAAGAGAGGGGGTGACTGAAGTGATTGTTGTTCAGTTGTGCTCACGAGTCAGTCAACTTAATACGTCTTGTACGAGGAAGAGAGGGGGTGACTGAAGTGATTGTTGTTCAGCTGTACTCGCGAGTCAGTCAACTTAATACGTCTTGTACGAGGAAGAGAGGGGGTGACTGAAGTGATTGTTGTTCAGCTGTGCTCACGAGTCAGTCAACTTAATACGTCTTGTACGAGGAAGAGAGGGGGTGACTGAAGTGATTGTTGTTCAGCTGTGCTCACGAGTCAGTCAACTTAATACGTCTTGTACGAGGAAGGGAGGGGGTGGCTGAAGTGATTGTTGTTCAGCTGTGCTCGCGAGTCAGTCAACTTAATACGTCTTGTACGAGGAAGAGAGGGGGTGACTGAAGTGATTGTTGTTCAGTTGTGCTCACGAGTCAGTCAACTTAATACGTCTTGTACGAGGAAGAGAGGGGGTGACTGAAGTGATTGTTGTTCAGTTGTGCTCACGAGTCAGTCAACTTAATACGTCTTGTACGAGGAAGGGAGGGGGTGGCTGACGTGATTGTTGTTCAGTTGTGCTCACGAGTCAGTCAACTTAATACGTCTTGTACGAGGAAGGAAGGGGGTGGCTGACGTGATTGTTGTTCAGTTGTGCTCACGAGTCAGTCAACTTAATACGTCTTGTACGAGGAAGGAAGGGGGTGGCTGACGTGATTGTTGTTCAGCTGTACTCGCGAGTCAGTCAACTTAATACGTCTTGTACGAGGAAGAGAGGGGGTGGCTGACGTGATTGTTGTTCAGCTGTACTCGCGAGTCAGTCAACTTAATACGTCTTGTACGAGGAAGGAAGGGGGTGGCTGACGTGATTGTTGTTCAGTTGTGCTCACGAGTCAGTCAACTTAATACGTCTTGTACAAGGAAGGGAAGGGGGTGGCTGACGTGATTGTTGTTCAGCTGTACTCGCGAGTCAGTCAACTTAATACGTCTTGTACAAGGAAGGGAAGGGGTGGCTGACGTGATTGTTGTTCAGTTGTGCTCACGAGTCAGTCAACTTAATACGTCTTGTACGAGGAAGAGAGGGGGTGGCTGACGTGATTGTTGTTCAGCTGTACTCGCGAGTCAGTCAACTTAATACGTCTTGTACGAGGAAGGAAGGGGGTGGCTGACGTGATTGTTCATTGAGAGTTACTAAGACATCGATCGTAGATATATGGGTGAATATGAGAGCGACTAAGCGTGGTGAATGTAGATGGCCGATTGTTATCATTGTTACTAAGGTTTACTGCTCCTTAAAAGAGCTATATATTAATATTCCAATAACCAGGGCATCTAAGATACCTACAGCTTTTCCTGGAATCTGAACCAAGTAATATTGGTCTGATTTTCAACTACTTGATCAGCCTGATACTCAGATCTCCTTCCTCATAACATTTGGGCTCTGACTACCACCCAACATGGACATCTCAGGCTTCTCTAGTATTGTCCATACAAATGACAACCTTTAATCAGACGCATTTTGCTAGCGAGAGGACCGAGCGTTGGACCTATCGCCTACAATTTCCACAACACTTTGTCCCAAGTAGCTGGGTTACAACACTGCGCCTCTAGCGCTGCCTAGTGATAAGAAATGTCGGTTTTTTGCGGCCAAAATGTATTTATTCTCCCCATTAGGACCAATATTATTTTTTTTTCGAATCAATCAAAGCTTACTCAACGGTAAGTTAGTTTATAAGTTTGTTAGTTAGCCGAATTTAACGGTTTATATTTTTACAAATGATTGAATAAATGCTTATTGTTGAATGTTTTTGGTTTTTACAATTTTCTGGTGTTTTCATTCAAACTAATATTTTAAATTAGAATAATTATAAGAACATGTATCACAAATATACAAATACGCTAACAAATCATCATTATCAATTATAATACCTTCAAAATGACTTAATAAACCTAATAATTGTGGAACATACATAAACGATCTGCTTCATTCCCAGATATTTATTAGTCTTATGAAGAATATTTTAAAGCCAATTCAGCCCCCCTCTTAACAATACAGCCTTGTTAAATATTTAAAATATTTTTAGTATTTAGTCTGCCGTTCGTCAAGAAAAAATCTGAAAAAATGTGCCTTTTGATCTCTTGACCATGGCAATCCATCCACAGCCTCACCTGGAAACTAAAACTGTTTCATATTTCATGGTTTTGAACCAAGACACCCGCCTGTGCATATTGACTGTCATGCTAAGTTTTATAAAACTAGAAATAAACCTACACAAAAGATACAAAATCCAGTAATTGAATATTAGAGTAAGAACAATGTTTTTAATAATCTTTATTGGAGCACTTTTAATGATAATGATTATTATAAAATAAGGCATCAATTACTTTGAGGAAAGTAAAAAAGAGGAGTGAACATTTTGTCAAGTAATTGATATATCGTTTTCTATTGGCCAAAATAATAAAACAATACAGTACAATATTGTACTAAATATATAATTACTCATTCAGTAGTGTAGTAAAACATGTACACGTTTGTTAGTCATAAATGAGTATGGTAAAAGGTAATCATAATGTGGGTAGGCGTACCACTGTTAGTCATAAATGAGTATGATAAAAGGTAATCATAATGTGGTTAGGCGTACCACTGTTAGTCATAAATGAGTATGGTAAAAGGTAATCATAATGTGGGTAGGCGTACCACTGTTAGTCATAAATGAGTATGGTAAAAGGTAATCATAATGTGGGTAGGCGTACCACTGTTAGTCATAAATGAGTATGATAAAAGGTAATCATAATGTGGGTAGGCGTGCACCAGTTAGTCATAAATGGGTATGGTAAAAGGTAATCATAATGTGGGTAGGCGTACCACTGTTAGTCATAAATGAGTATGATAAAAGGTAATCATAATGTGGGTAGGCGTACCACTGTTAGTCATAAATGAGTATGGTAAAAGGTAATCATAATGTGGGTAGGCGTACCACTGTTAGTCATAAATGAGTATGGTAAAAGGAAATCATAATGTGGGTAGGCGTACCCCTGTTAGTCATAAATGAGTATGGTAAAAGGTAATCATAATGTGGGTAGGCATACCACTGTTAGTCATAAATGAGTATGGTAAAAGGTAATCATAATGTGGGTAGGCGTACCACTGTAAGTCATAAATGAGTATGGTAAAAGGTAATCATAATGTGGGTAGGCGTGCACCAGTTAGTCATAAATGGGTATGGTAAAAGGTAATCATAATGTGGGTAGGCGTACCACTGTTAGTCATAAATGAGTATGGTAAAATCGTAAGGTTATGAAACTTAATATTTATACTCAGTATCCATAATATAAAAAACCAAAATAAAAAACTTCCAACTAATGCAAACAGATCCATATTTTTTCCAAAAATCCCTAATTAAATATTTGAGAAAGAAACGTATACAATTAGGATCCAAGATTTCATACTTAATGTACTTACCAACCAATAAACAATTTTTATTCCTATAGGTTCCTACTTATATGAATATTGGTTCTTGAAATAAAAGTATTATTGATGATTAATTAGAGATGCCAGTTTACTTTCACATCCCTTATAAATACGTAATTTGTAGATTCTTAATGGGTTTGCGAACACAACAAACCATAAAGTAATAAAACGAGATAAACGAGGAATCACCATAATACTGCTTTAAACCAATTTATGAGCTTTCCAGAAGAAATAAACTCCCAAATGAATATGCCTCAGTGCCTCCAGAGACGGTCACATTGATAAATGATTAAAATTAGTAATGAACGAATTCTGCATTCAATAATGATAATTCTGCACAAACGACCTATGACAGTTTGTTAAAGTTTGTGGTGTCCAAAAATTTTGTAAATCAAATACTTATATGTATTTATTTACAAGAAATACAGAGAGTATTATTAAAATATGAAACTTAACGTTGTAAAATATATACAATTATATTTTACATATGCATTTATTTTGACATATCACACATTTATTCAAGGATAAATCTACATACTGCAATATGACATAAATAAATAATAAATCATAGTCGTCAAAATACATATGTAGCTGAAAGTTCATTCAGTCATTTGTAGATAGAATCTAGAAGTTAATACTTTTTTTAAAGTGAAATGAACAATTTAAAAACTATCATGAAGATAGTAAATGAAAATATACATGGTAGAGCCAAAGCCTCTATATGACAATTAAGGAGCTGGATTCTTCGATTATCCACCAAACCTTTGTATCATAGTGTCAGATAACATATTTTTAGATTTAAATATATAGCACTGCTTTTAGTTTTTTCATGCTGTATGCTAGGATTTTAAAAATTTTTAAAAACATATTTTGCTAATTGTTTACTTCTTAAATGTACGGTATTAAGGAAAAATGATAAAATTAGTTCCTGTGTGTCCTTTTTTTATACCATGGGCGAAGCATCAAAGTTTATAGCAATTATAGAGTCAACTTATTTAGTATGAAGTTTTCCAAATCTTTACTGTCAAACCTTTTTGCCTCGTCCTACTCATGTAGATAAAAACAGTCATAAGTGTCATTTCACACATTCACAGCTTACGGACCTATAATAAATATGACGTTACTGCCCTTTTCAAACTACACTTTTGTAGGTATGTGGAGGGTACCATTAAATGATTGATATAGAATTTGTTGACAAAACTTGTGGATTATTTAAGGAAGCTGAGTGTCACAAACAACCTAGTGCCAGCACAGTAGTAATAATGAGTGCTTCCCATAGTCCAGTAATAATCACGAGTTTTAGGTCCAGTTCAATGCTTAATAAACATTTTCAATACAATTATTTTCATCAAGAAATTTACACATACACAAATTTATGAAATCGCGTATATACTCGTATGTGGGGTTTTTTAAGATCAATATAGAAGAACATTAATTTCTAAAAAGAAAAAATATGTAATTAATGGTTTATTATTTTTTTACTTTTTGTAACGGGAGAACATAACGGCCCTCTCTTGTTATTCTTAAAGCAATTCATCACGGTGACCAACGAATTTTTACGGAAGTTTTGCATAGAAGGCTGACCCAGCCTGCCCAAATCCTGGGCGCGCTTTGTCAAATCACGGCGAAAAGATAAAAGAATCGCGCAGATGTTCCGAGTCTGCCTGCCTCCCCACGCTACGGCGATGCTGGGAACCACGTCTTTAGAAATTTCTATAAAAACGCTAAAAAGGAAATAGGGTCGTGGAGGGGCAGACTGGGGTGCGGCTATTTATAAACTATGAGGAAACGCACATTTTTTGGGGTGGCTCCCCTAGAAAACGTTGAAATTCTGGAATAATACGTAATTTTCAATGGCATCCACAGGTCCTCCCCTCAAAACGGATGACCAATTTTGACGATTTCTCCGTGTATCTTGATTTTTTCTCACGGCTCAGGTAATATGACCTTGACCTGTCCAATCCCCCCAGACTCCTCTCCCTTCCATGTTACTTTAGTGGCGAAATATTTGCATACTGTCATAAAGCAAACGTGAAGCTTCCAATATTTTGGAAAAACGGCATGATTCCTGATAAAATCCTCTTAAAACTTAAAAAAAACACGCAATTCAAATTTGTTAATTTAAATTAATTAAGTTTTATTGCTCAAATTTGTATTTTAAAAATTATTTATTATGGTAAATAAAATAAATATATTTTTAAATTTTTTAAACACATTTTTACAGTCAATGATTACAAAAATTTGTCGAAAAGCTAACATAAGATAAACAAGAATTAATTGTTTTAGTAATCTCTTTATAGTAGGCTTACAGTAATAGTAATTTCAATAAATTATTAGAGTCCAGTGGAACCAAGAATATAAAAAAGGAGCACAGGTATTCTCATTTTTTCTTCCTGGTATGGTGTAACAAATGAGTCAAAAAATATTGGTAGTATAGGCCTATATGAGAATTTTTAATATAGGCTATTACTATATTTACTAATCTCACTAGTAGCCTATAAAATGTATTAGGTGCATCTTGTTAGATATTATTTTTTCATATACTTGATCATAACGTAATTTTAAAATTAATGTTAAAACTAAAACATAGCCATCCTAAGAACACATAACTGGGTGGAAAAACTATACACCTATGACATTTCTACACAGTTTTTTAATAAATGTTATGAGGTGATTGGAAGCCAAACCAAAACGGAAGGCGTCTGGTCTCACATCACCTGGGAGCTTGGAGGGACATATGGTTCGAGACGAGCGTGGGGCGGAGGGTGGTAGTTGGAAAGATGAGCATTTTTTACCCGAAGCCAACCGGCCAGCCGTGCAAGCTCCACAGTGAAAGAAAAATGCCATCAGTGAGTGAGTGAGAGTGAGACAGAGAGAGAGAGATGGAGAACAACCAGTTTTCTCCCTTTTAAGCCACCCCTCCCCTTGCTGGACAAAAAAGGTGGCCGGTCTTTTTCAGTTCTAGCAAGTCACTGGCGTCTTCAGCAGAGGGGTTCCCCTCCACGCGTTTGAACCCTCGGAGCCGGACAAAAAAATCTAATATCTGTCTCAAAAATGTCAAGCGCAACCAACTCGGCCGAAATAGTGCAAGTTTTTGTTAACTTTTTTCAATTGAGGTGGGGTTTTTATGCAAACTGGGCGCGCGCTCCTTGTTTGTTTTGGCTGACCGCCTGGAAGTGTGAACAATTAAGGAAGATACTATAGCAGTTTCGTTTTTTACTCTTCTTCATCATTTTTTTCTACCAACCTTTCCGTTTTTACACATGTTTTTATTCGCAATAAAGTTGCCACTGGATATATATGTATTAATCCCCTTACCGGGTAGCTGACCGACCTTATATCCTTTTCACTTCCTCTTCCTGGTTTATAAGTGAATTCCTCGATGATGCCTACTTTATTTTGGTTTAGTATATCAAAAATAAGCATAAAGTTGGGGACTTTATTGTTTTTTTCTTTTTTCAATTAATTGATTTTAGAACTACGGTAAATTATCATTACTTCGAAAATTAATCATTTTTGTGACGTGTGTGCTCTGTACTGTCAAGAACAAGGCAAAGCTGTTTAAAGGATGAGAAATAAGATAAGGATAACTGAATAAGATAGATGAAAAGGATAACTGAAGTGTTTTATTAGGTATTATTAATTTATTCTACTATGTAATAATTTTAATCATGGTTATGTAAAAAAAAGGAATGTTATTATTTCCTTATTACGGTATTTAAAACTGTGTTTTGATAAGTGACAGTCACATTTTATCTTTTACGAGTTATGTACTAATTGGAAAGTTTTGATTTTTAGATAAATTCTTTAGAAATAATAATTGTTTTTAATAGATTATGTAAATCATTAACAATTATCATTAATTAGCATGTAATTGAATGTAACAATACAAATGTATACAAAACAAGAACAAAATCTATAAAATATTGTGGTGGTCGATTATGATGAACCACGTTTACCTTCCTGAGAACAGAGGGAAAAGGAATCATTGATCAAAACATTTCAATAAATCACTATAATATGGTACATTTTTCAACTTATATTTTACTACATTTTTGCTGTGCGATGTTCAATTATTTTGTCATTAGTCTCAAGATTCACAATATTGCAACATATTCAAAGTAAATTTTTGGCAAGTTAATTACCATCATTCAATAAAAACTTTTCTAACAACAAGCGCCTTTTCGAACAAAAAGCTCATTTCACTTTATTGTTTATGTTATTTTCTCCAAAACTTATATTTGATAATTTCAGTGTATGCATGCTTAATTTATCCGATTAAATGTAAAGAAAGCAGCAGAGGATAATTCTAGATGTAAATTTATTGAAAAGTGCCAACATTTAGTCTAAACATTGTGAATAATGTCAAAAATTAATTAGATCAGAATACATTTATTTCTTGAGATCAATAATAATTTATTTGTTTTATTTAATTTATTAATAAGACGTCAATTTTCGATGTATGGGCGAATATGGATTTCGAACGAGTATGATGAGTGTGAAAAAGCGAACGTGGTCTTTGTTGCGACAAATGAAAAGCTGATGGTTATCAGCTATCCATTCCGTCTCGCCCAAACATCGTACCAAACTTACGAACGCTTCATGTACCGTCATGACAGGGATTGACAAGTTGAGATCGATACTTCGACCGTCTTCATCAAAGCGGTATCGGGTGAGGATGAGTCTCTAATGATCGCAGCTAATCCCTTGATCGCACACTGGAGCGAGATTAATAGTCGAGCTCACCGTGAAATCACCGCTGGTAACCCGAGTCGGAAGGGTTGGGGCGGTTTTTTTGTCTGCGATTATTGGCAAAATACGAATGCGAGCTCGGATGCTATACAATCGCTAAGTAAGTGATGGTCTTCATAGTGAATAAACTAGGGTCTATGTTAAAAACACGGATTAATTGTGATATTTCATTTTCTGTGTAGGATAGGCTAGTTAGGAATTTTTGCTAGGAGAACATATATTTTTGATATCTATTAATTTTTTATCCATAAATGAAACTCGAGTCAACAATTAATTGTTGATGAGTAAGTCGATTAAGAATTGAAATAATTATGATTTTAATAGATATTTATCTGGTTGGACCGTTGCTAAGTATCGGACATATACAATATCATTCCATTTACCTGACTACGAGCACCCCCAACTCGTCTGCCTAATAGGACCCAGAAGTCCCACTACACCACCTACGAACACGACCCAGAAGTCCCACTACGCCACCTACGAACACGACCCAGAAGTCCCACAACACCCTTATGAACACGACCCAGAAATCCCACTACACCACCTACGACCACGAACCAGAAGTCCCACTTCCCCCCTACGAACACAACTTTGGCTATAAGTCCCACAACACCCTTATGAACACGACCCAGAAGTCCCACTACACCACCTACGACCACGAACCAGAAGTCCCACTACAACACCTACGACCACGAACCAGAAGTCCCACTTCCCCCCTAAGAACACAACTTTGGCTATAAGTCCCACAACACCCTTATGAACACGACCCAGAAGTCCCACTACACCACCTACGACCACGAACCAGAAGTCCCACTTCCCCCCTACGAACACAACTTTGGCTATAAGTCCCACAACACCCTTATGAACACGACCCAGAAGTCCCACTACACCACCTACGACCATAAACCAGAAGTCCCACTTCCCCCCTACGAACACAACTTTGGGTAAGTCCCACAACACCCTTATGAACACGACCCAGAAGTCCCACTACACCACCTACGACCATAAACCAGAAGTCCCACTTCCCCCCTACGAACACAACTTTGGGTAAGTCCCACAACACCCTCATGAACACGACCCAGAAGTCCCACTACACCACCTACGACCACGAACCAGAAGTCCCACTTCACCACCTACGACCACGAACAAGAAGTCCCACTTCCCCCCTACGAACACAACTTTGGCTATAAGTCCCACAACACCCTTATGAACACGACCCAGAAGTCCCATTTCCCCCCTACGAACACAACTTTGGCTATAAATCCCACAACACCTTTATGAACACGACCCAGAAGTCCCACTACACCACCTACAACCACGAACCAGAAGTCCCACTTCCCCCCTACGAACACAACTTTGGCTATAAGTCCCACAATACCCTTATGAACACGACCCAGAAGTCCCACTACACCACCTACGACCACGAACCAGAAGTCCCACTTCCCCCCTACGAACACAACTTTGACTATAAGTCCCACAACACCCTTATGAACACGACCCAGAAGTCCCACTAGACCATCTACGACCACGAACGAGAAGTCCCACTTCCCCCTACGAACACAACTTTGGCTATAAGTCCCACAACACCCTTATGAACACGACCCAGAAGTCCCACTACACCATCTACGACCACGAACGAGAAGTCCCACTTCCCCCCTACGAACACAACTTTGGCTATAAGTCCCACAACACCCTTATGAACACGACCCAGAAGTCCCACTACACCACCTACGACCATAAACCAGAAGTCCCACTACACCACCTACGACCACGAACCAGAAGTCCCACTTCCCCCCTACGAACACAACTTTGGCTATAAGTCCCACAACACCCTTATGAACACGACCCAGAAGTCCCATTTCCCCCCTACGAACACAACCTTGGCTATAAGTCCACTACGAATACAACTTTGGGTAAGTCCCACAACACCCTCATGAACACGACCCAGAAGTCCCACTACACCACCTACGACCACGAACCAGAAGTCCCACTACACCACCTACGACCACGAACCAGAAGTCCCACTTCCCCCCTACGAACACAACTTTGGCTATAAGTCCCACAACACCCTTATGAACACGACCCAGAAGTCCCATTTCCCCCCTACGAACACAACTTTGGCTATAAGTCCCACAACACCCTTATAAACACGACTCATAAGTCTCACTTCAACCTTAGTTAAGTCCATAGTTCATAGTCCATAACTATTCCCCTCATGTCCATACTTAAGTATCATACATATACAATATTATCATACCATTTACCTGACTACCAGCACCCCCAACTATTCTGCCTAATACGACCCAGAAGTCCTACTTCACCCCCTACGATTACTACCCAGAAGTCCACTTTACCCAATGAACATGACTTCTAATAAACTATTACGTCCTCTATTTGTGTCCAAGTTGATGGTGCGATTGTTCGGTCATGAGGATTAAAAAAATAAAAGTCCACCGTTCACTGCTTAGGTGTGGCTACATAACTTAACGAAGGGTGAGGTGCGGACCGGAGGGAAGAGGGACATTTCATACAAACTTTGTTGTATATGCATATTTAATATTCTTAATAAGACATTTGTTTCGTATAAGCAACACATGATTCTATATTTGTTAAATTATGAACAATAGGAACTACATGTTACTTTATAATAATTTCAGGTATAAGTACACATTTTCTATTATAAAAGATTTTGGATAACTTGTTTTCACCTTTTTTTGTCAGCATGTGTTACTGTGCTAATACACATAAATGCAAATTGACATTCAATTAATTACACCTTAAAAACGTATTTAATCGAAATTTAAAATTACAATACTTCACAAAACTATATAAATCTAACACTCCGTCAAATATAACGTAAAATATTTATAGATTTTATCATCCCGTACGTAACAATATATAAATATAAAAGTGGGAACCGTTTAAAAGTAGTGGAACAAATTAATAACCATAAACACACAATATTTACCAACAATGCCTCCTTAGAAGAGACGCGAGCCAACACAATAGGTCTGTAAATAGGTGATAATAGTCTAGGTGTGCGCGGCGAGTGAGTGTGCGTGCGTGCGAGTCGGCTAATTACCTTACGCGCAGCATATCCACGGAAATGTTCTCATCGAGCGTAGAGGTGCGTGCGTGAATTGAGTGGAGAAAAGGAAGAAGACGGACATTGAACGTCAATAGAAAGTCCGATGTTCACCCGTTGTCCAACAGTTAGTGTCTTCGTCTACAGGACTACGACGTCACTAGGAGTATAATCTTTGTAGAGACTCGATAAATCTAAGTTTCCTTGAGAAGTTAATTAGCCATTTTAAATTTACTGTAAAAATGTTTTGTTGATTTGGTTTTTTTTAGTTGAGTTGATACTCCTTCATTAGTATTCTTTTTCACCCTAGTGTTGGGCTTGTTCAGAATGAATTTTACTACGAGTAGGCCTATATGGACAAATCTCGTTTATCGGCGTAGATCCTCGATAAAATATATATATTTCAATTTTTTTCAGCACCAGAGTGTTTTTTTAACTAAACGGTTCCCACAAGGTGTGTTTTCAGTTATGTATACGTTTTTGAGACTTTCACCCCTCATCATCCTATGGTACAAACATTCTTTACTTCCATACTACAAAGGTATTTTTAACGCTTCTAGTGTTTAAGAAACAACACAATGTCCGGTGTGTATAGAAACTTTCCTCTTAGGGGTTACTTACTCATTATACTAATTTCAATAAAACAAGATATCGAAGAGTAAGTCAAACTATATTATTACCAAAAACCCTTAAAACGACTTCATACTGTACTTCAAACTAAGATCGTCTTTCAGAAAGCCATGTCTTTTTACAAACAATTACAGTTGCAAACAATTATGAAATACAAGACACTCAATATAAATAGTACAAACAAAAATTATAAAAAATTTATCAATAAGTAATTCACAAAAAAATTACCGAAAAAAATAATTAATAACAACAAAGTCATCCAACAAAGTATGTATATCCACAAGGTACAAGGGACGTGATAATAATAACTAAGTCATCCAACAAAGTATGTATATCCACAAGGTTCAAGGGACGTGATGATAATAACTAAGTCATCCAACAAAGTATGTATATCCACAAGGTACAAAGGACGTGATGATAATAACTAAGTCATCCAACAAAGTATGTATATCCACAAGGTTCAAGGGACGTGATGATAATAACTAAGTCATCCAACAAAGTATGTATATCCACAAGGTACAAGGGACGTGATGATAATAACTAAGTCATCCAACAAAGTATGTATATCTACAAGGTACAAGAGACGTGATGATAATAACTAAGTCATCCAACAAAGTATGTATATCCACAAGGTACAAGGGACGTGATGATAATAACTAAGTCATCCAACAAAGTATGTATATCCACAAGGTTCAAGGGACGTGATGATAATAACTAAGTCATCCAACAAAGTATGTATATCCACAAGGTACAAGGGACGTGATGATAATAACTAAGTCATCCAACAAAGTATGTATATCCACAAGGTACAAAGGACGTGATGATGATAATAACTAAGTCATCCAACAAAGTATGTATATCCACAAGGTACAAGGGACGTGATGATAATAACTAAGTCATCCAACAAAGTATGTATATCCACAAGGTTCAAGGGACGTGATGATAACAACTAAGTCATCCAACAAAGTATGTATATCCACAAGGTACAAAGGACGTGATGATGATAATAACTAAGTCATCCAACAAAGTATGTATATCCACAAGGTACAAAGGACGTGATGATGATAATAACTAAGTCATCCAACAGAGTATGTATATCCACAAGGTACAAGGGACGTGAATGGACCACTTCAGTCATGTACAGAATCGTTGACGATCTGTTAACACTAGAAGCGCTTGAAATATTCAGCACACAAACAATCCAACGTCAGTAATTTTTTTTCAATCAGCAGATATCTTATATCATTTTGGTATTAAGAACTTAACTTTCTCATTTATACTTTTTCTTTCTTTTCCTTACTTAGGAACGTTAAGCCTCTCTTTGAAAATAAAATAAAACTACGACTTAAAATAAATTTGGTCCATTTGTAAAATGTACCGGTAGTTAAAGGAAGGCTTGAACAAGCGATCACATTTTATTATGTTTTTGGAATTAAATAAAAATAAGTTACAACTGACTGTGAATGGACGAATTTGTGTCGTAATAATAAGACGCCATCTTAAATAAACATTTAACGTTAAACTATGTAAAAAAGGCCTTTACTATCTTGATATGTACAATCATTGAAACCTGAAGAATTACAGAATAATGTCCTACCCAGCTTAAATCCTACAATGATTTGTAAATTCACGTCTTTTACAGAATAAATTATAAATAGTTTTAATATATGTTTTCTGATGTGCAATCATAACAAACGTTGCCCACTGGCAATTCTACACCACAAAATGCATCACATCAAATTAATTATTCTTAATATGTTAAACAACATTTCTGCCATTCTTACTGAGCGTAATTTTTTATCAGTTGCCACAGATAACAAACCAAAAATCCCATAATTACCAGTTTTTTAATTTAGTTCCAGTGGATGTGTATCGTGCGTGATGTGGTTTGGTTTGCATAGATATTTAATTAAGTCGGAACGTACACCGCCGAGATGGCCAGTTATGATATACTCTCTCATAATTAGGCTCGCAGGGGTGGCCACTGGCCGATGAAATGCTCAAATCCACACTCTCTCTATCTACACAATGGCCTAGAACGGTATAATTTGACGTTTTGAACTGTAATAGAGAGAGTGGGTTGTTGCTTAAGGTACTTCAACCTTGATATGAATACAAGGGCTAATTAATTTGGATATTAATGATGATAATATCATTAGTTAGAGTACATTTTTATAAAATGAGCACTTCTATTAAAAAAATTTCTATAGGAATAGGACATTAGCAAGTAAGTGTGATGCACTTATTTATGTATATAATATATAAGGCAATGAATAGTATGTTTAGTTAACTTAAACAAGTTTAGGATGATTGTCGGGGGCCTACTTCTTCAACCCATCGCTTGGCTGCGTCCTACCTTACGTAACCTAACATAACATATCTAATCATATCTACATGAAGTTTTGTCTGCTTCAGGAAGTCTGACAATTTCCCCATCTCTTTTCGCTTCTCATAAGGTGTGTATTCATTGGTACGAACCGTAAGTATACTGACAACCTAATCCGGAAGTAACCTACAACGTCGTTTGTAGCATTGTGAGGAAACAGTAGCCAGTCCTAGGAAATATATTACAAACTCCTAAAATATTTATTTATTCTTCGTAAAATAGTACAAAGAATAATTTTGAACAACAGAAGGGTAGAAGTCTTCCTCAAACAATTACAAGGATATTCTTAATTGGGTGAGTTAATTTGTCATATGGCATATCTACGTTAGTGGAATTTTTGACAGAGTGTATAAACGCCAATGAAGAATGGTCCGAATTCCTTCAGCAAATTTAAGTTGCTGAACCCCCTGGGATTTGAACCCTTGGCCTCTGCATTTTAAGCAGAAGCGCTAGCCACTAGGTTTAAAAGAGGCCCGTCAACATCCATCTAACAAAGGCAAGATGGATTGTAAGAGGGAAACACTACAACAATTATTTTAGATTCATTCTATTATAAGAATCCACTGTTTGAACTAAAAATTAGTTCAGTTGTCATCATGTCTTACTGCTAAATAATATAATTTTGCATTCATGGAAAAAATCCCAGCATGAGCAAGGCTGGGACACCCAAAAAAAGCAACAGAAGGGCGCCGTTTGCAGGAGCGGTGACATAAAATACTGTGCACTACTACATACAAGAAGCTGGCTCCGCAATCAACTTTATTAGCGAGCCCACAAGACCTGACTTTGATCACTGGTAAAATAAATAACTGCATCTCAACTAAACTGACACAACGATGGTGTTGATTATCCCTTAAATGAAAAAAGCTGCTATTAGAATACCACTATATTTATGTCACTATTGTTTATTACCAGGTGAATAAAATACGTGAAATCAATGTCAGAAAATTTGTTGGGCCCTATATGAAAATTAATTAAAAATATACTTAAGGGAATTCATTCTTTTAATAAATACTTTGGATATCTTGTATGTTTGGTCTTTTAGGGTCAATAAAATAACAACATTCTAGTCTCAAATTGTAGAAATAAGATACAATCAATTATTAATTGATATAATATCGCAGTAATTAAAATTAATCTCCAATTACACCATGCTTTAAAATAAAATCATAGCAAATTGAAATTTGAAAGGCTGTTTTTATGTAGCACGTTCGCCGGTTACAGGTATCCGCTCTTCTCACAATCGATGGGTGGCGAGTTCTTGTATTTTCTCATCAATAATGTGGCGGGGTAATATTGTTCTCAATTCTACAATTTTACATTAGTTACTTTGTACGTTGTGTTGCGTTCAGTTCAGGCGGCAAAATCGCCAAAATGACGAAACCGAAAAGTATCGTGACTTGTTTGGATGTCACTTCGGAGAATTCCTTTGATATTGAACTTTAATAGATTGTGTAAGGTGTCGAAGAGTTATTTGGGGGTCAACCAGCAGACATCACCACATGCGCACAACTGCGCAAAGAAAAACGTAGTATAAGCATTCCCACCATTTAAATTTGGGAACTCGACAGAAAAAATGACCGAAATGTCATACGTGTGCCTCGAGCAACGCGCGTCAGCTAAAGCATTAAAAACGCGTGACTGAAGCGGGATCGCCGACTTTCATATTCCGGTTCGGTTTTCGGGCCGAA
Organism: Stictocephala bisonia; assembly: GCA_035578905.1. Lineage (NCBI taxonomy): Eukaryota > Metazoa > Arthropoda > Insecta > Hemiptera > Membracidae > Stictocephala > Stictocephala bisonia. The sequence goes on from JAQJVL010000126.1 coordinate 794,208, forward strand.
CGCGTTACATAAAAACATCTGAAAGGAGAGGAATATTTGTTCTTAACTTACCTTGATAATGAAGACAAATTTAGTTTCTTTTTAACACAAGTTATGAACATAATCTATTGAAACTTACTTTGATAAGAGTTTCGGTCTTTATTGTCCAATCATGGCAATGAAATTGGTTCTATCATGTCAAAACAACCTGTATACTCTTTATTTAGTAACCTTTCGGAGCAAATCTTAATGTATAATCAAGGTGTTGATTCAATTTTATATAATGTTGATTTAAATAATGCAATCAGGCATAGGTATTAAATTAATCCAGCATGGGAAGTTTGGATTTGCTAAATGGTAGGACATAACTATTAGTGAAATGACAATAACAAATATGGGTAAAATAATATATTATTAATAAATTGAGCTCCTGATGAGCAAAACGAACAACCTAGAGGGGTCTATATAATAAATTGTTCATTAAAAGCATTTCCCATATAAATCCGCTACGTTAAAGTGGCTGCAGACGTATTTATCTAGGTACAAGTACACTGACATATCTCGCTATAGTGTTCTGTAGTAGTGCATGTGTGTAAACAACTTGTACTGGTGTATGTGTACGGACTCGTTATCTTTACACACCCACGGAGCTATAAAGCCACGTTACCGCGTTTTTTATCAATGTAAAAACTCTCTCTTTGTGAATCGAATTGTATAACGAGTGTGAGTGAGCGATCTTTGTTTCTTTGTGCAGACTCCCCAAACACTCTCTCTTTCTCTTGCCGCCCCTCCTCAGTGCCAGACGCCCCCCACTCTGTGAGGTTCCCCGCCCGATCCCCACTACCGCCCCTTCCGTAGCAGACCGCGCTCACGCCAGCTCGCGCCGCACCACAACATAGTAATCCGTCAGACCACGAGCTAGGCTACCTCTTTTTAGTTAGTTTTTTTTACCCCTTTAAGTTTCCCCTTTATCATTTTATTTTAATTTCTCCCAGTTTCATCGATGTGTCCCTCCCGTTTCAACAGGAACAGCGACAAGTGAAAGAGTATTTCGGCCGTTTTGTCCCAGTGCGGCGGTCAGTGGTGTTTTCGGCGCTGGCTGGCAGCCGACCAAAAGCGCGTGTGATCCTAACCTAACTACTGGGACTTTTAAATAGCACCGCGACGTGATTGAGAGTCCCGGCGCAGCAACACTGAATCTATCAGCTGTTCTCTTCGGTCTGGATCTGTTTACAAACACAAACTGCGGTGTCCGGTCGGAGTGTTATGTGCTGACGAAGTGTGGACGAGGGTATGGAAAGCACTGTGGTAGAGTACCGAGCCCGATCGGGCCTAGAGTACCACAATTCACCCTTGGGTGGCACCACTATTTCCGAGTGCAACGACTACAATCAACAGCGAAATGAGGACCTCAACAAACACTGGTACAGCAACCCCGGTACACCGCCCACGCTGGTCAGCATCGTCTCCCCCCAGCCCATCAAGGTACTTCACCTATGTTCAACTCATTCATAGATAATACGATCTTCATTCCCTTATGTAGATCTCGAAATATAGGCTAAATAGGTTACTGATTTTGACTATATTTTAATTTAATTCGTACTCGTTAATCGAATTTTTACGAATATTAAGATTGATTTTTGATCTAGGGAATGAATATTTTTAGTTGGCGGTTTAATCAAAGTTGATGTCAATAATTCCAGTCAGTTTAACAAAAAATAAAATATTTAAAAGATGAGAAAAAGCTCCGGTCTAAAAAGGTATAATTGAGTACTTTTATTGTCATTAGATCGTATAATAAATATTTTAATGATTGATATGTATCATAGCTAATAACTTACTGTAGCTGCATAATCTAACATTATTGAAAACTAAGTCAATTTTTCAAATAAAACTATTAATCGTTTTTAAGAAAATTAGCCTAAATTCCATTGTGCATATAACATTTAAATTTATTTTTGTCACTAAACCCATTTAGGCCTTTAACAACTGTAGTTAGGCCTAAATTTAAGGTTAGGCTAGCTTTAAAACATACTCCACGTAGAAAGCGATCTAATCTTGACGCCTAAACTTACTGTAGTGTTTGTAGACCTACAATAGGCTACATCAAACGCATTGTGTGCACACTGCACTCGACAAGTACAGAATACTGGAGTAGCAGACTCAATGGGCGTTGCCTCTGAGGTTTTGTGTGATATTGACAAAGAGAAAGAAAGCAGATATTTGTCGTTTTGTCCTCGTCTTCAATGCGGTGTACTTCGGCGACGAAATGGGATTTCCTATTTAGGTATATGGAGAGTGGATAGATAAGGTGGTTGTTGGTCGGCCTAAACGAAATATGATTTAAAAGACTTACATGAGGGTGGTTGTACAAGGTGGTTTTGTTAAGCTATTTACAACGAATTGAGTTTTTTGTTGCCCTACATTTACTTTTCAGCGCGGTTGGATTTATGACGAAATGGGAGATCAGATTATTTACACGTAGAATGGTTGGACAAGGTGCAATTGGTCAGCCTATTTACGACAAAATGGGAGTTTAGATTATTTACATGGAGGGTGGTTGGATTTATGACGAAATGGGAGATTAGATTATTTACACGTAGAATGGTTGGACAAGGTGCAATTGGTCAGCCTATTTACGACAAAATGGGAGTTTAGATTATTTACGGAAGGTGGTTGGATTTATGACGAAATGGGAGATTAGATTATTTACACGTAGAATGGTTGGACCAGGTGCTTATTGGTCAGACTATTTTTGACGAAATGGGATTTGGATTATTTTCATGGAGGGTGGTTGGGTAAGATGCTTATTGGTCAGCATATTTACGACGAAATGTGGTTTTATATTATTTACATGGAGTGTGGTTTGATAAGGAGCTTATTAGTCAGCCTATTATCGAGGAAATGGGATTTTAGATTATTTACATGGAGGGTGGTTGGATAAGGAGCTTATTGATCGGCCTATTTACGACGAAATGGGGTTTTATATTATTTATATGGAGTGTGGTTTGATAAGGAGCTTATTAGTCAGCCTATTTACGACGAAATGGGAGTTTAGATTATTTACATGAAGAGCGGTTGATATGATGTTTATTGGTCAGCCTCTTCTGACAACATGGGATTTTAGATTATTTACATGGAGGGCGGTTGGATAAGACGCTTATTGGTTAGCCTCTTTACGACGAAACGGGAGTTTCGATTATTTACATGAAGAGCGGTTGATATGATGTTTATTGGTCAGCCTCTTCTGACAACATGGGATTTTAGATTATTTACATGGAGGGCGGTTGGATAAGACGCTTATTGGTTAGCCTCTTTACGACGAAACGGGAGTTTCGATTATTTACATGGAGGGTGGTTGTTTAAGGAGATTATTGGTCAGCCTATTTACGACGAAATGGGAGTTTAGATTATTTACATAGAGGGTGGTTGGTAGGAAATATTCTTTGAGTGCCTATTGGGCAGCCTATTTATATGTTACAAACCCACTTGTTTTTTTTGTTTTTTTGTTTTTTGTATTTACATGAATGCCAAATATGGATATAATGCCTTTTTAGTTGATTGTTCACGTAAGCTTTTAACTTTATTCACAACTATTAAATACAGTGTTTCATTAATCGTTGAACGTTTCGTATAGAAGGTGAACGGAAACATCAAGGCGGAGTCTGCGTGTTTAAGGCAGATATAATCTTAAAACAGAGAGTGTGTACAAGAGTAGGCTTTTTGAGTAATGGCGACTGCCGAGCTGTGAGCAACAGGGTCTAAAAGGTCCGCATAGTTGGAATAGGCCCGTCTGGAGGGTAGGTCAGGTGGTATTGTCTCCCCCTCTCTTCAGGGCCCTTTGTCAGCCCTCGGAGACCTGTAGGATTTATTATACTAGTCTCCGTTCTTTGTAATTTGTTCTCAGAACATTTGTTAATCTCAAGCGAGCTTTGTTAGCCCTAAAACACCTTGTATACAATGGCTCCAACATCGTTAATTATCAACTTCTCTCACATATCAGGAATCAATTAAAGAAGTGAAACCATCCTTTGAGAAGAGTGTTGATAGCTCGTTATCTGGAGCTGATTTGTACTCCTCTAAGTTTCTATAATATTCAGTGGTGAAAAGTCAAAACCGCCATCAAAACCCTCTCCATACAAGTATTTCATTTAGTACTTTTTGATATTGTACGAGTAAAACAACCCTAAACTAGATAACTATTATATTTTATACAATTAGGCTAATGACTTAACGATGACGTGAAATTTGGAGGAGGTTTACTTAATTTGATCAGTAAAAAGGACCTCCAATTAATTGTCTGTAACGTACAATAAAATGTTTATAAGTTAATGAAATTTTTATAAACTAAAAAACCTCTTTAATTTACTTTCTCTGATCATTGTTTTTCAAGTAAAATCATCAATATCAACAAATTTTCAGATTTAGAGAGGGAAAATACATGGAATACGAATTAGTGGTTAACAAAATTAAATAATGTAACCTACAATGTTATTCTAAAATATGTTTACAAAATGATATTTCAACTGGATGTTACTTAGTGATGTGTTATTGCTTTGTAGAGTTATTTTAAATATTATAGGTATGTTTGTTTATGTTTTAATGGCCTAATGATATTTATTAATAATATTGTCTTTTACTTTGATTAAACCGTACACTTTCCTAAAAACCCTACACTCCAAAATCTTAATATTGGAGAGATTTTAGCATAGTATTGTTTTTTTATTCTTCAACGAAGTTTTACATGAATTTTTAATTATGTATATTATAAAAGAAAACATTCGACAACCCATAATTTCTGTTGTATCTAGAGAAAGAAAAATATTTACCACTCGATGCGATTTTGTTATTGTTACCTAATTTGTTGATAGTTTTGATAGTTATAGGCAGAGGTTAAATAGACATAAATACGGTATCTCAATTTTCTGTTGAGAAGTTTATGATGGATAGATATAGGATATATAAATAATTACAACAGTCCACTTACCCATCCTTCAGTAATCACCTATTCTGGCGCTACTGTTCAATATAGTATCAAGATGGATTCAAACAATTTACTCTCTAATTTAAGAATTTTAAATTAAGTTAAGAAAAAATTAAATGTAGAAACCAACGAACATATAAGATACGTCTTTATTGGTACGTACTGAAATTTGTAGTAAATGTAGATGAGTGCATGGTAACTGAACAATTACTCTTCTAGATTCAACATTTCCTGCAATATTTAGTAAACTATCAATTAGTACCACCCTTAAAAAAACTATCTTTCACAATCCAAGCTGTCAACTTTGACTAACTAACGCCAAGTTATTACTGGCGTGGATTATTTATTGCTAATAATGTTAATGAAGGCAATTTTGAGATATTCTCACTGTTAGATTAAACAAAGAGCAATCCAGTTTCATCTGTTTGAAGTGAATAAAAATCAAAAACTGTAAATACACTAAAAAATGTAATATTTACGTTTATACATAAGATAGGCATAAATCGTTTTTAAAACAGTACTACATACGTTTTTTATAGTATTAGTAACTTTCCAATTAGTCTTGGAGAATAACATTTTTCGAATTCAGTACAAATGTGCGAAAATCTGAAAAAAATTGTGTTGTGAAAAATTGTTACGAAAAATTAAATTAGTTACATTTTTTTTACATTTAAACAAAAAGTTCAGAATATATTCGATAATTAATGAAAATATTAGCCACTTAACAACAAATAGTTATTTCCCCAATCAAATCATACATAACCGTTAGTAAATGTTTAAACAGAAAAAACTAAAATATACAGTATCAATCAATTGATCTAGTTGATAACAACTAACATGTTTTGATAATATAAAAAAAAAAAAAAAAAAACTAATGAACAATAAATCTACATTGCTATAAAGGGTAGAATGCTGGTGAAAGTGTTATGTTTAGAAATTATAGATTATTGGTTACAGTATTTTTATTTCAAATTACATGTGTATATTTACATACAATCACGGATCATTTTTGCTACATTTTTATCTACGTAATCGTGAACTGCACGTTTCATGTCCGACTTGCATTTTATTTATTTTATTATATTATGTGTAGTTCTGTATTTTCAACAGGAACACAAACGGATTCCATTACTTGGATTTCAAATAGGATTATACTTTTTTTTTAATATCCGTATAATCCCATTGAAAACATTATACGGATATTAAATGGGATTATATCGGTATAATTATTTACTATCCCATACAGTAATTATCTCACTGAAATATGTTTACGGTGTCCATAGTTTGATAAATGTTCAAATTCCATCTTTGAGAAACAAAAATTTAATAACATAAGTATCATTAGTTAAATTGGTGATTAATTCAATTAAAATAACCAAACTATAAGCTCATCTACGTATGTATTCACAAATACAAATTTAGATTTACTTTATGTATATTAAGGCAAATAATTTGTATAAATACTTTGTCAATAACATAATAAATCAAACGTATCATTATCGTTGATTATTAACTTAATACGAAGTAAAATAAAATATTAAGAAATGATGTCTTAGAAAATTATACAAACGTACAAAATTATATCATGTGTTTTCTCAAGAAACTAAAAATAATAAGTCTTAGGGACTTATTTTTCGTGTGGGAATGTTGCAATTTATAAACTTATTTTGTAAAAATGGCGTTTGCCGTGTATGTAAATATATACATATGTGTATGTACATAGTGTGTATGTAAATATAAACACTTTAACAACTTAACATTTATTCTTGTAAGACTTTATTAAAAAAGGTTCCATACTATTAAAAAAATACATAATTGTAGCTCATTTTTCAGAGAGAAAATCTGTGTAAAAACTAATAGATAGTGTTTAGAACAAGAGTAGATAATAACATTTAGTGTCATTAAATGTAACCATTGATAACACTAGACAATAAACATGGTAAGTTGTGATTAAAAGTCGGCTTACAATATGTTAGATAGATTAAGTAAGCCGACTTACAGTAGGTCTATTGTCTGTAACGAAATCTGCCTGAATAAATTGTTGTTTCTGTAGAATTTACTGTCCTATTTGATAAGAAACTAGGAAATTAAGTTACAAGTATGTATTTTATTACTAAGATTTTTTTTCAGAGCATATGTAGTTTTAAAAAAACTGAAGCCTTTTTTAACTATAAATATATATATTAGGCTTACCATATTCACTGTCACAGCTTAGTTTTAAAATAAGCTGCCAAGAAGAGAGGTGAATATTGAAAATATTATTTTACAATTTATTAAAGTTTTATTTATCGATGATAAAGGTAATTTTGGCGATACACAGTAGAATAAATAAGTTTTATGTAGAAGACAGTGGGGCTTCACTATAACAGTACGTAGCAAATCTATGTATCAGACATACACCACATAAAGGCTAACCAACAAATGTTAAGTTGATGTAAACCGATATAATGTATAGATTACATTACCAGAACGTGTGAGCTAACTGCTTTCCCATGACTTGTACACGACCTCAAGCATATACGGGCCATGGCTTAGGATCAACCTACTTTAGAATTGTTAACCAAATAATCTTAAAATGCGTCCTCCGAGTTAGCGTAGTAATAAGCATTAAATAATAAATTAAAGGAGTTAGCAGATAGCTAAAAACAATTAAAGTTATTGCAGACAATTTTGACAATTTCGCGAGGACTATTATATGCATTATTATTAGCTGAACCCGCCCGCTTCACCGGTCGTAATATTGAGTTTGAAGTCTTGCAATCAAAATATAAGTGAAAATTCCAACATTTCAAGAACATCAAAAAATTACTTAGTAAATCAAAACTAAACATTGTTTTTGAAAAAAAAACAAAATTATTTAATATAGCATCCAATTTAGAACAGCTGATGTTATGAATAATTTACTACTTTACTTGAAGTTTATCCTACTTCAATTTTATTCAATTTGTTTTTATTTAACAGCTGTTAATCAAATAAATCAATCAATTAATATACCTCTATAAGAATACCATGGACATTTTGGAGGGCAGTGGGACGGAGTCCGGAGGTCGGAGGAGAAAATCCTTTCTTAGTGAGCCTCTAGAGGCCAAGATAAACCTATGTAAAAATGTTCAAGTAATCAGACGTATAGTTTTGGAGAAATAGTGATGAGTGGTAAATAACTTTTATATAAATAGATTTTTTAAATTAAATTAATTCCGATTGAAATCAGTTTGTTCTCTTAGATAATAAAAGTTTCAGTCTAGAAAGATCTAAGTACTTTTAGAGGGCGCAAAGTACGGTAATTAACTCTGAATCAGTGAAATATCGTGTGTCTAGCCATGTTTAGCCACGTCCTATGACCTGGCTATACATGTGTTCAGGTTAAAATGTATATTTTCCCATTGAATACAGTATGTTCTCCTAGATAACAAAGTTTTACAGTCTAGAAAAATCTGTTAGTCTACTCTTAGAGGCCGTAAATTAACCAATTTAATTTACACGCACAAATTAAGAATCTAGCTCTACGTAAGGACAAAGGAGGTGAGATAGAGCAAAAAGTCATAGAGCCAAAGTTGTAGATCGCCTCAAATCAGGCACAGAAAATGGCGTTAGTTTTGCTGTAGAACCGTTCATATAGCCTTTAAAGTCCAAATAGAGAAACGCTGTTTTTGGCATTTAAAATGTTTGGCACTAAAAAGGCTGCCATCTTCGATCTAGTAAGAATTTTTCAAAATCCCTTCTTATTGCACATATACAACATAATAACCTTTGATTTTACAAAATTTCAGCCTCGTAGGCTTAGTACTTTTTTGCTTACAACGATGAATATAAATAGATGAAACGTAAAAAATTATATAGTTGAACACTTTTTTATTTTAGAATTTTGTATCCCTTTCATTTCAATATTGAAGTAGTCTACGTACCGGTTTAACAAAGCGGTATTTATAGTATTGTAGTTGCATTTTAGATAAGAATAGTTTAGTATTTTTTACACAGTTAAATAAACATGCCTCTTATTTCTTTTTAGAAACGAGAATTTAATATTCGATTTCGATTATTCTAAAATGTTTCTAAATATTTGACATTTCTAGAATTATGAAAATGGAACTGTACTGTATGACTATATGTACTGAGTATTGCAGTAAGCAATATGAGTTATTATTAGGCCTAATCTGCAAATAGTAACATAACCTTTTGAAAACTACTTTTAGGAGTTTTATATTAAATTTATTTATGCAACAAGTTAATACAGCATTGTTACCTATGTAACAACGTAAATTATGAAAGATACGTTCAATATATTTTCTTATTACATCAATACAGTCATATTTAACAATATATCGCAAACTATGATTTTAACATGAATAGACCATACATATATTTCATTTTTATTTTATTTATTTATTTTTTTTACATGCACAATACAATATTATGTTATTGTTACCCAAACAAATATTTAGTATGGCTCGACATTGCTGAATGAATGCTTTTTTCTAAAAGATTTTTGCAAAATATATACAGTATTGAGGTAAATTCATTGTGACTGCCACATATGAAATTGACGAGTCATTAGATATTGCTAATATGGTTTTTACTTATAATTGCTGTATAATTACAGAGTTCACAACTTCCCAAAAAGCCAAGTGAAACTGTTGTTTCTAGTTGAACTACCAAGCAACTAGTTATCAGTTAATAAACTCACGCGAAGTAGGTTTTTATGTTTGTCAATCATTTGTTTCAAAATTAAATTTTAACCAACTGGATTTTTATGTTTCTTTCACTGTGTTCGAATCTTTTAAAGGGAGGTTAAGAATTAAACTTATTCATGGCTCAAGTAATTGCCACCCAGCCGTTTAGCACCTCCACTAGTGTGATTTCACGCAAAAACTCATTGATCAAGAATGCATTTGAACGACTCTACTCTGCTGCAAATGATCATTTAACTTTATATAAATTGTTTTTTCTTGCGTTATACACGAAGATATACGACATCCCCATCTTAATCACACCAGGATAACTCAAAACCTCTCTGATTGGAGTCTATGAAACTACTTTTCTCTTTTACCCCAGAAATAAGATATGCAAATGGATGACAAGCTGTTGGAATTGTGCTAAGTCTAACTAAACAACATTAATAAAGACTAGCCGGTAGCTTTGTTGGTTAAATTTGAGTTCAAGACTAAACTTTCCGGAGTTAAACGACTTTAACTTATAAAGAAATATTTTGCCTTAGCTAGCCTAAATAGGTAGTCATTTCGTTCTATCATCTACACATATTTGCCAGTTATTCATTCATTACCATCAATGTTTACTCTACATCAATGTTCATTACTTGTGGTTGGGATATTTGTGTAAAGAGAACCAATATATTAAAGGATCATGTGGAAAAATTGATTTTTTACCGAAGGAAAGTTTTGTTTGACATAAAATGGTTAGAAATTTAAAACAAAAACATATTCATTTTCTTCCCTTCATTTCTCAGATGAAAGACTCGTTACCTTCAGTTTATAATTACAATAGTTCTTAAAATGTTTCAACGATCGCCTTCAAGATGTTAGCCTAGTCGTACTGTACAGCTGTACGCCCGTAGTAACCTGATCCCGCGTCATTGTAATATTTTAATGACTATTGCATCTTGACACGTTGACCAGTAATTACCGCGCGACACAAACCGCCGTCCTGTAAGTAGCCAATGGTACCCGCACCGATGTATAATTGGCGAGACGGTGGGCAAAACACACAGGGTGCGTCATCCGTTATTATTCTATTAAACACTTTTAAATTATATAGTTTAGCGATCAATGCCCACACTACGAGTTCTTAGAGTAAATAACAGTTAAATAATCCAATTTAACATGTTAAAAAATGTGTGTACGTATATTTTGTATCGATATATTGTTGGATTGAGAATTATGGGAACGTTAATTAGAAGTCATATGTGTATGGTTAATACAAAGAGACAGTTAACAATTTTATGTGAAGAATGATGTAACAAAAAGTAGTTAGGAATTGTGTGAATTGTATTTAAGGGCAAGAGGTATAGAAGTTTTATTAAAGGGCGGGTTGGAGAGGGACGTTTTCTTAAGACAGGTTGTGAGTGTGCGAGAAGAGTACGGGGGAAAGAGCAGTTGGAAGTTGTTTGTGATCGAAGGGTGGAAAAAAGAGTAGATTGGAGTTTACGTTATGGACGGTAAGGAGATGAGTAGTGGGGAGTTAGTGACGTATAATGGGGAATAAGGAGTAATGTGTTTTATGCGATAGATGGCGGAGAAAGGAGTAGTAGAGAGTTTTATGTCAAGGATATATGGTAAATGAGCAATTAAACGTTGCATGTGAAAGATGGTTGGAGAAGAGATGGGAAATAACTATTATCTGTTTATAAAAACACTCCTGACTTCAGAAAGTGTTTCTTGTTTTATGTACCTTACTTATTTGGGATTATTGTCGAAATATTGGCGTTGTGAGGATTGGCTTGAAACTGATTTTTTAATGAAGAGGTGATAAAAGCTTACATAAAATGATAATAACCTTTCTAATTAAAATTTTTGTTACAGTTAATTTCTCGAATAAATCTCATATAAAAATATGTAACCTTAAAATAGTTAGTGTGTGTATATATATATATATATATATATTAAAACTTCGGTACAAAATATCGAATGTGAAATAAGAAAGTAAGTTACATTCAGTCATCATGTCTCTCAAGTTTATGGTTGCCAAGGGTGAACCATAAATTCCAATGAGAAGCGCGTCCCTCGTTATTCGGTTGGTCTCAAAAAGCTACTGCTGATCCCATTGGTGATTCTACCTCGCTGATACTGCAGATTTATTGTCTGACTGGTTTCACTCCATTGGTATCTGAAAACCACAAAATGGGTCTAAAAGCCCACAGGCGTACGTTTAACAGGTCTTTGTGAAGCGCATCTGCATAACCACCAGCACCTTTTTAATGAAAACCGGATCAAAATCGACTGGAGGTGGCTACAAAGACTGTATAAGGGCTCGCCATTAATCACTATATCGACTTCCTGCTGTTTATTTACGATTAATTGACTTCTGTTGTCCCCAATTATAATTTATCCGCGTGTCTAAAAAGCTAAGATGTGTTTTTATTAACTATATTACAGAATACACTTAAATTATTAAATATAATTGACAATAGCACTTACCCCGGTATGCCGTCGATGGACGATCGGTGAATCTAAATTAGTTCTTGGTACTGATGATGGGGGTTCTCTGGGAAAGGTGTATTGAACTATAAGTGTCACTATATAAAATGTATTTGTAAAGACCTGTCATCTGAAGTAGTGTTATAACGATCAACTTTCAAAGTCTACATCATTCATCGAACCAATTTGGTTAGTTTTTAAGTATTGGAGTTTCATCTGATATTTTTTTTCATTTTTCCGATAAATGTAACTTAGTTACTGTATTTACACACAATATTTTAAAATTGATAAGATACAGTTTAGTTGTTAATATGTTTATTACATTGTTTTCTTAAGAAAATGTATTCATTCCTCTGTTGTTGGTTGCCTGTTAGTTTTAAGTTTTTTTAGTGCACCATTGGTTTTTGTGGAGGTCTTATTTCCGCGTATTATTGTTAGTGCTGTGTAATATAATGTAATAGTACAATATATTTGTTCTTTAGCTGTTTTATAATAAAAAATAAAATAAAATTGAAAATATATTCTTAATTAAAGTACAATTAATATTTAATTACAAATAAAGTCAAAGACAAAGCAATGTTTACATTTTTAACATAATATTTGTAAGTGTTAACATTATCAAAATCATATCGTGTTTGGGCTTGTATTAAATACAATTGCAATTACAATTCAAAATGAGTTTTAAATTGATAGGTAATATTTGAAGTTATCGTTCATCAATTAGGCTGCTGGCATAACCCAAATGGGCCTGTCAGTGTGCGTGCGTGAGTGAAGGGCCAGCCGCCTTCAGTGCTTTAAAGTGATAACATAACAGTGATAATTTTATGTTATCACTTTAAAATTATTGATTAATAAATAAGTTGATAGTCTTCCAGAACAGTGTTATTGGAAATGACTACTGTTTTTTCTATAAAGGAGGACATTGATTATGTTTTTGATAATGAAATGGTAGGCCTAAATACTTATTACTTGTGCTCACTTAGCGTGATGATAAGTCCTACCTGTGTGCGGACTTTGGGAGCCAAGTTATCGTCATATAAATATATACAAAGTTTTTAGATAAATCTTAACATGAAAATATGTCATAAAAGTCAACTCCTTCCTGAGGCAATGTTATGGAAGTTGTGTTCAAAATGTATTCGATCGACCATCTCAAAGTAGATTTCAAATTATTTTTTATAAAGTGGTTTATATTTTAACAGAATGTCTTTTAAGATATATCTAGAGAGTTTTATTGTATATTACTTTCTTTATTGTCTCATTTTGACATTTGTGGCCGCGAAACTTTCCAAGTCAGGTTTCGCCTCGTAAATAAAATGAGTAAAATTGCTAAATCCTTTATATAAAAATTGATTTAAATGGTTTACTTCTTTATATAACTTATGCCGTAAATTGTGACCAGACGCATTTGGAAATAATTTGCCTACGTAAGTGTATTTATGTACTTACAGTATGACGGAATTGTAACTCTTAAAACTCCAATCATAAAAAAGAACATTTTACTAAATCAATAAATATTTTTATCTATGATATGTTTTTATTGTGTAGTTATTTTGTTTAGTTTTGTAAGATATAGAAATACATAAAAATATAAATATATAACAAACATTTTTAAAAATATTTCTACTGGAAATATAAGCTTTTTCAAACGTCCTGAATTCATTACAAATCAATATTCCTTTAGTGTTATGGTATTGAAGTATCATAAATTAACGAATGTCGTAAATTAGTTTTCCATATAATTTAATCTCTTCTATTTAATTCAGCGTGGATGCCTTCTAAATGTATTTCATTGCATTTTAACATCTATGAAGCTGTTCTACTAAGTTTTGCATAGAACAAGCATTTTTTTCATTCGGAATATAATATTACTTAAATTTCGACATTTTTAACTGTTATGTTCTCTAACTTGAGTAGAGAGTTAAGTGGTTTACTTCGACTTAATTCTCCTCTCTCCTCGCCGTGTTATGGCGTCTACATAAAACAATCTGAACATGCTTTCTTACAATGATTTCATGACATACTTTAAAAACGACGTTATTAGGGCAAATTTATTACATCTAGGCCCTATTAGTACACACTTGAACATTAAGGTCAATGTCTTTGTTAAGGAACGAGCTATTCACAATAAAATATCTGTTGGATTGGTTACAGAGTTGTTGATAAGCTGTGCCTCACCTACAGTTAAACCCCACTTGACTGATAACCGGTAGACCACGCGCGTTGAATGTATCGCATCTTAATTAATTTTAATTGCATTCTGTTGTTTTATACCATAGTACATTTGACTTATGACGTGAACAAAATAATAAATAATTTCAATCTGTATTAGATGAGGTTTTGAATTTATCTTTTAAAATACGGTACATTTAAAATCTTCCATAAGAATAAATATAAATAAATCATGAGAATGTATCGTGTTGGATAAAATTATTAATAAATTTAGAAATATAGCAATATAGGAGATCCAAAATGTATTTAAAAAATCTCTTTATCTTAACTAAAATGTTTAATTTGACATTGTCAGTGCTGGTGGGCAGTTAGTTAATGGCGCAGTCCTAACATTGTCAGTGCTGGTGGGCAGTTAGTTAATGGCGCAGTCCTAACATTGTCAGTGCTGGTGGGCAGTTATTTAATGGCGCAGTCCTAACATTGTCAGTGCTGGTGGGCAGTTAGTTAATGGCGCAGTCCTAACATTGTCAGTGCTGGTGGGCAGTTAGTTAATGGCGCAGTCCTAACATTGTCAGTGCTGGTGGGCAGTTAGTTAATGGCGCAGTCCTAACATTGTCAGTGCTGGTGGGCAGTTAGTTAATGGCGCAGTCCTAAAATTTCCATTATAGTGAACCAATAGTTAGGGTAATGATCCTCAGCTGTTTCTCCCTTTTTAATCTATTAATTTATATTTTCTGTTTTAATGAACTGTCAACCTTAGTTCGCAACAAAGACTACTTTCGTACATCCATACCACCATGATCGTACACCATACCACCATGATCGTACATCCATACCACCATGATCGTACATCCATACCACCATGATCATTCTGAATCATCCATTTCTCATATCATCCAACTCATATTCGCGTCTTTTAATTTATGAGAAAATTTAAGGTAGCAGTAATAGTAAAATAAAAAAAATGTGTTAGGTGTCAACGATGAATTAAATAAAAAAAATGTCGAAAGTATAATAGTTTTTAATGAAATTAACACAAACCTCAAAAGGTATTGATAAAACTTACACTTTTTATACTAGCCGAGAAAGAAAATAAAAATAATAATAAAATAGTAAAATATTAGAAAAAACATAAATAAAGCTAAAAAAATAATAATATAAAATAGAAATAAAACAAAGATTCAACCATAAATTGACAAATACTTATGTGTTAAGCTAAAATACTTTATCCGTTTAAAAAATGTAAAATGGCTAGTTAAACAATAAGTAGCACTCATTAAAATAATAAAAATAAAGAAACACCAGAGGAACAGAAAAAAACAGCGACAGCTATCACAAATCTATTAATTAAAAAGCGCGCAATTTCAAAACCAGCCTACAAAACGTTTGAACAGAGACCGCCGAATCTCTATCCAAAATCGGTTCTGAGGAAACACGTTTGAAAAGTCCCAAAATGTTAGAAAGGCAATGGAGAACATTTCAACAGGTCCCGAATTTGCATGTGTCACCAAATCGACCGGAGAACGAGCTGGAGAAATCCAAGGAACGAGAGATTGATGTACTCCAAGTTGCCGCATGTTTGGCACCGTCCCACTCTCTCCATCTTATCTTTCTGTACGATATTTTTTATGTATCGGTTTAAATATTTAAAGTAGCCACTGCTAAAGGAGCAGTTGAGTTGACTTGGGTGGGAATCAGCTAAGGACAACTCTCGGACATTTCTTGTGGTAAGAAAATTGTACAGCTTCGCAATATCTTAGTCAATATTCATAGTCAAGTACTCGAAAGCTAAAATAGAAACTCATATCAAGTGCACGTAATGCAACACAAATGTAATGATCAATATTCATAGTCAAGTACTCGAAAGCTAAAATAGAAACACATATCAAGTGCACGTAATGCAACACAAATGTAATGATCAATATTCATAGTCAAGTACTCGAAAGCTAAAATAGAAACACATATCAAGTGCACGTAATGCAACACAAATGTAATGATCAATATTCATAGTCAAGTACTCGAAAGCTAAAATAGAAACACATATCAAGTGCACGTAATGCAACACAAATGTAATGATCAATATTCATAGTCTAGTACTCGAAAGCTACAATAGAAACATATATCAAGTGCACGTAATGCAACACAAATGTAATAATAAATATTCATAGTCAAGTACTCGAAAGCTAAAATAGAAACACATATCAAGTGCACGTAATGCAACACAAATTTATTTCGACATAAGAACAAATATTATGGTGGTCGATTCTAGTAAACCACTTTCACCATCTTCACACCACCAGGGTTCACAAAGGAATGGAGCGCAATGTTTGAGGTTTTATACGTACTGTATATTGCAATAAATTTTTGTTATATGACGTTAAGAAATAAACATTATCAGTTCGTAATATAATAATTAACAAACTAGTTGTAGTGTGCACAACATTTTAAGTAAAAAATATTCATTGCATTATCTTTCGATGTAGCAATTTTTACTGCGTATATTTATATATTTTTTTTTTATGTAGAAATTGATATAGTTACTTTTAAATTTTTGCAAGTTAGCTCAAATCACACTTTTAGCTAATGATTATTATAGATAAGATTTTATGTTATATGTGATTTGTACTTATATTGATTGACTGATATGCAGTTTATACTGTTTACGAAATAAAGAATATTTGATTGATTCATTGATATTTTAATGTTTATAACGTGTCTTGAACATTATACATAAGTTTTAAACCGCCCAATTAATAGATTACGAACAGAGAGACTTTTTCGGAACTTTTCAGGTTCACACGTGTTTTCAAAAAGATTGATTCTAAAAGAAATGGTCAAAATTAAGGTAACGTTATAACAAACCACAATGTGGGTAATTTTTTGTTGATTTTACTTTTGTTGCTATTGTTTTTTTTTCTTTTTTTTCTTTTTTTTTGTAGAACTATGTGTTTTTGTTTCTATAATAAAACCCCAATTTTGGTTTGGTCAATATATAATGAAGAATTATTCTTTTATACTTTATAAATATAAATTTAAACTTTTAAAAGTAATATTTATTTTAAGTATATTTACATTTGATTCGAGGTGAAGTAGACAGATATCGGTTGGGTTTTAGATAAACCTGTTCTGTTCAAGGCAAGAGATAAAGTTTGGCACAGACTGCATGAGAAGCACAATCAAACCTCTTGACAACAGCTTTCAAGTTTAGTAATAAACTTGGGAATGTAATTATAATGTTTTATAATATGTTTGTATATAACTTGTGCATAATATAGGAAAGAGTTAAAAATATAATAATTAAGTATCTTAACTTGGTTAAATGTTGCCCTTTGGTGAACAATCATCATTTTGGACTTGTAAAAGTGGAAAAAACATTTTTTTATATTGGAAAATACATTTATTAAACTCTCAAGATGAATCCAACTGAGGAAATCATGTTTGAAAGTAAAGAATACGTTTATGAAAATTTAAAACTTTCCTGGACACAATAGAGGATAACTCAGTGGAAACTATGTGGAAAAGGGTTGAAATTATCAATAAAACTACGAATTGTAAATAAACCACTTGAAATACAGATATTTTTAAGCAAATTAATTTAACGTGATGAATCTCGTCTATTTTTACTCCAAAAATACAGCACGATGTTTGATTTTACCTTGTATATTGTATTTAAAAAAATCAAACTAGCAAATTTTATTAAATAGAATAAAACTATCCCTATAACTCCTTATGCTGTTACAGAAGGATTAAGTGTCGATATAACGTTTATTAGAAAAAATAATCAGTAAAATTTCTCAAAAAGCATAGCCTAAATTAGTAATAAATGAAATTTTCTACATCTGGCACTGAAGGCCTATCAGGTTTCATATGACTTATGTTTCAATTTTAATAAAATTTCGTATTCATTACTAATTTACTGCTTATGAATTTAGCATAATTTTTTTGGCCCTTTTTTAGGTTTATTTTCCTCGGTTAAAAAAGTAAGCTGTGTGTAGAATTCATTGTACGATCAACTGCAAATGGTTTTATGTGCAATTATCCCGTGATCTAACCTCGTAACGATTGAAAGGTAAATCGATCGATTCAACAACTCCTGATTATATCGGATTTTCTTAGAGTACGGTGTTATTGGAGTTGCAGAACCATAACTATCAGCTAGTTAAGAGGGGGCCGGATAGAAGCCGGCCGCCGCGCTCTGACTCCAGCCCGTTTAACATGGGAGAAATGTTTAGTTTCTTAATTACCGCCTAACCGACGGTTATTTGAGAAAAATGAAGAAGTAGCCCGAATCTACGAGTCATTTACTATTATTAGAGGTAAATAATTTAAACAATAATAATTTATATTTGTTACAAATTGAGTTTTAAGAGAACGTTTTTCCCATTTAAACCTACGAATAATTGACTAATTTGAAATTACTAGTTAAAACGTTATTTACTGTGATAAAAATATAATTTTTGCATCATTAGAATCCTTATTATTTTTAGTACGGGGAGACTTCGATTTAAAAAAAATAATAATTTGTTAGTAGTTATTTTTGGCAATTCTAAAAAATGTTTGCATGTAGATGTTACTCATCGGGCGGTAGAAGTTCAGAGATGTCCTTACAGAGCGCTGCACCTTCGTTTGTAGTCTGCACTCTGGAGTCCTGTCTATTCCACGCGAGGAGTCAGACTGTCATTGATATATTTTAAAACAATGCTTGATTTCTATCTTATGTGAATACATTTTTACGTGAACATAATAATGAATTGTGTTTAAATCTAGTACTATAACACACATAATAAAGATTTAGTTCTTTATAGTAAAAATATTTCCTTATGTGCATTTTTTTATTCAGTAATATAAATGTAATAGTTATATATATGAAACATATAGTTTTTTAATGTTGAAAGTAGCAAGATCATTATTATTGTATATTATTACAGTATTAGTTTTTTTTAAAACATTAAAGTAAAAATAAAACAGTGTTAGAAGGTATTTACTTAATTTTCTACCTGTAATGATCGAGGCTGGCGGATTACTATATAACAATTCTTTGTGTTAATATATGTTACATTTGTATCTGACAAACTTATTCTCAAATTATTAACATTTGAAATTAATAATTAGGCCAATATGTCTGTGGTGCTAGGGAAGTTTAAATTAATAATAATGTTACATGTAAAGGAGTATGAGAATGTTTATCTGGAGGTTTATATGTACCGTTGTATAACATAAACTGTGTGAATCCTGTCATCGCAGCAACATATGGCGACAGACTTTCACAGATTTACAACCCATGCCGGATGTACGAAACAAAGCCAAGAGGGTAGCGCGGCGGCATCCAAAAATTCCAGTCACAAGTGTTACTAGCCTTGACCAACTGATCGTGAGCGAGGTTCGATTATGTATTGAAACAGCTTAGACTACGAAACTTGTAATTACTGTCCCTGCAACCAATAAAGATTTGTTATGAGTCTCTTACTGACCCTTTTCTTATAAAACATGTTTCTAATCAAGATATCGTAATTTTAATTATATCAATCGCCAAAGAAGATGGTTTTCTCTAGATTTTTGATTTTTTAATGACTTACTGAGTGATATAGTGATCACAGAAAATAAAAGTCAAGCTATGTACAGTGTGCTCAGACACCGTTCTCTGAAAACAGGAAAACGCGTTACAAAATACGGAAATCGTCAGATTGATGAATTATAGCAGACGAGCCATAAGACGTAAATAAGACATTACTTGATAACACATGAAGACCTTACTAGGCAAACCTATGAAGACCTTACTAGGCAAACACATGAAGACATAACTAGGCAAAACCATGAAGACCTTACTAGGCAAACCCATGAAGACCTTAATATGCAAACACATGAAGACATAACTAGGCAAAACCATGAAGACCTTACTAGGCAAACACATGAATACCTTACTAGTCAAACACATGAAGACATAACTAGGCAAAACCCTTAAAAAGACCTTACTAGGCAAACCTATGAAGACCTTACTAGGCAAACACATTAAGACCTTAATAGGCAAACACATGAAGACCTTAATAGGCAAACACATGAAGACCTTACTAGGCAAACACATGAAGACCTTACTAGGCAAACACATGAAGACATAACTAGGCAAAACCATGAAGACCTTACTAGGCAAACACATGAAGACCTTACTAGGCAAAGACATGAAGACCTAACTAGGCAAAACCATGAAGACCTTACTAGGCAAACCCATGAAGACCTTACCAGGCAAACACATGAATGCCTTACTAGGCTCCTTGTATCTTGGTACATTATAATAGGCTAGCATATACATTTATTTATTTTAAAATTGTATTAGGTTATGATTTTATCCACATTCTAAATTCATAATCTAAATTTATTGTATAATATTATTATTTACTTACTTTTTAGGTGTTCAATATTTAGTTATATTCTCCTTGTATGTACAGTTTACATTTTCTAGAGCCCGAGTATGTTGGTTATATAATGATTTTATTTTTATTGTATTTAGTTAGGTGTTCCATGTCTGAAAACAGGAAATCGTAGCTGTAAAAGTTAGAAAAATATGTTGTGTCAGTTGTATCTGTACTGTTGTCTACTATAACGGTATAACTATTTTACTGGGTTATTTATATTATTATTTTAAACTTAGTTTTGTAATACGTCATTAAATAAGTTGTATTAAGTTTCTTATAATTGTTAATACATAAGAATTTGTTTAGTCATTAGTATTGTAATAGTAAATGATCGTGTAATGCTATACCTTTTGGTGTATTTGTAGTGTAATGATAGCTAAGGAATGGGTGATATTGTTTAATAAAATAAAGAAGTAATTTTAAACTCGTTCCGTTCATTTATAAAGTACATGTTTAGTAGTACAGTCAGGTTTCATAACCAAAGTATAGTGTTATTTAGAGTCATTTTCCTATAGTTTTGTAAGGTTTTATCCGCTGTCAAATTATTTCAATATGAAAATAATTAAGGTCTACAACACCGACAGAACTACAACTAACCGTAGGCTTACCACTCAACAGCTAGGACTCAGGCTTGTGACTCTAGAGTGACCTTGACTCAAAAGATAAACAAACTACCACGTATCAAGTATCAACTATCAACCCAACAGGACGGTAACCTTTTCATCTTCCAAGCAGAGTTAGTTCGATATTCCAACGGTAGTGGGAGTTCATTCGTTGGATATAGACAACACATTAATTACAAATAAGTACATACGATACTATAACTACACATTACTTTATTGTAGAATGATACAAACGAAATATGACACATTGGGTTTTTAATTATTGCGTACAAAGTATAACCTAAACACATGCGCGATGTAGGCTAAACTTGCCGCTTGTCTGTAGTTGTGAAACGGTGAAATAGCGTGAGAGCTGTGTTGTTTTCTATCTAGTATTCATTTGGAAGTTGGCAATGTAACGCATCTATCGTTTATACTCGTTCAAAATAGAAAAAATATACTAGCTGAATATAATGTAGGATAAAAGTACTTATAAATTAAAAACAGAATAAAATACCGTTAGGGGCCTATATGAGTTTTTGAAAATCGTCAGGTGCACAAGTAAAATAATAAAAAGTTTCATGAAACACGGTAATCTTGTTTTCTCGTGAAAAGTAAACAAAATAAGCGTTTACTGATAAGACATAGACATGGGAATGGATATAATGATCATTTCGAAGTCAGGGTGCAAATCAGTATTACTTAATTTATGTACGACATTTACAAAAATACTTATATCATTTTATAGATTTAATAACGTAATAGCGACTATAGTGCATATTGATTAAATTATTATATGCTGATGCAACATTTACTCTTATTTTCAAAACAGGTAGTACTAAATGAATGTATGCTATTGCTATTCGCGGGTTAATAATTAATTACAATATCCTTTTTACTTAAGCTTTGTAGAAGTTAGATTGATTACAGTTTGATGTTTGTATTTTTATGAAGACAATATTGTTAATATTATTTGTGTTATAATATTAAATTACTAAAATATTAAAAACATGTGCAATATTTTAAAAACCTGAGTCCACTAAAAATATAAAAGGTAAAGCTTGTTAAGATTTAATTGCACTAATTTGTCATTCATACAATGACTAATAAGCAATAAGGACTCTATTATCATTTTTCAGTTGTAATTGAAAAATGGTTTGATGATATTGAGCTGCATAGTCAATATTTTTGTCACGCCATTTTTGTCATCTTACTATAATATTTAAATTATCAGATACTCTAATTAATTTCGTTTATTTCACATGTGTACCTACTTGAAATTTGTCATTAAATTATTTTTATTTTCTGTTAGTTTTACATTTAGTCATTCTCTTTTATAAATTGGTTTCATTCGTTTGTGTCAGTTACTTGTAAATATTTTAAATATCACAAATTCTAATTTTGTGTACTACCGAAGGAATGAGGACAAACGGACCGCGGAAGGCCCCAGACAACCCTGTTGACTGGCGGTGTCAGTCACTCGTCCCTTCCCTTTTGTTGTTCTATAAAAGATTAGAAAGAAAGTGAAGTGATGGTGCAAGGGGGAAACGGCCGAGCAATAAATAAATGCCTTGACGGCCGAGCCAAAAAGCGCCCCTAGTGCCTAAAACGCCAACTACCAACACAGACAACGTACTGCACCGCTCTACTACTAAACACTACTAAACACCGCTCCCTGTGGCCGTTCGCCAAACTAAAATGCGATTTTCAATCTGACTCCGGAGCCCTCTTAAAGGCTCCAGCTCCAGAAAGGTGTCGGCTGATGACCACCGCTCCAGGAGCTGTCTGATCACCTAAGTACGTTTTAACGGCTTTTGATCTCGCGCTGTCATTAACTGATATCGATTTAGTCGTCGATAGCATCGACATCACATCGGTGCGACAGCGATGCAAGGATTTCTCAGATATGCACCAATTGGCCTTTACGTCTACTCTCCTGTACCTCCCCTCTCCCCCTCCACTTCCACATTAGTTGTCAGTAAAAGGAGTTTAATTCTTGTTGTTTTATGGTAGTGAGGTACAGTATATACGAATGAGGTTATGTCAGTTCGATTGGGAATGACAGATGGGATATTAGGGGAAGATTTGATACATTAATTTAAAAATACCGAACGATTATTTTTCAATTCTGGCAACGGCGAAAGAGAGTTTGGTTAGGGATGTTTGTTATATAGCCAACTCAAGAGATATACAGGAATAAATACAGTACTCAAGAGAATAAATATAGGAAATACTGATATGCCGTTCCAATTAACTGATATGTTGAAAAGGACTGCATTCAAGTAAGTGATTGGAAAATTGGTAAAAGAGTGACAGGAAATCTCTTTTAAAGTTTAAATGCTACCGTACGTGTATGGGTAGGCGGGTGGGTATATGCCACCGTACGTGTATGGGTGGGCAAATGCCACCGTACGTGCATGGGTGGGCGGGTGGGTAAATGTACTCTTAAAGACATAATATCTGTATATTTTATGCTTGTCGTTATATATGTTAGTCATAATATATCCTTAACATAATATATTGAGACGGATCCCTGATTTAACCATATTTTGATTTTTTCCAATGTTTAGATTGCGGGTGGGTCAATGCCACTGTACGTGTATGGGTAGGCGGGTGGGTCAATACCAAAGTGCGAGTATGGGTAGGCGGGTGGGTCAATACCAAAGTGCGTGTATGGGTGAGCGGATGGGTCAATGCCACTGTACGTGTATGGGAGAGCGGGTGGGTCAATGCCACTGTACGTGTATGGGTAGGCGGGTGGGTCAATTCCACTGTACGTGTACGTAAAAACGCCTGCAAGTGATTTTACGTAAGTAAGTGCGTTGAAACGGGTGCTGTTTTTCGAACAACTTGGTACAGTGAATAAAGAGAGCTCACTGTAAAAGAATGAAAATAGTTTGTGCACAAACAATAGTCAACTCACCAAAACGGCGATTATTTGGTCTGTTTACGTAAATAATAACAGCTTAAATTTGATGAGCTAGAACGAGATGCATCAATAATGACTAGTACTGTATGAAAAATGGCCTTGTCGTAATTTAATACATTTACATTTGCATTACATTAGAGAAGACGGCAGCGAGAAAATCATGGTTTACATATAAAATAAAAATAAATTAAAACAAGCTGTTTTAAGCTGGCGATTTTATACAACATTTCTAAGTAGTTACCTCCGCGAATCCCAAGAAAGGTATGACTATTCTTAACCATCTCAGAACCTTTACCTATCATTATCTAGGACTTCCCAAGATTAAAATCTCAAACTCTCCGATTGACACTAGAGAGCTGACAAGGATTTAAGAACTACGTCAAGCTTTTCATCGAATAAGAAAAGCTGAATAGTATTGAGTAAATTCAAATGATACTGACGATTAATTAAAGAAAATCATATGTTTGGCAACAAAAATATTGACTTCTTCCAAATAAAGTTTTTTTTTTTTTTTTATTTACTGTTTCATTTCAGTTTGAAAGTATGATGTTGGCAGCATCTTTGCTTGTAATTAGGATGGTGTAAAGGTTTTCAAGAGATTCAGACAAATTTATTTCAATGAGGCCCAACGATTTTCGGTTATTGAAAATAACATGTTACATATATGAACTTAGAGGTTGCAAGAAGTACCGTTGTTTAATGTCCCTTAACCGATGAGTATAAGAATGTTTTTGCGATTTTTTTTTCAAAATGTAGAATTGTCAAAGGTAGCAGTTATCGACTGTATTGATTAAGTACTCAATTATATAAAGTGTGATTGATTGGTATCACTTGTGATGAGAAGCCAATGTGCTTATCTGTGAAAGAGTGGATAACCGAGTCATTGTTCCCTTTCTAAGGAGTCGACAGGGATAAAACGATTTCTTCTCGTTTTCTGGAACTAGAGTGAAATTATATAAGCCAAACAGGGTACAATCTATATTGTGAATGTTAATTTGGTCGATGAGGAGCCTTGTCCATGCGAAGTGGAGGCGGGACGAGTCAGAACCATCGGGTCAGACTCGACCCGATGCATATTTGGGCCCATAAACGCCATCCGTGGGTCGACTTTACAGTTGGCCATAAACTTTTGAAATTTGCCGCGTTTTGGGCGAGGGCGGGCGGGACTCGGCGACCTTGTGCTTCGGTTGCCCTGGTAACTAATTATAGTTGGGCCGCTAGATGAATAGCCTGGGGCCGCCGGCCTGCGTCTGTAGGCCCTTTGTGAGCCCAGGTCAGGGCAGCCTAGATTCACGCACAGTGATGAGGAATTGAAAACATCCTCACCCTAGAGCATGCAAGTTTGACCTTTAATGTAATGTAAGAATCTTTGAAATTGTGCATATGCACATTATGTGGTTATGTGGTTAGTTAATTATTTGTTTGTTGTATGATGCACTCTCGATTCATCTCTAGTAGAAATGTAGTTTGAATCAAAGTAGCTGCATAGATAGCTAGGCCTACTACAACTTACACTTTTATTTCAATCAGTAAGTATGAGGGTAAAATGTACCTCTACTCTTTTCACCAACGTACAATAGTACAGATGGGAGATAAATGAAGAATAAATGCTGTGTTATTAGACCTATGAGTTTCATCTACACATAGAAATATTTTCATTGGTTAGGATGACTCCCAGTGTGTATTCATTAGTTAGTTCTCTCCGGTGACAAGAGATGGAGCCTTCTCAAGAGTTTCGTAATTCATAAACTATATAATCAATAATAGCAGAATAGTTGTTGAAAGAGTCTAATGTGAATGTGTTGAATTGTTTACATAATGTTTTTAATCCATTGAGATAATTCACCAAGATTCCTGGTTTAAGGCACAATGTACTGTATCATAGAGGCCCTGTCATTGTAAAGGTTGGACAATTTTCATATATTACAAAATCAAGTGTGCTCGTATATACTTTATCAAAAATATAATGAAAAAATCACGAAAAATAACGGAGATAAATCGAAAAATAACATTTTCAAACAGAATTTGTTCTCATATAAAACGTTATTAACGTGGAATAAAAAGTTTATTTTCATAAAATATTGACCTGATTCTACCCACAGGTTATGAAAAAGTCAAGATTCACGAGGCGTGTAGAAAGCGCATAAATACTCATTTCTTGTGCACTTCCTGTATAAGTTATACAAGAAGTGGGTAGAATCAGGTCTATATTTTATGAGAATACACTTTTTATTCCACAGTAATAACGCTTTACATGGGAAAAAAATGTAATTTTTCGATTTATCTCCGTTATTTTTCGTGATTTTTTCATAATTTTGTTGTTTACGACAATTATTTCTTGAGATTAACCACGAAAAAAGTACGTTCGTAGTTAATCATCTATGTTGCCCATTTGCACAATGTTAATAGGAACTATGACTGGCTAACAAAAACAAATTCCCATGTACTCTCGCTGCTATGATGGCCGGCAGGCCGTCACGGATGCCAGAGACTGGAATTTAATGCAAATTATGAATTTTTGTTGTGTATATAGACGATTGGGATAAATTAGGTTATGTTTGGTTGGATAAGTAAAAAGTGTATTTTTCAGGCGAGAAATTAATTTTATCGAAAAATGAATTATATATTCTTGTTCAGAGTTAAAAAGCAAGTATAATGATAAAAAAAGTTGGAAAATGCCAATTTTAAAAAGGTCGGTTTTTCACTATATATAAAAAATTAGTTGTTAAATTTTTCGGTAAAAATTAGTTTTAATAAAATCAACCTCCTCAAGAGTCATGAACCCATATTTCACCACTTTTTCAATAAGAAATCGCATTTTCAGAGGCGTCTAGAAAGTTCTTAATTACCAAATCTTATGATGGTTAAGAATGAACAATGAACATTTGTCACAGTGACTTCTTATATTGACAATATCAAGTGATATCGCATAGAGTTCGTTTAGAGCTTCTGGTTTACAATGTCAAGGAAACTCATATAGGAAAGTATGTAAAGATTCTTCATCTTTGTTAAGGTTAACCAATGAATGGTTTCACAGTAATTTTGTATATTGACAATAACTAGTGTGATGGTATGTATAGAGTGAAGTCAACATGAATACCCCTCATTAACAATGTCTATGCAGCGAGCAAGATCGTGTGGACAACTTATCTACACTCGCAGCCGGTTCTGTGGTCAACCCGCCTCCGGAAGGAGAACATTAGTGGATTTTTTCGGAGGCAGTCATCGAGGACGGATCTCACTAACTGTGATTCAGCAGCTACTCTCTAATCATGGCCGGAAACATTACCGGCCCAGACGATACCCAGAACTGATCCAGCGACGGGCGACCTTGGCCAGACCTCTGGACACACAGCCTCGTCTACTGCTACAGCAATGATTAGAACCGATGATGTTTTTGGGGACTTCGGTGGTGTCGATGTTGATGTATAAACTAGATAACGATTGTAAGAGTCTGGTGGTAACCAAGATGATGTAGTAACATTAATAACTATTGCGAGGGAAGGTGATAGTTATCTTAATCCAGTAATATTGATAACGATCGTAAGAAATACGATATCATCATTGATGTGAGAAAATCGATGATAGGGCTTCGGTGATGACTATGGTTATGTTGTAATTCATAACGATTTGTTGAATATGGTCTTGTCGTTGTTCGGAGGTTCACACAATAATGACGACGGTCTCTACGATACTGGAAGCCTGTCTGCTGCCAGTGAGCGGTTGTGTTTGTTGCGTGTGTCGACGATGATCCAGTGGAAGTGCGTGTAGTGTGGTCGCCAGGTGTGTGGCACTAGTGAGGTCCAGTGGCACCGTCTGTTCGGTCCGTGGGTCTTTTCGCCACATCCGGAACAAAGTAACTCCGTAAAGATCGTCTTCATTAGAGAACTGTATGGCACCCTTACAACTCAACTCGATGGAGTAAGTTCGAGTACTATATTTGTTAATAATTTTCAGTGTACTCCTGAAAATATATTTACAGTTAGATTTCGGAGTGTCTGATCGATCCATTATTCATTTCTTTAATGTATAATGGCCATTAAATTCTATTCATTTCTTTGATGCATAATGGCCATTAAATTCTATTTATCGGGTGTCCCTGATCGTAAAAATAGGTCAGGATTCTTACTAATAGTTCGTAAATAATTTTATTGCGTCACATGATTTGAAAATTTGTTGTGATACTGTCAAAATTAATATTTTGGCCAAGTTTTAATGATTGTAATTTCTCATTATTAAGTTTAAACTAAATAACAAAATAATTTGGTTCAAATTGCCTACGAATCGTCTAAAAAAGCTTCATGCCTTTTTCTAGGATTTATTATTGAATAGTTTATAAATGTTTATATTTCTAAGATCCAGCAGCCTGAAGAGAAATATCTTGTTCGGGAGATCCCTAGGTATTACCTCTCATACCCCTTCTTTTACATTCAGACGATCCGACATTCAGCAGAACATGGTCATTGCCTACTCCATACCATTCAAATACAGGGACGTTCATCAATCAAAATTTATCGGACATGGATATTAAGATGCAATTGTTTACTGGCAATGTGTGATAAACTGATAATAACTTTATTGAGATGATTAACAATAAAGATGAACTGTTAAACATAAAACGTGCCATTCTGATGACACATCGATTATCGTATAAAATCGTGGGCCACATCAAGGGTAGTGGCAGAGTGAACGAGAGCTCCGCACCCACGCGCACTAACCATGTATGTATCCACTAGCGAGCGTCTGCATGTAATCGATTACTGTACTACATGGATACTAATGAATATAAATTGTAATAGTCCTGCTTACGACAAATGAAGTCAAGTCACACTCTCATATGCATGTTGAAATATCCATCATTAAAGTGGTTCGTTCATGGATATTTAGTTAAACGTACTCACCTTCATCAGGTACATTGATTCTATTAGAATGTTTAGTTAAAGATTCCTTTTCCTCACACTATTTTTGTCTACAATATATCGTTAGTTTCGTATACAGCCAGGTTTATCTGTGGAAAGTGCATGTTCATTCCATTGAGTGTTATCCCACATTGTTGCTGTCTACCGAAATATCGTTAGTCTGGTAGAATGTTTCCTCACATTGTTGCTGTTGAAAACAATTTTTTTTTTAATTACAAACATTTTTATTAAAATTGTATTATAAATGTTTGTAATAATGAGGGGAAACTTGTGCCATCTAGTGTTTTGGTTAAATAAACCTCTAAGGTTTACAGTGTCAACTGAGATATAGTTAGTCTGGTAGCCAGCCAGGTATATCGGTGGAAGGTGCTTGTTGATCCATACAGTGGTTCCGCACGGTTTCTATCTACTGAGATATCGTTAGTCTGCTAGACAGCCAGGTATATCGGTGGAAGGTGCTTGTTGATCCATAAAGTAGTTCCGCACACTGTTTCTATCTACTGAGATATCGTTAGTCTGGTAGCCAGCCAGGTATATCGGTGGAAGGTGCTTGTTGATCCATACAGTGGTTCCGCACGGTTTCTATCTACTGAGATATCGTTAGTCTGCTAGACAGCCAGGTATATCGGTGGAAGGTCCTTGTTGATCCATAAAGTGGTTCCGCACACTGTTTCTATCTACTGAGATATCGTTAGTCTGACAGCCAGCCAGGTATATCGGTGGAAGGTGCTTGTTGATCCATAAAGTAGTTCCGCACACTGTTTCTATCTACTAAGATATCGTTAGTCTGACAGCCAGCCAGGTATATCGGTGGAAGGTGCTTGTTGATCCATAAAGTGGTTCCGCACACTGTTTCTATCTACTGATATATCATTAGTCTGATAGCCAGCCAGGTATATCGGTGGAAGGTGCTTGTGATCCATAAAGTAGTTCCGCACACTGTTTCTATCTTCTGAGATCGTTAGTCTGATAGCCAGCCAGGTCTATCTGTGGAAGGTGTTTGTTGATTATATACAGTGTTTCCCCACATTGTTGCTGTCTACTGAGATATCGTTAGTCTGGTACGCAACCAGGTCTATCTGTGGAAGGTGTTTCTTGTTTATATAGAGTGTTTCTCCACATTGTTGCTGTCGACTGAGATATCGTTAGTCTGGTACGCAACCAGGTCTATTTGTGGAAGGTGTTTCTTGTTTATATACAGTGTTTCCCCACATTGTTGCTGTCTAATGAGATATCGTTAGTTTGGTAGACAGCCAGGTCTATTTGTGGAAGGTGTTTGTTTATTATATACAGTGCTTCCTCACATTGTTGCTGTCTACTGAGATATCGTTAGTCTGGTAGACAGCCGGGTTTATATGTGGAAGGTGTTTGTTGTTTATATACAGTGTTTCCCCACATTGTTGCTGTCTACTGAGATATCGTTTGTCTGGTACGCAACCAGGTCTATCTGTGGAAGGTGTTTCTTGATTATATACAGTGTTTCCTCACATTGTTGCTGTCTACCGAGATATCGTTACCCTGGTACGCAATCAGGTCTATCTGTGAAAGGTGTTTGTTGATTATATACAGTGCTACCTCACATTGTTGCTGTCTACCGAGATATCGTTACCCTGGTACGCAATCAGGTCTATCTGTGAAAGGTGTTTGTTGATTATATACAGTGCTACCTCACATTGTTGCTGTCTACCGAGATATCGTTACCCTGGTACGCAATCAGGTCTATCTGTGAAAGGTGTTTGTTGATTATATACAGTGCTTCTTCACATTGTTGGTGTCTACCGAGATATCGTTACCCTGGTACGCAATCAGGTCTATCTGTGAAAGGTGTTTGTTGATTATATACAGTGCTACCTCACATTGTTGCTGTCTACCGAGATATCGTTACCCTGGTACGCAATCAGGTCTATCTGTGAAAGGTGTTTGTTGATTATATACAGTGTTTCCTCACATGGTTGCTGTCTACCGAGATATCGTTACCCTGGTACGCAATCAGGTCTATCTGTGAAAGGTGTTTGTTGATTATATACAGTGCTACCTCACATTGTTGCTGTCTACCGAGATATCGTTACCCTGGTACGCAATCAGGTCTATCTGTGAAAGGTGTTTGTTGATTATATACAGTGTTTCTGCACATTGTTGCTGTCTACCGAGATGTCGTAAGTCTGGTGGACAGCCAGGTCTATTTGTGGAAGGTGTTTCTTGATTATATACAGTGTTTCTGCACATTGTTGCTGTCTACCGAGATATCGTTAGTCTGGTACGCAACCAGGTCTATCTGTGGAAGGTGTTCCTTGATTATATACAGTGTTTCTGCACATTGTTGCTGTCTACCGAGATGTCGTTAGTCTGGTGGACAGCCAGGTCTATCTGTGGTTGGTGTTTGTTCATTATATACAGTGTTTCCCCACATTGTTGCTGTCTACCGAGATATCGTTAGTCTGGTACGCAACCAGGTCTATTTGTGGAAGGTGTTTCTTGTTTATATACAGTGTTTCCCCACATTGTTGCTGTCTAATGAGATATCGTTAGTTTGGTAGACAGCCAGGTCTATTTGTGGAAGGTGTTTGTTTATTATATACAGTGCTTCCTCACATTGTTGCTGTCTACTGAGATATCGTTAGTCCGGTGGACAGCCAGTTCTATCTGTGGAATGTTCTTGTTGATTATATAAAATGTTTCCTCACATTGTTGCCGTCCACCGAGATATCGTTAGTCTAGTAGACAGTCAGTTCTATCTGTGGAAGGTGCTTGTTGATTATATACAGTGTTTCCCCATATTGTTGCCGTCTACCGAGATATCGTTAATCTGGTAGACAGCTAGTTCTATCTGTGGAATGTGCTTGTTGATTATATAAAATGTTTCCTCACATTGTTGCCGTCTACCGAGATATCGTTAGTCTGGTAG
The DNA here is from genome assembly GCA_035578905.1 of Stictocephala bisonia. Classification (NCBI taxonomy): domain Eukaryota; kingdom Metazoa; phylum Arthropoda; class Insecta; order Hemiptera; family Membracidae; genus Stictocephala; species Stictocephala bisonia. Next base: position 826,259 of record JAQJVL010000126.1, read on the forward strand.
ACAGCCAGTTCTATATGTGGAATGTTCTTGTTGATTATATAAAATGTTTCCTCACATTGTTGCCGCCACCGAGATATCGTTAGTCTGGTAGACAGTCAGTTCTATCTGTGGAAGGTGCTTGTTGATTATATACAGTGTTTCCCCACATTGTTGCTGTCTACCAAGATATCGTTAATCTGGTAGACAGCCAGTTCTATCTGTGGAATGTGCTTGTTGATTGTATAAAATGTTTCCTCACATTGTTGCCGTCTACCGAGATATCGTTAGTGTGGTAGACTGCCAGTTCTATCTGTGGAATGTGCTTGTTGATTATATAAAATGTTTCCTCACATTGTTGCTGTCTACCGAGATATCGTTAGTGTGGTAGACTGCCAGTTCTATCTGTGGAATGTGCTTGTTGATTATATACAGTGTTTCCTCACATTGTTGCCGTCTACCGAGATATCGTTAGTCTGGTAGACAGCCAGTTCTATCTGTGGAATTTGCTTGTTGATTATATACAGTGTTTCCTCACATTGTTGCCGTCTACCGAGATATCGTTAGTCTGGTAGACAGCCAGTTCTATCTGTGGAATTTGCTTGTTGATTATATACAGTGTTTCCTCACATTGTTGCCGTCTACCGAGATATCGTTAGTCTGGTAGACAGCCAGTTCTATCTGTGGAATTTGCTTGTTGATTATATACAGTGTTTCCTCACATTGTTGCCGTCTACCGAGATATCGTTAGTCTGGTAGACAGCCAGTTCTATCTGTGGAATTTGCTTGTTGATTATATACAGTGTTTCCTCACATTGTTGCCGTCTACCGAGATATCGTTAGTCTGGTAGACAGCCAGTTCTATCTGTGGAATTTGCTTGTTGATTATATACAGTGTTTCCTCACATTGTTGCCGTCCACCGAGATATCGTTAGTCTGGTAGACAGCCAGGCAAGTGACCGTCCTCCAGGCGACTCTAGTTGTGCATCGAAGGTTACTATAATTAGACAACTCTATAGATTATTGAGAGGTAATAGCGACAGCCCCAGGCTTGACTGCAGCCTTTCCTACGACAGGTTTTCTTCCTTTTACTTTTAAATCACCTACTGCAGTTACTGAGTGGGGCTGGAAGTAGTCAGATGACGTAATACGCCAGCAGTTAGGAAAATATCAACGGCTTACTGATATTTGCGTACAAAACGTTTGTAAAGTTTGCTATTATACTCATTGTAATGAATCTCCTGACTTGACATGAACACGTTTATTTGTGATTTAAAGAGCTCGAAAGCACGGTGTTGTAAAAAGCACTTTTCGTCTGGTAATCTATAACAATATATAACACAAAGAAACAGATTGTAATAGGATAATATGAACAATAAGAACATTTGTTGTCATAAAACGTTTACTCTCATATTAAGTCATATTCAAAGGAATGGGTTATTAGGCAGGTGTATTTAAAGAATTGAAAAGTGACATCCAATCAAGGCACCAAGCCGTTGTTATGGTTACTCTGGTTAATATCGTCAATCCATTGGGTGTAGGATTCCCAACCTCCTCGTAGTTAAGGCACTTGCTGTACGAGCGTTCTGAACTTAAATTGGGAGATTCATTTAATTAATAGACTATAATTGGTTCAATTTTACTACCGTAATCAATGTAGGTCGATAGTGTAATTCGTTAAAGCTCTACTTTATAAGGTTGAGGTTTTCAGTTCGATCCCAATTAGTGTCAAAACATATTTTGGAAAAGATCAGCTGATAAACATCTGCCAAACGTTTGTTATCAGCAGATTTAATAACACTTTCTAAGGAATACTCGTGTATAGTTTGTAACAAAGACTTCATTCGTTCATCCATATTCATTCGAAATATCTTGACTTCTTATGACACATAAATAAAAACATGTTATTCAAATGATGCAATTACCCCTTTGCATTCTTAAAAGGAAATTTGACTAATGTATTAAAATACAAGTTGGAATATTATATATTTTTACGAGTTCATTGTTGTATCAATTTTTCAGGTCAATTGCTTATGTACAATAAATACAACAATTATCCTACTAAGGTTTCGTTAATGAACGTCAATTTTCATGATGAAAATTGTCATTTGTAAAGCCATAGGCGTAGATAATTAGTGTATCAGTGTACATATCTAAATGACGCAAACCTGCATGTAATACAAGTGAGCGTATTAAAGAAGCCTTTCTAGAATACTGTCATTTTTAGTTCACCCCAAGATACCGATCCAATGGAAGAATAATGAAATCTCAATAGGATAACAGTCAATAGGATAACCGAGATTTTCCTTCCCTTTTAAATTAAAAACTCTTACATTAACAAAACGCATATATATTGAACGATTAATCAACTAATTAAGTGGAGAGAAATAACATTTAATGGATTTGTCTAGTGCGAAGTGTTGAACACCATCAACACGCTGGAACAATGTAAACAGACAATAAAGTTAGCGCACGCGCTGTTAATGATAATGGGGGTGTTAATGTGGCATGTAACGTGGTACGTGGTCGACATTGTAAAACGGACGGCGGAGTGGTCCATGTTGGGACATCTAGGAACAAGCTGACGACTGTGAAACCATCCAGGACACAAGTTGAGCTTGTTCAGATTGTCGTTTATATAATTACTAATTGGTTGTATTGTAATTTGAACTGACTATTTTAATTTGTTTCGTAAAGAATGTAATGCAATTAAAGAAAAATAGTCATAACTAGTCTTTTTTTTATAATTGACGTGTACAAAATTTAGCCTAATTTTATTTAACGTTTGTGTTTACTTTATTTTAGTTAAACTAACATTCTTAGTAATCACGTATCGTCCTGTAACATATCACCGAAGTTAGTTAAACTTACATTCTTAGTAATCACGTATCGTCCTGTAACATATCACCGAAGTCAGTTAAACTTACATTCTTAGTAATCACGTATCGTCCTGTAACATATCACCGAAGTTAGCTAAACTTACATTTTTAGCAATCACGTATCGTCCTGTAACATATCACCGAAGTTAGTTAAACTTACATTCTTAGTAATAACGTATCGTCCTGTAACATATCGCCGAAGTTAGTCAAACTTACATTCTTAGTAATCACGTATCGTCCTATATCACTGAAGTTAGTCAAACTTACATTCTTAGTAATCACGTATCGTCCTGTAACATATCACCGAAGTTAGTTAAACTTACATTCTTAGTAATCACGTATCGTCCTGTAACATATCGCCGAAGTTAGTCAAACTTACATTCTTAGTAATCACGTATCGTCCTGTAACATATCACCGAAGTTAGTCAAACTTACATTCTTAGTAATCACGTATCGTCCTGTAACATATCACCGAAGTTAGCCAAACTTACATTCTTAGTAATCACGTATCGTCCTGTAACATATCACCGAAGTTAGTCAAACTTACATTCTTAGTAATCACGTATCGTCCTGTAACATATCGCCGAAATTAGTCAAACTTACATTCTTAGTAATCACGTATCGTCCTGTAACATATCGCCGAAGTTAGTCAAACTTACATTCTTAGTAATCACGTATCGTCCTGTAACATATCACCGAAGTTAGTCAAACTTACATTCTTAGTAATCACGTTCGTGCTGTAACATATCACCGAAGTTAGTCAAACTTACATTCTTAGTAATCACGTATCGTCCTGTAACATATCGCCGAAGTTAGTCAAACTTACATTCTTAGTAATCACGTATCGTCCTATATCACTGAAGTTAGTCAAACTTACATTCTTAGTAATCACGTATCGTCCTGTAACATATCACCGAAGTTAGTCAAACTTACATTATTAGTAATCACGTATCGTCCTGTAACATATCGCCGAAGTTAGTCAAACTTACATTCTTAGTAATCACGTATCGTCCTATATCACTGAAGTTAGTCAAACTTACATTCTTAGTAATCACGTATCGTCCTGTAACATATCACCGAAGTTAGTTAAACTTACATTCTTAGTAATCACGTATCGTCCTGTAACGTATCATCGAAGTTAGTCAAACTTACATTTTTAGTAATCAGTATCGTCCTGTAACATATCACCGAAGTTAGTTAAACTTACATTCTTAGTACTCACGTATTGTCCTGTAACATATCACCGAAGTTAATTAAACTTACATTCTTAGTACTCACGTATCGTCCTGTAACATATCACCGAAGTTAATTAAACTTACATTTTTACTAATCACGTATCGTCCTGTAATATATCACCGAAGTTAGTCAAACTTACATTCTTAGTAATCACGTATCGTCTTGTAACATATCACCGAAGTTAGTTAAACTTACATTTTTAGTAATCACGTATCGTCCTGTAACATATCACCGAAGTTAGTTAAACTTACATTTTTAGTAATCAGTATCGTCCTGTAACATATCACCGAAGTTAGTTAAACTTACATTTTTACTAATCACGTATCGTCCTGTAACATATCACCGAAGTTAGTCAAACTTACATTCTTAGTAATCACGTATCGTCTTGTAACATATCACCGAAGTTAGTTAAACTAACATTCTTAGTAATCACGTATCGTCCTGTAACATATCGCCGAAGTTAGTCAAACTTACATTCTTAGTAATCACGTATCGTCCTATATCACTGAAGTTAGTCAAACTTACATTCTTAGTAATCACGTATCGTCCTGTAACATATCACCGAAGTTAGTTAAACTTACATTCTTAGTAATCACGTATCGTCCTGTAACGTATCATCGAAGTTAGTCAAACTTACATTTTTAGTAATCAGTATCGTCCTGTAACATATCACCGAAGTTAGTTAAACTTACATTCTTAGTACTCACGTATTGTCCTGTAACATATCACCGAAGTTAATTAAACTTACATTCTTAGTACTCACGTATCGTCCTGTAACATATCACCGAAGTTAATTAAACTTACATTTTTACTAATCACGTATCGTCCTGTAATATATCACCGAAGTTAGTCAAACTTACATTCTTAGTAATCACGTATCGTCCTGTAACATATCACCGAAGTTAGTTAAACTTACATTCTTAGTAATCACGTATCGTCTTGTAACATATCATCGAAGTTAGTCAAACTTACATTTTTAGTAATCACGTATCGTCCTGTAACATATCACCGAAGTTAGTTAAACTTACATTCTTAGTACTCACGTATCGTCCTGTAACATATCTCCGAAGTTAATTAAACTTACATTCTTAGTACTCACGTATCGTCCTGTAACATATCACCGAAGTTAGTTAAAATTACATTTTTAGTAATCACGTATCGTCCTGTAACATATCACCGAAGTTAGTTAAACTTACTAGTAATCACGAATCGTCCTGTAACATATCACCGAAGTTAGTCAAACTTACATTATTAGTAATCACGTATCGTCCTGTAACATATCACCGAAGTTAGTCAAACTTACATTCTTAGTAATCACGTATCGTCCTGTAACATATCATCGAAGTTAGTCAAACTTACATTTTTAGTAATCACGTATCGTCCTGTAACATATCACCGAAGTTAGTCAAACTTACATTCTTAGTAATCACGTATCGTCCTGTAACATATCACCGAAGTTAGTCAAACTTACATTATTAGTAATCACGTATCGTCCTGTAACATATCACCGAAGTCAGTCAAACTTACATTCTTAATAATCACGTATCGTCCTGTAACATATCACTGAAGTTAGTCAAACTTACATTCTTAGTAATCACGTATCGTGCTGTAACATATCACTGAAGTTAGTCAAACTTACATTCTTAGTAATCACGTATCGTCCTGTAACATATCATCGAAGTTAGTCAAACTTACATTTTTAGTAATCACGTATCGTCCTGTAACATATCACCGAAGTTAGTCAAACTTACATTCTTAGTAATCACGTATCGTCCTGTAACATATCACCGAAGTTAGTCAAACTTACATTATTAGTAATCACGTATCGTCCTGTAACATATCACCGAAGTTAGTCAAACTTACATTCTTAATAATCATGTATCGTCCTGTAACATATCACCGAAGTTAGTCAAACTTACATTATTAGTAATAACGTATCGTCCTGTAACATATCACCGAAGTTAGTCAAACTTACATTATTAGTAATCACGTATCGTCCTGTAACATATCAGCGAAGTTAGTCAAACTTACATTCTTAGTAATCACGTATCGTCCTGTAACATATCACCGAAGTTAGTTAAACTTACATTCTTAGTAATCATGTATCGTCCTGTAAAATATCACCGAAGTTAGTTAAAATTTCGTTAAACAATGTTAAACAAAAAATAAGGTTAAGAGTCGCATATAAATAAATTGGTTGAATAGTTCAAGATTGGTAAGGAACAAACACAACGTTTCGAAGGTATAAAAACTCCCGTTGTCTTCATGTTTTACTTATTACCTTAGCCTACATTCAAATTTAGTTTTTTTCCTTAACCCGAAATAATTTAAGAAACCATAAAAAAATATTTGCTTATAGAATACGGTTGACTGTGTTCGTCTAACGCTCATGGCGGGTTCATCTGGTGAATGTAGCGGTTCTTGGTACCGAGTAGCCCGTCCTGGAGGAGTTGGAGTGTCAAACGATGCTTGGATTAGTTGAAATTTTTCAATTTAATAACTTGTTCTTTGTATTGTTGAAAATTTTAATATTTTGTATTTCTTTTGTGTTTTATATAAATTTGTTATCTGTCATAGTTTTTAAGAACACGTGACTTTCCCTAACAGTCAGCCGTAGTCTACTAGCATATAGTTTTAAAGTGTCTTAATTATTAATGGTTAAGAAGGAAATACAAGAAACTAACTAGTTTTAAGTGTAGTCTAGGGTAGTAACTATCATCTAAAGACTTGTGTTTGTTCCTTAAAACACTTGAAACATTGAAACTATTTTCAATCATAACTTCTACCCATCATAAACAACCCAATGCCAACAACGGTTGAATGGTGCGGTTTAGTTTAATAAAACTACATCCCTGTCAGACAGGCTTTTTATATGTCTAAATCTATTTAATCCTAATTATTAGGCTTACCCATTTGGCGCCTTAGGTTACTGTGTGTTATCAAAATCCATGACCACTTCTTGTATATTAACCAAAGAATGTAAGGTTTTCATTTTCTTGCTGCTTCATCTCACACATGGATCTTATCCATAAAAATTTGTAATCTACCAGTAAGGTTTTATGGCTATTACTTGACTCGTAACAATAAAACCAGATTGAACACAAAATCAAACTATAATAGTTTTAAAAAGTCCTACGTCTAACAACGTATTTTTTCTGTTCATTGTACGCTAACCAAAGAGGTGAAATAACCATTGAAATTACTTCTGTTAGAAGGTAGAACCTAACTTCACGTGAAAATTAATTGCAAAAGTTTTTCCTCGTAGAAATTTTCCTTAGTGTATCGATAAATTGACATAGAGTAGCTAAATTTTTAAACATAGTTGTAAAGTATATTAAATTTCTGTTGTAATATAACGTCTTAGTATCGTAAAGCGTAACGTCTTAGTATCGTAAAGCGTAACGTCTTATTATCGCAAAGCGTCGTTTGAGGGATCTATTTGAGGATCTATGGCTGTGCTTGCTGGGGGGGTACATACAAATTCTTGATGGACAAACTCAGAGTCACTCAGAATTATTTTCTGCGCATAATATTAAAGAAAAACGCAAGAGATAGTTCATTCCCCTTATTTGTACAAATTAGGATACTGCCTGTTCAGCATCATTTCATTTTCAAAGTACTCAAATTATTTTTTATTAGAAGTGGAGATAAGGGATTTAATTTACACTATCAGACTCGCTTTAACGTAAATCGAAACTACCGATTGCCTAAAGTTAACAGATCAATTTATCGCCATTCTTTCAATTATTTAGGTCCAAAATACTTCAATCAATTACCAGATGAGGTAAAAAGCACCAATAATCTGAAAAAATTCTGTAAAAATCTTATTGCTTGGCTTTTTTCTCTACAAAATATAGAGTTCCTAAATGATGTTTTGCAGTAATGATTGTATTGGTGATATTGACTTGTAAAAAATTAAATTTGATAAGTTCTTCTCTATTGTATTAATTCACTTTGTAGGCATCATTTAAATATTAAATTTCTATTAATATAACAATTTATAAGTACCATATATATAACTAGATGTTAAAAATACCATTTTATTTGTTTAGAATTTCTTATAAATTATGTACTAAATTGTAAATATGTTTTTAGTTACCATTAATGCTGTTTCATGTTGTCATGCTCCTAAGATGCCACACATACCACAGGGGCGTTTATATGTCATTTTATTAAGTTCCATGCAGCTAGACTCACATTGTAAATTATGTTTTTAAAATGTTTTATATTTTATAAAACTGGCCATAGTACTAGTAAACGTGGCCAGTCATTTTCCAAACCATGCACATGTTGATTTTTATATATTTATTAATTGGAAAATAAATCATTTATTCATTTATTCATTTATTCATTTTTGTTATAATATAACGTCTTAGTATCGTAAAGCGTCGTTTGAGGGATCTATTTTTGTTGTAATATAACGTCTTCGTATCGTAAAGCGTCGTTTGAGGGATCTATTTTTGTTGTAATATAACGTCTTAGTATCGTAAAGCGTCGTTTGAGGGATCTATTTCTGTTGTAATATAACGTCTTAGTATCGTAAAGCGTCGTTTGAGGGATCTATTTCTGTTGTAATATAACGTCTTAGTATCGTAAAGCGTCGTTTGAGGGATCTATTTTTGTTGTAATATAATGTCTTAGTATCGTAAAGCGTCGTTTGAGGGATCTATTTTTGTTGTGATATAACGTCTTAGTATCGTAAAGCGTCGTTTGAGGGATCTATTTTTGTTGTAATATAACGTCTTAGTATCGTAAAGCGTCGTTTGAGGGATCTATTTTTGTTGTAATATAATGTCTTAGTATCGTAAAGCGTCGTTTGAAGGATCTATTTCTGTTGTAATATAACGTCTTAGTATCGTAAAGCGTCGTTTGAGGGATCTATTTTTGCTAACTGTGGGATTTATTGAATTCCTCAAAAGTTAGTAACAAGACTACATCAAGTACTTAAAGCTCACATTGCTTTAATTTTCATATTTGTAATTAAACATGAAAACTCTTTTACAATAATGTTATGATGGAAAAAACTAATAGTGATGTTTATAGACAAGATTTCTCGATACTATAAGTAACAATACTGCACCCAGTACCTAAAGCTTGCATTGCGCCTTCGTAATTAAACATAAAAACTCGTTTACAATAAATATAGTGACGAATACTGAGTGATGTTTAAACTCACGCAAGTTCTACTTCCGCGGACGCAAGCGAAGCGAGCTTCCTATCGTGAATGGATCACACAATTATACCACACTAAGCAATTATCGCTTATCTTGAAAAATTACAGTAAATTTAGATGCATCTAGTTATATGTATGGTTTTTCACCGTTTCACAAGCTGAGCGACCTTTTATTTAGTTAAACAAAGGTAATGACAGTTACAAAGGCAGAAATGATGATTTTGTTGATTATAGTTTAGTTATATGTGACTATATCGAAGTATTTTCCAAAAGTATTTTCACACAGTTTCAAAAACTGGTGCTCTAAATTCAAGCTAAAGATTTTTCAAGACAGATTCCATTTGAAATACGTTTATTCCGACAGTTTTAACAGAGATAACAAAATGTAACAATAAATTTCTTTAATTATATTGCATTTTTTATATTTTTACTTTAAAACATTTAATACAAGACTACAGGAAATACGATTTTGTATATTTTGTCTTGCTCAATACTTATATAACCTTAATTTAGGCGGTTGAAAAGCATTTCAAAATGATTATATAGGCCTAATTAAAAAATAAATAATGAATGAACTAAATACAGTCTATTGTAAGTTAACAAAACACATTAAAATATAGTAAATAAAGTAGTTTTAAGTAAATTTGTTCACTCAACCGCTGAACTAAAAAATAATTACAAACTACGCACACATTTAACAGAATGACTAAAACCAAACTTGCAACAAACCCAGGAGGCAAACCAACCTGTTACTAATTCTAGACTCAAGTTATCATCTATTTAAATATTAGTAAATTATCTCCATGGGTTTCAGTTATAACCAACGTTTATTAAAATAAATCTAGAAGATATAGAGTTCAAATTGTAGGTTACAGTACAGTATTTCAGTTGAGACAACACATTAAGTTTTTTTGGTACAGTAGATTGATTTCTAGTTCTTTTCGATATGATGTAACATTTACCGGTCTCATTATTAGATATTTCAACAGAGTTTGCAAATGGTTAGAATATAATTTGAATTTAGTGATCTGAACAGAAACATAAATTATATACAAAAGATCTTCTAAGTTGACATTATTTTATATGTGTTGTTAATTTCCATGTTTTGGAATCAGTTAAAAAAAATAAATGAAAACACTAAAAGACAACCAAATAATATTATCACCCAAGATAGTTAAAAGAACTACAACTGCAAAGGTATTTTCAGATGTAGAGCTACAACGGATATCCAAGAGAATGAATGAACATGGGAATAGATAAAGTCAAATAACACAAAAAATAAAAACCCTCATGCTTGCCTAACGGTTAGCACTGCTGACTTCAATGCAGGATGTCGCGGGTTCAAATCCCGGGAGGTCCAACTGCTCGATGGGTTTGTACCGTTGTCCCATAACAACGTTTGAATATACAATATAAAGTGCCACTGGCGTTGAAATAGAAAAAAAATAAGAAGACTAAAGTGATTACATGTTAATCATAAAAGTAACAAAAATACTTATATTGTTTTAGATGTATTTACATCTTGATTAGAACGATGGTTAGTATTTTTTATATTAGGAATAGTCTCAGGTTTTTTTGTCCTTTACAAATCGAATGGCACGCCTGTCAATACGCACCCCAGGAAAACAAAAAGTTAGGGGGTAAATAATTTGAACATTTAAAATTGGGCTTGTGGACTTAAATAACAAAGTCCTTTAATGTCATTACATATTTTATTTTAGGTATTCATTATTATTTATTCATAAGACCCAAGTCATCCAAGATATGGGTGACTATGAGAGGCATATGAGTAAGATGAGTGAATATGAACGAGTGTGGTCATTGTTACTAAGGTCAACTGTTCCTCAGAAAGAGCTATTTATTAATATCTCAATATCCAGGACAACTAAGGAACCTACAACTTTACGTGAAATCCGAATTGGTCTGATTTTCAGCTAACAGACAAGTCCGGCCCAGTTCTCTTCCCTACACAACATCTGAACCTTGACTACCATTCAATATGGACACCCTTGACTTCCCTATTAGTGTCCACGTCGATGGCAACTATTGAGCGGACGCCGTGTATTTTAAAGTTATCTAACATTGCAATAATTTGTTTAACGCCCTTCGTTTGAGAGGGCTCGTGGTTAAGGAAATCCTGGCGTGGGATTGTACATAAGGCCTTGTGAGATCAGCTGCACAGTAATCCTTTTGGAACATCTTCCTTAACCTGCAATAGAAGAAAAAAAATATTGATTGACTTTTACAATAATGTAAAAAAATTTTTATCGTTGAATCCGTCATATAAGTTACTGCTCGTTAGTATTACTGGAAAAATAATAGAAGTAATCCTTTAAATAAAGCATTCTTTGTTCATCAACCAAAAATGAGGTCATTATCGTCAGGACTGTCTGTGCAAAGAAATGATGAATTGTTTATCGAGGGAAAGATGAGGGGTCTTGTAAACATTTTCAACACCCAAGAAAATGAAAATTTCAATAAGAAAAAAAGGTAAGTTTCATACCTAGCAAATTCTACCTTACATGAGCAAAATAATAATAATAATAATACATCTTTATTTGCCATTGGATAAATACAATCATAGACAATGTCAAATATACAGCAACAGGCCAAGTCATTAAAAAGTTATATTAACAGTGAATCAAAATAAAAAAAATAAGCTTCAGGTTGTATATCGCTAACATGTTACCCAAAAACAAATACATAAATCAATTACAATAAAATATGGCTAAAAGTTAATATTGTCAAGCATAAAAAAATCCTCTAAAGTGTAAAATGAATTTTCTAAACTCCAACAATAAAATTTGTTTAAAAATAGTTTCTGGTCGTATTTATTGATTAAAGGCAAGAGAAAGTTGTAAGTTTTCAAGCTTTGAACGACATGGCTATCAAGTGTTTTTGTAAGTCTGTAAAATTCTATTTTTGCATTATTTTTCTGTCTAGTATTGTGGCTATGTGTGTAAGATGTGAAGTTAAGTAGGTGAGGGTTTTTAAAAACATAATTTACTAAATCAAACAAATATAAATTAATAACGGTTGGTATTTTTAAGGATCTGAAGAGTGGTTTACAGTGTTCTGTTAAGCTAGATTCAGAAACTACTCTAACCGCTTTCTTTTGTAAGATTAAAATGTCTCGGATTCGTTTAGAGTTCCCAAAGAAAATTAGGCCATATCTAAAGATGGACTGAAAATATGCGTAGTATACTGTTTTTACATAACTAATTTTAACGCAATGTGTCAAACGTTTCAAAAGAAATATTACTCTAGATAGTCGGCGTGCAATATAATCAATGTGTTGAGTCCAGTTAAGGTTTTCATCAATGAAAACACCTAGAAATTTTACACAAGAAGAAAAATCGTTATTATTGATACATATATCAACGGAATTGGACCTTAAGCTAAACAATACATTTTTGGTTTTGTCATTATTTAAAAGAAACCCATTCGCTTGAAACCACTCAGACGCATCTAGGATGGTATTTTGTGCTAATAATGTAATGTCAGCAAGATGTTTACCTGTATTAACAAAGGTAGAGTCGTCTGTATATAATATGGTTGTGGTTGATATACTTGAAGGTAAGTCGTTAATGCAGACTAGGAATAAGAAAGGTCCCTGTGGAACGCCATATTGCATGGTAATTTCATGGGACCACTCGCCATTGATAAAAACTTTTTGTTTCCGATTGTTTAGATACGATTTAAAGAATGTAAGGGGGGCACCTTTCACACCATAATAAGATAATTTATTTAAAAGATCATTATGTTTCACGCAATCGAACGCTTTGCTTAGGTCGCAAAAGGTAGCCTGGGCTAAACCTTTATCTTCAAATGTTTGAAGAATTATTCTAGTAAGTTTATCAATGGCGTTTGATGTTGATTTGTTTCTTATAAAACCAAATTGGGATGTGCTGATAAAATTATTAATTTCAAAAAAATTGTAAATCTGATCGAAAACTAAAATTTCTAACAATTTGGACAGAACCGGAATTATAGCCACTGGTCGATAACTTTCCACCTTGTCTCTTGGACCTTTCTTAAATATTGGACAGATCCTTGAGATCTTTAGAGCGTCAGGAAAGAATCCTTCATCTAAGCAAAAGTTAAAACAGGTAGTGAGAGGGTTTACTACGCTTGGTATCACATGTTTGATGAAATTGTTTGTCATGTAGTAAACATCATTGTTTGTAAAACGTACTTTAAAATGAACGATTTGTCACGAAATCAGTTTTCCAGACTAAACAAGTAAGACTAAGGCTAATATAATTTGTTTTATTTTTTATTTGTTCATTAAACATAGAAGAATTGAAGTGTGCCTAAACTTTACAATTACAAGTCATTAACGTTTAATGAGCATTGAACTCACTTTTCAATTAAATTATCTTTTTCTATAAAAACGTAGATAAGAGTGACTTTAGTTTGGTTAGGATAGGTTATGGCATACAAATTGAATATAAAAACTACACTTGTTTCTTTTTCAAACTAAATAGTGCGGAATCATAACAATAATAATCACAAAAGTGAGTGATGGTGGCAAATAGTTTCGCTGATTAACGGTTATTGCGGTATCTTACCAGTGAGAATGAAGACTTGAGAATTCTTGGCTGTCAGTTGGTAGTTTATGAGGAGCATTCTTTGATTTCGATAACTCTGCGTATCTAAATTAGGTGATTGTTTTAGTAGCTTGTTGATAGTGGGTTGTTTGTATAGAAAAAATGCAATTCTTCTCACTTCACCGACATGATGTAAATATTGTATTGAGGATACTCATTTGATGATTGATACCGACCGATTAAACTGTCATATGTAATAAAAATAGGAAAATCTTTTTAATCAAATAATTTTCACTACTAATATTTTTTTATTATTATTATTAGTTTTTCCTTTTTGATTATATATGTCCTAATAGTTTAGGATTGAATTTAATAAATTATATTTACTTGTACTTACTGGTAATAAAATATAATACCTTAGCCTACTATTTATTGTATTGAACATATATGCAAATAACAACGAGAACATAAAATAAACCTAAATACTCACTGACTACTGTGCATACGTACTGACATAAACTCGCTCACGCTGAAGGCGATGTACCAGGAGGCCATTGCAAGTTTTGTCAATATAAATTGACAAGAAGCCAAGTTTTAAAGTCCAAATCAGACATACGCTTTGAAAGCCGATTGAGGGTTAGATTAATTTGAATACATTTCAGTGATTTTGCTCACACTCCATTCCATCGTTTTAGTGCTCTTGCAACCACCTTAAGTATATATAGGCCCATAGCAATTATATTTACCACGGTATAGTGAAGTTAATGAAAGTATATTCCGAGCAGTACAATTCCATTGAAAGTTTCCAATGTTTATGTATAAAGCTTTTATTATTTTTAAGATGACTATGTAACTGTTCGAATATATTACCGTTTATTTTAAATCAACATTAATGAATAACATGAAATAAAATAAAATAATAGCAGTACCATATGAAATGAAGATAAATAAAAATTTAAATAAACTTTACTAAAGAATGTATGGGTAGCCTATATCGAACAATGCAATGTTAGAATGTTTGAAAACTTTAACAAGTATACATAAAATAAACTTTCCAATTTCCAAATCATCCCCCCCATAACTATGGTTTAACTGGGGTAAAGATAGGTGTATCATTCAATTTGTAAGGGACTATTCATAATACAAAAAGTTAACAATATTAGCATACAAATGGACTTCAAAGCTCCAGGGTTCGTGTATTTTGAATAACTAGTTTTTAACTTCCTAAATATTTTCTGTAAAAAATACAAGCTAAAAGGATTGGGAGTTATTTCCAGGTGAGACAAAATCCTACGTTAACGCATTTCCGGCAACGTAACGACGTGAAAACTTTCTCTAATAAGATATGGAAATAAGGTGTTGATTGGTGACAAAACGACTTCTAGGGTCTGGATTTAAGAAATAGAACCAAGATTAATTTACTGTGCTTCTACATTACGGACCACTGAAGAATTCGTTGTGAGAGGTAAGGTACGTATTTGTTGAAAATCCACGTAAGCAGCTGTTGACTACTATGGGAAACTCATACTTTCTTGATTTAATGTTCCTTTTTGTAGCGTCCGCTACAGTAGAAACTATCAGATGGTTAATTTTGAGTGGGAAGTTATATATAAATTTGTTATACAGTACGCAAAGACACTCGGTACATCATGGATCATTTGATGTTAGATTTCCTTTAATTTATCTCTACATTAAGGACAACCAAAGTTGTTGTTATAAATATTTACTGTATGTTAGTTCAGTTTTTACTTAATATGGTGATGTTATATTGTTTGGTTACATAAATGTTACTCTTTCATTGCTCGAGTCGGTAGTCTTCAGTTTCTACAGCGGGGACCACCAGAGTGTTCGTATAGACCTATATCTACAGACATGTTGAACGTGTTTTCCATAAAGGCGGCTTGATCTTGTATTACATTTCTATCGCTTAGTTGATTTAGTTTTCCATTAGTTATATAGTCTACAGTAAAGATAAGTATCAGTACTGTACTTTATTTTTTATAATCATTGCTGGCTTGCTGTACCATTAACTTTGTAGCAAAAGCTTATCTTTATTTCTTTGGGCTTTCGCCAAAAGTTCTTGGAGGTATTCAGTATGATTCACGATATGTGGGATGCATTTGTCAGTTTTCGTTGATTTTTTTTCTTTTATTCAGTCTCTTAAGTAAACAATGTAACGTATTCATCATTGTTTTATATTATAATTATTAATAGCACTTTCTTTGCGTCTATTTCCATATTGGTAGGGTAGATACTTAATTAAATATGTTTAGGTAATATTTCAGAAATTTTTAACGCTCAATCTCGGTCTCTATGTCTGACGGAACCATGTTTGTTTGTCCCCAGTCACGGTGCATGCCGGGTGTCAACGGTGTGTGGCTCCGGCCAATGGGAAGAGAGTGAAGGGACGGATACCGCTTGTTGTATCAGACATTGCACTACACCCGCACAAGGCAATTACGGCCACATTCACTAATTGGAATGGGAAAAGTATCGACGGCTTTGCTCAAAGCTGGAATGCCCTTAGACAGTTCACCGGCTGTC
Source organism: Stictocephala bisonia (assembly GCA_035578905.1). NCBI lineage: Eukaryota > Metazoa > Arthropoda > Insecta > Hemiptera > Membracidae > Stictocephala > Stictocephala bisonia. The sequence continues at coordinate 842,617 of JAQJVL010000126.1, forward strand.
TTTTACCGTTGTGTCATTGGCAACTTGAAATAAGTATTACTTTGTCAGTTTCCGAGAGGAAGGTGACATTGGCATTGGTAATCCACCCAACACTACATCTATTTTAGACATCTGTATTTTGGAAAGTCATAAACAAAATACGGCTAATTTAAACAAATTTTAACTGTAGCCTAAACATTTAAAAGACTTACTTAAACTTGACTAGAACCATTACTTAAACGCACCTTATCTTTTTCACAAACAAAACAAATTGTCCTACTGGAAACCTTGATAAAGATTGAGCAGGCCTGTCCTAAGTGACGATATGACTGATGTTAGAACGTATGTGTACGATCTCAGTTGCTAATGCACGAGTGTACTGGAGAAAGTATGTCGGCATAAAAGTAATAAAAATAAGATCTAATGTATGTTTTGGAAGTTACATCTGGGTCTTACATGATCACTTCCTGCAGCCACTTATCGATTCTCCTGAATGCTGCATTTCATAAGACAGATTAGGCAATAAGGAAATTATATAATTACATTATACAATGCTATTTGTGAACATACGCCGTTAATGATATTAAAATAAAATAAAATACTTACGTCAAAACTAAAACAGAAACTGACGTAGGGACTTAAGCAGACATTAACGTCAAATTGAAAGAAAACAACGTCAAACTAGAGCAAAAACTATCGTCAATCTAATTAACACTGGTCCTCCTACTTGATTAAGTGGCCAAGTTCATTAACACAACTATATTTGTATGCGTGTTTTGTATTATGAGAAACTAATTTCATGTATTCATACAAAAAAGTTATAAAGCAGAAAATTATCCTAGAGGTGAGGGAGGAAATAAGGGACTGACAAGGAGCTGGGCCTGCCATTGTATGGCAAACAGGAGGAATAACACTAACTCGACTTACATTGGGTGCGACCTCTGTTTCTTTCTTCTCTGTCTTATAACACTCTGGAAGTAAGAATGTTGTGTATTAGATAATGTTTGCCTAGTCTGAGATGAAGGTGAGCGATGAATGCATCATGGCCGAGCTGCATAGATGCGTTTTTAATGCACTTTCACTTCTCCCAGTCACTTTAGTAGCCTTCTATTTTAGTTTTTTTTTAGCTTAGCTTAGGTCAGTCTATGAAGCCCCATCACAAGTTCTATAAAAATATAATTTTTATTAACAAAAACAATATTGATTTATATAACTCCACATATTATATAATTAGTTGACGGAAAATAATTGGTTAATTATAGGTTTATCTAGAGCTAAACACATGAAATTAAGAGAAACTGCGGCGTTGCCACTTGTACTATCTGGCCGGGAGTTCACCAGCAGAATGTCTATAATCACAGGTGTTGCTCTCTATGCTTAACCATTCGCTTTAGGGTCCACTAATTTACGTTATATCACAGAAAATAAATTTTCTGTGGTTACATCAAATAAATTACAGTTGTTATGGACTGGTTTACGGATGTGGGTCGCGTAGTTTCCTTCATTATAAGACTACCTGTATACTACTAATAAAATTATATCATGTGCTGGGATCAGAACTACGAAGTAATACCGACTTTTATTGCTCCTTCAGTTGATAATCTTTGAGTTTCTGCATCAAACTAGACTTCAGGTGGGTGTTTTGATAGTACCCATCCATTTGATAGTACCTATCCCTTCCAGATTATAATTAAAGGATTAGGATGATGAAATCACCCGCCCGCCCATACACGTACAGTGGCATTGACCCACCCTCCCACCCATAAACGTACATTCTAGTTGATAGTACGTCAAAACAGTGGTAATGACCCACCTGCCCACTCATACACGTGCAGTGGTAATGACCCACCCACCCACCCACCCATACACTTACAGTGGTAATGACCCATCCACCCACCCATACACTTACAGTGTTAATGAGACACTTACAGGTTCAAGAGCACTAATAAATCAAAAGAGAAATGCAGCTGCATGCATTATGTCTGTCGTACAATGAAGATATAGCAATAGAATGCAACGAGATTGTTCTTTGTCATTATTAATTGGTACAGCGTTAAATGAATACACGTACAATGATATTCACCCACCCACCCGCTCATTCATGTACAGTGGTATTACTACTGTACATGAATATATGAATACACGAACAGTAACACTGTTCGTGTATGGACGGGCGGGTGGGTCAGTAACACTGTTCGTGTATGGGCGGGTGGGTGGGTCAGTAACATTGTACGTGTATGGGTGGGCGGGTGGTTCAATAACACCGTACGTGTCTAATATCTATAAAGCCGCATGTGTATGAATAACACAGTAGGTGTATGGGTGGGCGAGTGGATTAATAACACTGCACGTGTATGGGTGGGCGAGTGGGTTAATAACACTGTACGTGTATGGGTGGGCGGGTGGGTCAATAACACTGTACGTGTGTGGGTGGGTCAATAACACTGTACGTGTATGGGTGGGTCAATAACACTGTACGTATATGGGTGAGCGAGTGGGTCAATAACACTGTACGTGTGTGGGTGGGTCAATAATAAATTAGTGCGTTGAAAGTTTGAGGAAATTTGAAGTCAAATAAAACTTTAAAGTATCAATTATTAATTAATTTTTTAAAATCTAGAATCTAAAAAGCAAAAAATAGGTTTAAAGTGATGTAAACGTTTATTAATAGATACCTATATTAAAATGATAATACAAGTATTTGAAAACGTAATTCACATTTTTTATATACTGTACAACTGTAATTTATCAGTAGATTTTATTGAATGAATTTTCCATTGATAGTCATCGATTTAAAACAGCTGTCGTTAGTAAGCTTTTGATTTAACAAACTTGTACACTTTTACCGGCAATTTAACTTCAAAAAACCACAAAAACATCTCTCAAACTGTTGTTACTAAACTTGTTCACTCTTCTACATTATTAATTTCGTGGTAGGCCTAAATGATACTTTGCTTTTTGAAACAGGTCCAAGGTCAGAAATCACTATGAAATGTTGGCCTAAGACGGGGTAAACAAAAGGTTTTTTTTATGGTGAGCCAAAAAATTGTTTTTGGATGCACACACGTCCCGGAATTGAGATTGGTAACTGGTCGGTACCGAAGTAGGTTAAATCCCAGCTCCATAAGTTAAATGTTCTCAGTTCGATCATAACATCAGTAGTCATAACAAATTTTGAAAGGGAACAAATTCATTAATGACACATTCTGAGGAATAGTTAGTTTTTAACAATGACTACATTTGCCGATTTACACTCATACAATCATTCTAAATTAGTATTCGCCCATCTCTTGAAGATCGGCGTCTTACAAATGAAAATATTAATGAAAGAGGATTTTTGCATGCTTTTTTAAATTATGTATAGTGCATTTTCAATATAATTATTTAAACATACAAACATATACTTGAGAATTAAATCATAGTACTTGAAATGTTTAACGAACTTATAACGTAAATTATTATAATACATTTGAACGTTACATAAGTCAAAACTATCACAATATTATTACAACACGTACAAATAATATGTTGATCAACCACACCGAACAGGGTGATGCACAAAAGAAACCATATTATATTATGATAATATCTGTACTAATTTGATGTAGGGTTATGTTCATTTCTATAGAATTTCTACCAACACGTATTATGCCAACTTAGAAAGTACTAACAATAAAACGTGAAATATTATAGAAAAGAAAATCCCGGATATTTGGGGGGGGAGGGGGTGCCCTTCAGAGTCGGTATGACCCGGTTACCTCTGAAGTGATTAAGTCAATCTAATATAAGATGATAAACCAAACACCTTAAAGGCCGCCAGCTGTAGGCTAACCGGTATTTGCCGGTGAAAGTGCACATATTCACTATACATAGTGTGGCTGGTAATCAACAGATAGTTACAAATCATCGCTGATCCACCTCTGCTTGCGTAAATGTTATGCGCTCGTTTATGCCAGGAAGTCCACAACGATGAGAGAACCAAGATTAATACTCACGTAACGATGTGTTTCTGGTTTTATGCCTTTGTTGCGTTGTTGTATTTGGTCGCTGAACATATTTCACAGTAATGAAGTTGTTACTGTGTTCTCTTGTTTTGACGGCTCATTCTTTCTGGCCGCATTGTTTGACTGCTTGATGTACTAATTTATATATAAATATGGAATAATTTTATTCCATATATATAATATATTGAATTATATTTTCATAAAGAAGTTTTAAACTAATTAAGGTCTTATGTTGCTATCAATTAATATTTAACTTGTTTGTCTTGCTGAAACTTGTTTTGTTGGTGATTAATGTATCTCTTGTCTATTTTACATCCTTTTTGTCTCCTTTATTTGCTTTTTCTTTTTATTTCTGCTCAAACTTTTCACTTTTAAATTTTTATTATTTTCCAATTTGAACACCATTTTGTAAATAAATTGAAAGAAAAACATCAACATTACTTCAACTTGTTTTCTGAAGTCTCAAACATACTTTTTCATATTTTACCAATAATATAGATTATTCGTGTTTTTAAGGTTATGTTAGATATTTTCTAGATGTATAATTTATATTCCTATATAGTTATATTACATTAAATTCACTCACATAATTTTTTATTACCAAGTATTTATGTCGATACTTTAAACACAACATGACCTCACCTTTTTCTATTTTAAATTACTGTTATGATCATAGCGAAGTACTTGTATTGAACCAGAACATAACCTCACCTATTTACAAGAATTTAGTAGTGATTGTGGTGAAATTTACTTATGTATTTTAGAAGAAAAATAACTTTAGTTTTTTCTAATTTTAATGAGCGATTATGACCTATTATAATACTTGAGACAGGACTTATGGTTTTATTCATATTACAAATGAATTATTGTGATGAAATGTCTTTCAAAACTTAAAACAGAGCACAATTATAGTAATTTCTAGTTTTGAGTGGTGATTATGATAAAATGCAACAATCGAAACCTAAATATCTTTTCATATAGATAATTATTTAGGTAATGATGAATTTTTACTCGTGTCAAAAGATGAGCATTAGGTGTTTGAAAGTGGTTGAAAATAGTCAGATAATCAGAGGAGATAATTTCGTCCCATGAAAAACTCGTTTTTAAGAGAGGCCTAAAATATAAACGCTAAAAAATTGAGATTTTAAAAACATGATTTGTTTGGTTTCAACGCGAAGTTGAATACCTATTTGCCAAAAGGTCAAAATATTCTGCCAGTTACCAAGTCTTGCCAAGGACCCAATCAAAGGACTATGAGCTTTAGCATCTTGTTTTATGGACCGTGGGCCAAGACATTGGTCGGGTATTTAGCTGAAGAGAAACTTGACTGTGATGTTAGCTGGTTTTATGCTTAATCTATTATTTTAACTCATTAAAACACTTTACGAACAACACATATCTCACAAGAATGTGAAATTCTCATTAAATTAGGTGTCTGGCCCAGGGCTCCGGGATTGCCTTCCGCTCATCCCACTGGTGAAAATACTGTAAACTCAAATTTTTGTTTGTTCAGTATTTTGTTGTTGGCGGTTGTAAACATCTATCCATGGTGATTAGCCACAAAAGTAGTTCTCGCATCTCAATAATTAGCCCATCGCAGATAAAATTCTTATTTAAGAGTCTGCAGATGCAATCGGACATGTTGGTTTTAATGTCATAAGAACAGTGTTAATTGCGTATCCATATTTTTTCGTTATTTATTGACCAACAATTTTGTATGAGGTGTCATTTTAAACTTTACCAAATTGCGCATTGGGTTTGCTTTTGATATTTTTAATACATACGCCTAGTTCTGAAAAGTATAAGAAAATAAAACCTTCAAACAAAATATTTGTTATCATTTTATGTATTTTATTTTAGGAATTAGCAAAGCAATTCCAACGCGCAATTTCATTCTTGATCAAATGCAATTTTGTTGGTAAAAATCCGTTTAAAAATAACTGTTTTGTTTGGATACGCGTGATCGTGTGTCCGGTTCGAAAATAACATTGTTCTTATGGGATGAAAACCAACATGGCTGACAGCCTCTGCGAACCCTTAATGTAAAGTTGCGTCGGATTGAAAGAGACGTTAAAAATAATTAAAATCAAAGGAAGTGTGTCCAAAATATAACGTTTGTAAAATTGATTTTCCCGTAAAAAATTAGATTTTGTACACAGAAAAATATTTCAGTCTTGGCCCCTATCATAAAACATTTTCGTGTTTGGTACGGTGAGGTGAGTAGAAAATGCTTAATTGTCATTGTTTGGCCAATCATAAAGTAGTTTTATAGCATCAAGATGCTTTCTCATTTTGGTTAAATAGTCACAATTCTGACCAGTTACCAAGTCCCGCCAAGGACCCTATAAAGGACCTTGAGGATCTTGTTTTAAGAACCTTTCGTCAAGAAATTGGTCGGGTGGTTAGCCAAAGTGGAACTTGTCCATTGATGGTACATACTTGCAATAACAATTTCACGTTTTTACCGATCTAACAATTATAGACCTGGATACATTCTACAATTATAGCATTCTAGATCTGGAATTGTTAAAAGGCCTTGCAAACGTCCTTCCTATGTAATTCATTTCGTCAAGTTTAATTAAATTTTTCGCGTTTTGCCTTTCACACGCGTATTAAGTGCAGATTGGTGGATATTGTGTTTGTCTTCGTAAAAACTGGCTAATTACTTCATATCTTTAGGTGAGGATTCTTTGAAACAAGACACATTAGGCTACTAAATGCGTATTTACATTATGCCAGTAAATACGAACAGGTAGGCATTTACAATAGTTATTTACATTTTACTCAACAATATTTCGATCACAATGTTATATAAAAACAAAAACAAATATACTATAAATACATATTGTAGGTATTTTAAAATTTAATTGAGGCTGTACATATTGTAAAATCTTCTCCATATTGCGAACGAATGTCTCAGTCAGTTTTTTAAAAGTACAGCTAATTAAATGTCTCAAGTGTTTGAAAATAAAATAATACTGTAGTTGTTGGATATTTTTGCACATTGTTTTTCTTCTTGCTATACTGTATCCAAATATACAGTTTATAACATTCTATTAAGTTTTATGTTATTTTTGAGGTAGGTTATTTGTTCTTCAAATAATATATTATGAGAAGTTAAATTCAAAACAAGTTTTATTCTGATAATTCGCTAAATTAATTCATAGGCATTTAAAAGACACCATTAAAATGTGTCTATAAGGTTATAGAACTTTAAAATCATGCTCCGACCCAACAAGTACAATATAAACAATATTGTTCTTTCTAAACACATTCTTATCAGCCTATAGTGTGCTGGCTATTGTAGTACCTGTGTCTACCGCGGCACCGCGCCACGCGTCCAGCGGCCCTCAGGTTTATGAGTTATCACCGCGGCGGCGGGAATGAACGCTCCGCCCACAGGCGGGGCTTGTCCAGTTTGCATAATTGTCGTCCAAGTTTCTCCATTATATTAGATAAATATGGTCGATAAATGTGCACTAATCGGGCCCAGTTTGTCGCGGTAGTCTCATGCCCGCGGGTGGTGCCCTCGCATTAGTATTTAAATACGAGTGAGATCGCGATAGTGGTGTTGACTATAGTGCGCTGATTGTATGGATGCTATTTGCAATTTTTAATCTAGTAATCATTGGATATTTTCCAGCTTAAACACTAAATAAATCTTAAATTATTACAGGGAATGGAAAGAATGAGATTGTTAAAATTTGCATTAAATTTAATATTCATTTATTCCAGAAGTGTTAACTGTTTAAAGCAATACGCAATATTCATGTCTTACTTTGATTAGAGGGATTTGAATAAAATGCAAGCTAAATGTTGATTGTCAAATTTGATTGTCCGTTCCACCGAATTGAAGCTATACCATAGTATTTCTCACCGATTAATTTGTTAGTCTAATTTTAGGTTGTTTTTATGTATTATATAACTGCAGTATTCCAAATCAACTGTGCGAGAATGACATAACATTGCTTGATACAGGACTAATAGGCCTAACGGGAAAATATTTATGACATTTTTGGTACCAATAACAAATTGGATTGTATTTATAAAAAAATATAGATGTGATTTGATCTCCAAGTATAACCAAATGAATACCAATTGTATTTTTATGGGCTACCGTGTGTGTGTTCATAAGTTTATGTCTTGTGAACACATAAAGGCATACCGTATGTCTATTTCACGTTTAGGTTTCACTGCGTGAGCAACTTTTAGTTCATGTATTTTGGGGGTGAGAAAGTGGGGTCCATTAGTCGTACTAAATCTATATGCAGGATGGAGGATGAGTTATTTTACCTTTATGTGTCACTAGGTCGATAGATGAGCCACTTTAAGTTCAAATGTTCTTGGAGTGAGAAAATGGTGGTCCATTAGTCGTACTAAATTTATATGCAGGGAAGAGGGTGATTTATTTTACCTTTATGTGTCACGAGGTCGATAGATGAGCCACTTTGGTTCATCTGTTCTTGGGGTTAGAAAATGGTGGTCCATTAGTCGTACTAAATTTATATGCAGAAAAGAGGGTGATCTATTTTACCTTTATGTGTCACTAGATCGATAGATGAGCCACTTTAGGTTCATCTGTTCTTGGGGTTAGAAAATGGTGGTCCATTAGTCGTACTAAACTTATATGCAGAAAAGAGGGTGATCTATTTTACCTTTATGTGTCACTAGATCGATAGATGAGCCACTTTAGGTTCATCTGTTCTTGGGGTTAGAAAATGGTGGTCCATTAGTCGTACTAAATTTATATGCAGAAAAGAGGGTGATCTATTATACCATTATGTGTCACTAGGTCGATAGATGAGCCACTTTAGGTTCAACTGTTCTTGGGGTTAGAAAATGGTTGTCCATTAGTCGTACTAAATTTATATGCAGAGAAGAGGGTGATTTATTTTACCTTTATGTGTCACTAGGTCGGTAGATGAGCCACTTTAGGTTCATCTGTTCGTGGGGTTAGAAAATGGTGGTCCATTAGTCGTACCAAATTTATATGCAGAAAAGAGGGTGATCTATTTTACCTTTATGTGTCACTAGGTCGATAGATGAGCCACTTTAGGTTCATCTGTTTTTGGAGTTAGAAAATGGAAGTCCATTAGTCGTACTAAATATATATGCAGAAAAGAGGGTGATCTATTTTACCTTTATGTGTCACTAGGTCGATAGATGAGCCACTTTAGGTTCATATGTTCTTGGGGTTAGAAAATGATGGTCCATTAGTCGTACTAAATTTATATGCAGAAAAGAGGGTGATCTATTTTACTTTTATGTGTCACTAGATCGATAGATGAGCCATTTTTGGTTCATATGTTCTTGGGGTTAGAAAATGGGGGTCCATTAGTCGTACTAAATTTATATGCAGAGAAGAGGGTGATCTATTTTACTTTTATGTGTTACTAGGTCGATAGATGAGCCACTTTTGGTTCATATGTTCTTGGAGTGAGAAAATGGTGGTTCACTAGTCGTACTAAATTTATATTCAGAGAAGAGGGTGATCTATTCTACTTTTATGTGTTACTAGGTCGATAGATGAGCCACTTTTGGTTCATATGTTCTTGGAGTAAGAAAATGGTGGTCCATTAGTCGTACTAAATTTATATGCAGAGAAGAGGGTGATCTATTTTACTTTTATGTGTTACTAGGTCGATAGATGAGCCACTTTTGGTTCATGTGTTCTTGGGGTTAGAAAATGGCGGTCCATTAGTCGTACTAAATTTATATGCAGGGAAGAGGGTGATCTATTTTACTTTTATGTGTCACTAGGTCGATAGATGAGCCACTTTTGGCTATACAGGGTCTTGCCGTTCTTAACTGATTAGCTCTGCAAATTAAATAAGTTGAAATTAATACAACAATAATTACGGCGTGTATAAAAAAGTTGGTAATTGGACGGACGCCAACTTGACTTACAACAATGCAAGCACGTTCTAATCTTAATTGGTTTTTGCTCGATTTCTTCGACATTGATGACATATCAAGAAGTCAATCAAAGGGCGGGGCTTCAACGTCAGATCTGGTACCCAGTGTGTGCAGTTTGTGCAGTGTTTATTAAGTGTCAACAGTAATAACAAAACGTAAGTTCCCTCATTCAAAACGTAGTAATTTAACAAACAGTCAATTTAAGACCCCAAGATCTTTGACCAAAGCATGTCAACGTTTGAAAATTATAATTACGATACAGTATTTATATTATTTATTCTATGCCTATTCGTAAAATACATGATTATAAATACAAGAACTTGGCACATTCTTAAGGTTACACACTAATTTCATTTCGTTAGCAACTTACAAATGTTATAAAAAACAATATATAAATAGGAATATTTTTATACATTCTTGTAAAATATTTTTTATACAAATAGTAAATGTATGGCCTAGCCTAAATAAAATTAAAAAAAAAAAAAAAATTTTGGTAAAAATAAGTTTTAACTTAAATTATATAAAAACTAAATAAAGTTTTTAGTTGTTTACGAATAAATATTATTGTTCAAATTAGGACTGAAAATGTTTCTATAGTAATTAATAATATAGGTTTACGGATATTAAATATTAAAACTATGTCCCTTTATAAATTACTTCCAACTGAATTATTTGGTTCTCTTAATCATTTATTATTACGAGAAAGCATAAGGCCTCTTTCACACGATCCGGCGAGCGCCGTGCGGCGCCCGCCGCGCCGCAAGCATGATGTTTTCACACGATGTTGGTTTCGTCCGGCGCGCGCCGCGCGGCGCTCCCGCATTTTGACTGTTCAGTTGAGGCTTAGCTATTATAATATTAACATCGCGGAAGAAGAAAGTTTTAGCTATGTACTTGCTATGGAGACGGCGAATAAGAAGACAAAATAGGCGGTTTTGGATTCACCCATTGCTTCAAAATCGAAATACTTCTGGGTCCTTCAAAGTTTTATTCAATTCATTGCGGAACAGTGAGGAAAGATTCTTTTCGTACTTTCGCATGTCAATCAAATCATTTTATGAACTTTATGACAAACTGAAAGACAAGCTGTAAAAACAAGATACAAACATGAGGAACTCCATCCAACCTATGGCAAGCTAGCGTGTTTCGCGAGAGGTGGGCAAAACTTCGGGAAATGGTTCTATTTTAATTTTGGAACTTTTTTCTTTGCATTTTTTTGATAAAATGTACAGTTTTTGAGATAAATGTAATTAACTTTTAGCATGCCGAATCTCTCAAAATACAATGCATCTCGGCTGAATGAAGAAAATGATAAATAAAGGCTGGAAATATTCGATAGCCTTTATCTCAAAAACAGTATTTTTATCAAAAATTGCAAAGAATAAAAAAGTTCCAAAATATTGTTTTTTAACCTAAATCCAGCATAAAATACTGAGTTTTCCATATTCAGTTTGGTGGCCATATTTGAAATTCAAAAATCAAACTTCTGAGGCCCCTAACTCGAAAACGGTAAATTTTGTAAAAAAAATACAAAAAACAAAAGCGAAAAAGATTGTGTTCTGTCCGAAAATACCACGAAATATAGGGTGTTCCATAAGACATTTTCAAGTTGGCCGCCATATTGGAAAATGGAGGCCATTTTTCAAAATTCCAAAATCTGATTTTTATTACCCATAAAAATTAAGGTAATGTTCCCTATTTAAACTTTGCTGTCAAATAATCAGTTTCTAAGATCCCTATAGTGGACACCTTGAGTTGATCACCCTGTATATTAATGTTATGTATATTATATGTATATACATACATTTTTTATTTTATTCAATAATTTTTTTTTGTTTTTTTTTATTGCTCAGCATTTAAATTACAACTTGATTAGGTCATTTGTTGTTATTTTAAGTTGAGTTCATACATTTTGTTCTTTTTAGTTTACTAAATTTAATATATTTAGGTTGAAGAAGACTCAAGATCATTTATCAGTATAGTTTTATATTTTTCAATGGTTGTATTTGTAAAAATGTATAAGGACTGGAGGTTCGGCCGCGCGGCGCGCGCCGGACCGTGTGAAAACCTCAATAAGAAACAATAGCCCTTCGCAGAGTGGTCCGGCGTGGACGCCGCATGTCCGGCGTAGGGGAGTCCGGCGGGAATATGCGCGCCGCGCGGCGTCTCCGCCGTGCGGCGCCCGCCGGATCTCGTGTGAAGAGACTTATCTACTCCCATAGCCCAACGCCGCATCAGGCGATCGCCGCACGGCGCTCGCCGGATCGTGTGAAAGAGGCCTAAAATACATATAGCCTGGTATGTATTGTAACAAGGTTTTTCAAAAATTATATATTGTATTTTTAAGAATATGTGAATCAGAATAGAATCGAAAAATACAATTTAAATTCAATAAGTCTCATAAAAAACTGTAATATGGAGCTCAGATAATAAACATTAGAAAACTTTAAATTCAAATAACATTTTGTTCATGTAGAAATAGAACACAAAATAAATACAGAGGATCAACAAACCGTTGTATGTAGTGGGTACTGGATTAATGTTGGCTGAGACTGAGATTGAAGAAGTCTACTCGACTAAATTCCTTGGAATACACCTGGATCGAGGGTTGACATGGGGTTTTCACGTAGACAGTGTGTGTTCAAAACTAACCTCAGGCATCTATGTCTTGAGACAACTATCCGAATACTGCCCGACTCAGGTACTATTAAGGAGTAATTTACCCATATCTCTCCTATGAATTGACCTTTGTGGGGAGGTTGCACAAACGCACACTTTTCTAGAAATTTCATTCTTCAAAAAAAGGTAGTCCGAACCATCGCAAAATTGCACATGAGAGAGTCGTGCAAACCAGCTTTCAAAAGCTTGAAACTGTTGACATTACCCTGTATCTACATCTTGAATACGTGCATTTGTTTCAAATCATCTTATAAGAGGTAGTGACATACACTCTTATGCAACTAGAGCCAGGGACAACTACCGAAACGGTAAATACATAACGGTAGTTCATGAGCGTTTCCCTTCACAGGCAGGAGGCCAATTTGTCAACAGTCTGCCGAATTCGGTCAAAAGTGCCCCAAAGCTCAAGGCATACAAAACGCATATGAAGCAAGTTCTGATTGCAGAAGCATTTTATAGTACAGACGCGTTTATGGCACACAACTGGGAGGCCCTATGAACACACAGACTAAAGCTTTATATTAGAATATTGGATAGAATTCGAATGGATGACTCTGAATGCAAAATTGTATGTTTGAAAGTGACTTTGATGGAATGAATGAATGGAAAATTTAAAACTATTTAATTTACTATGACTATTGCAATATAGTGTACTTTGTCTGACGCAATAAAAAAGGTTATTATTAACCAGCATCTAATACTAATTATCAATCAGCACTGTTCAAACTATTAGCCCAACACCCGATTGTGCAACACTGTGTCGCTGCCGGATAAATTACACAATTGTTTCCGTGAAAAGCGTTGGGGCTCGCATGTGAATGTCAAAGTAATTTCGAACTATTAGACCGATTCCTGCCGCGACGGCTCCCGTGTCGCGGACACTTTCTACTTCACGCCAGTGTTATGTATTGGTCGAAACACAGACGTATTACATTACTGAGGATATTTAGGGGCGTAAAATATTTTTACAAGTATGAAAATGGAGCTGTCTTGGTTGGTTAAGGAAACATTGTAATCAAAAACCTGTTTTAAAAAGATATAAAATATTTTAGATTATTAGGTAGTAATATTTCACAAATTTGTATAGGGACAAAATAAATAAAAGCTTTTAATCCTTAATCAGGAAGGTAGGAATTTGTTTGAATAGGTACTTTAAAGATAAGGTTACGTTAGGTTTCGTTTGGTTAAGATATGTAAGTTAGTTTACGTGTTGCTAGGTTAGGAAAGTTGGGTTGGCTATCTTTATCTAAGTAAACGTTTCTTTAAATTATGTTTCGTTAGGTTAGGAAAGTTATGTTAAGATATGTAAGTTAGTTTACGTGTTGCTAGGTTAGGAAAGTTGGGTTGGCTAACTTTATCTAAGTAAACGTTTCTTTAAGTTATGTTTCGTTAGGTTAGGAAAGTTATGTTAAGATATGTAAGTTAGTTTACGTGTTGCTAGGTTAGGAAAGTTGGGTTGGCTAACTTTATCTAAGTAAACGTTTCTTTAAATTATGTTTCGTTAGGTTAGGAAAGTTATGTTAAGATATGTAAGTTAGTTTACGTGTTGCTAGGTTAGGAAAGTTGGGTTGGCTAACTTTATCTAAGTAAACGTTTCTTTAAATTATGTTTCGTTAGGTTAGGAAAGTTATGTTAAGATATGTAAGTTAGTTTACGTGTTGCTAGGTTAGGAAAGTTGGGTTGGCTAACTTTATCTAAGTAAACGTTTCTTTAAATTATGTTTCGTTAGGTTAGGAAAGTTATGTTAAGATATGTAAGTTAGTTTACGTGTTGCTAGGTTAGGAAAGTTGGGTTGGCTAACTTTATCTAAGTAAACGTTTCTTTAAATTATGTTTCGTTAGGTTAGGAAAGTTATGTTAAGATATGTAAGTTAGTTTACGTGTTGCTAGGTTAGGAAAGTTGGGTTGGCTAACTTTATCTAAGTAAACGTTTCTTTAAATTATGTTTCGTTAGGTTAGGAAAGTTATGTTAAGATATGTAAGTTAGTTTACGTGTTGCTAGGTTAGGAAAGTTGGGTTGGCTAACTTTATCTAAGTAAACGTTTCTTTAAATTATGTTTCGTTAGGTTAGGAAAGTTATGTTAAGATATGTAAGTTAGTTTACGTGTTGCTAGGTTAGGAAAGTTGGGTTGGCTAACTTTATCTAAGTAAACGTTTCTTTAAATTATGTTTCGTTAGGTTAGGAAAGTTATGTTAAGATATGTAAGTTAGTTTACGTGTTGCTAGGTTAGGAAAGTTGGGTTGGCTAACTTTATCTAAGTAAACGTTTCTTTAAATTATGTTTCGTTAGGTTAGGAAAGTTATGTTAAGATATGTAAGTTAGTTTACGTGTTGCTAGGTTAGGAAAGTTGGGTTGGCTAACTTTATCTAAGTAAACGTTTCTTTAAGTTATGTTTCGTTAGGTTAGGAAATTTATGTTAAGATATGTAAGTTAGTTTACGTGTTGCTAGGTTAGGAAAGTTGGGTTGGCTAACTTTATCTAAGTAAACGTTTCTTTATGTTATGTTTCGTTAGGTTAGGAAAGTTATGTTAAGATATGTAAGTTAGTTTACGTGTTGCTAGGTTAGGAAAGTTTGGTTGGCTAACTTTATCTAAGTAAACGTTTCTTTAAGTTATGTTTCGTTAGGTTAGGAAAGTTATGTTAAGATATGTAAGTTAGTTTACGTGTTGCTAGGTTAGGAAAGTTGGGTTGGCTAACTTTATCTAAGTAAACGTTTCTTTAAGTTATGTTTCGTTAGGTTAGGAAGGTATGTTAAGATATGTAAGTTAGTTTACGTGTTGCTAGGTTAGGAAAGTTTGGTTGGCTAACGTCAGCTAAGTACAACGTAAACGTAAATGTAAACGTTTCTTTAGCTAACGTTTCGTTTGTTTTATTTAAGTCTCTTTAGTTTATAGATATCGTCAAGTAAGTTAGACTAGGTTAGTTTACGTTTTTTTAGGTTAGATAGGTTATTTTAGCTTCATCATGTTAAAACGATTTTCATTTTATTTTGTTTCTATGCAAAATTTATCAATAATTGCTGATATTGATAAATACTGAAAAGTTTTAAAGAAATTTTTATGAATAAATTCTTGTTTAGAAAGCACAAGGAATTACAATATGTGGTTTTGTACATTACCGTAAACATTTAGGTATTAAAATGTTGGTAAGAATTGATTTAAATTTCAAAACATATATTTAACACAACCTGATTTTACGATCGGATAAATAAATAAATAATTGTAAAATTTACGTAGATTGAATTGAAAGTATATTTATGATCCACCTCTTTGTTGGTTATGCAAAATTGTGCCTCTTAGAATTATAGATTGTGTCTGCAAGATCTAGAATTTTATTTGGTTAGGAAAGCTCCGGAGGTATGTGAGTTAAATTAGAGTCTGGAGTTTTATATCGTGAAATTGGTAAATTGTTTTCTCCTTTTTTTTCTGTTATGCTTACTTGCAGATTGAAAGCCGCCTTATGTTCTAAACTAATGGATTCCATGTGCTTATTACTAGTGAATAGTATGTATTTTTTCAAATTTTATCGAACATAATTTTACTATTTCTTGACTTATCATCTTGTTAGTTATGTTACTACAGTTACTTTCTATCATTACACTGAGGACAGTACAAAATAATTACCAGTAATAATAAATTCCCTACTATAAATGGAAACCTGAAATGTCTATTGACCTACTAATAATTCAGTATTGATACCATGTAAATGTCCCTTAAGGCATTAAATATAAATTCTATGCCTGGTGTTAATCATGTGCCAACTTTCTCACTGTGATTTTGTGGGTTAATGGCTAGTTACCACCTCAAACAGGTCACACTATAATGAAGTGCATAGAGGCTTCCTCCGTACTTAGTAATTACTGTTAATCGAGAGACTCTCGGTTGTGCCTTGTCCATATATGCACACAATTACGAGCGTTCCGGTGCCTGGAGACGCCTAAACCTGCCGAAATCCTCATGCTAGTTAAAGCAGACACCATTAAGTAAGGAACTGTTGCTGGTAAATATGTGAAACTTATCATATCCTCTTTAGATAAACATCCATACCACGAGTTGAAACCATGGATATCGTGTGAAATCATAAGCATAAATTATGTACTCTTAACGGTAAGGAGTTTATTTCCTTGTCAGAAATTCATTAATTGTTACTGCACAACGAGGTCAACTCTGTCTTCGCCTTTGGCGTCCTGGAGGCTTTGATACGGTTGATGGGAAGGTTTCGCGATGTATATGTTCTATACCTCATGGTCCATGGACTGTGACGACCATACTGGTGTTGGAGGTCCACGATCAGAGGACGCTGCAGGAACACGTCCGGCCGTGTGAGTGATTGTACCAGTCACTCTGGAGAGTACGGTTTAAATTGAAAATAAGAAGATTAGGTGGAGTGAGGAGCACAGGTGACCGCAGGAGCGCTGGAGAAACTTTCCGTGGATGTGAAAATCGGTTGAGCCCGTGACACGGTGAATGGATGGACGTGTGGTTTGAAGGACAACCGTGATCTGCCCGGATAATCGGCCCCAAGGTTGTACCGCGCGCCTCACAATGCTCTTCATTCATAACTCGACATGTTCTGGCCAATCAAACCTTCACGCTGTGTCTTCTTCCTCCAGGGTCGCTGCCTTCGCGCGGCTGTCCGTCCACAGGCGTTGCACATTCTTCAATGTTACGTCTTCATCATACATGGACATCTTTAGCAATCGAAGTTTCATGGTGGAGGCCCTCGCCACCACCTGTTTGTAATACGAAGCCATCTGGAACATTCTCATAAGTACAATGCTGTCCACATTCTTTAGTGTCTGGAATGCCCTCATCCCTGTAAAGTATTACTGCTTGCCGAAGAGACAGGATTTCTTGGGTAGGATTTGGATGTCTCATTAATATGACGTTCTCAATAAAAAAGGCTGGGAAATGATTCAAAATTTCATGATAATTCAACCATTCAATAAATCTATAACTAGAAGCTAACAATTTTCAAAGGAATGTAGCAACAGGGTTGATTGAAAAAGTTGGTGGAGTGGATAGTGAGAATGTTTTTCAGGTCTGACCTTGGGAAAGGTCTAATAAAACGTCCCTACTGTACGTATAATGGGATCTCCGGTAAACATGGATTGACTGAATGGTAGTTATGTATGAACGGTGTGTAAACAGTCATCTGGCTGAACGTAGGGTGGGTGACACACTCGTGAAACGATATCATTGGTATGAACCTTTTGAAAGTGTCAAAAGTGTTCGTTCATGGAAGAATATCATAAGTCACATATTCGTAAGGTATCTAAATTATCGTTTGTGACCTAAAATGTTAATTGAGTTTAATAACCATTTGAGTTCTTGATTTCCCAAACTACAGTCATCGATCAAAGTAAGAAAGTGGTATCTGTCGGCTCGGACGGTAAGGTGTGAACGTTATTGACGATATGAACTCCCCTCGGTGGTCAGTAACGTGTTATTTCCGTTACCGGTTGCTGGACACCGACGTTGCACCGACACTCTGTTATTATCCAAGATGAATGAGTAAGGGACTGACATAAATTGTTGCCACTGGCTCCATCACATCACAATTCTTCACACTTACGGCATAACTTAAACTGTAAACCTAATTGTAATAAATGAATATTTTTTAATTTACGTTTCATCCAACTACACACGTAGAGGTTCCAAATTGATTTATTGCTTAATTCGTCTTCTGCTCTTTATTTAAAATTTGCTAAACCCGGCCACGCGTTGCTGAGGCTTAATCTGCTGTTAACTATTTGGGATGTATTGACCTTTGTTATTAGAAAAGGAAATGTTGACTGTTTACTTTATTTGATCTGAAATTAAGTAACACTTACCGTTGTTTACATAAATAAACAATCTTCTGGTTACAGTTATAAACTTAAAGTATTATTTGGATATAATGTGACCTCATCTGGTCTCGTTAGCATTTTTTCAACACTGACATTATATTTTCATTTTTGAAATGTAGGTAGGTCGAGAAAACAGAAATGTACTGTTTTAGGAAATAAGTGTATAAAATGCTCTTGAACTTAAATGCATTGTTGAGAAAAAATGTTATGTAAAACCATTCCCTACTTTCCGGGTTTTTGTATACAAACAAGTTTGATTTTTATTATTTGTTTTGTCAGTTTAAATGCGTGATGTTCAACATAATATAAAACTTAATTTCTTTGTGGGGTTCTAAAAAGAGATTAACATATTAACAAAATTGTTTTGAATGGCACTTAGGTAGCATACTGTACTAAAGTATTCATTAATTTCAATTTATTTAAATTATTAAACTATAATTTGATTTGTACTATTTATGTTTATACTTTAAACTCCTACAGCCTCTAAATAATTGGATTACCTTAAAAAATAACATAACTTTCAAATATTGGGAAATGACGATGGGTGATGAGAAGCAAACGTATCATTATAACTCAACTGATCTTGAATTTTATATTTCAGATATAACCTTATTTTATTAAAGTTACATTCACGTTTAAGTGTTGGAAAGTTTTAAACAAGTTATTCAAAGTGATAAATACGTACAAATCGTCTTTCTCAATAAATTGTTGTCTAATGACAACCTCATCACCTAGAAAATACTAATGTATGGCTTAGGGTTTGATCACTGTGAATAGAAAAAAACATTAGGAATATCTAAGCTCCAAAATGTTTTCTGAAACTATGCTGTACCTTTTCTCAATCTTCCTCCAAATAAGTGCAATACACTCAAGTGCGGTGTCATCTGGTTCAACGAAAACTGTCTGTTAATTATTAATAATTTAGATCTTAATTACACATATTAATAATGTGTGTGTTTTGTTGCAGATATTTGGCTCCAAGTCAGAGCTGCAGCTCCACTCTCAGTTGCACATGCGAGAGGTGAAGCCATACAAGTGTTCGCAGTGCAGCAAGACGTTCGCCAACAGTTCGTACCTGTCGCAGCACACGCGTATCCACCTCGGCATCAAGCCGTACCGGTGTGAGATCTGCCAACGCAAGTTCACCCAGCTGTCCCATCTGCAGCAGCACATTCGCACGCACACGGGCGATAAACCCTACAAGTGTCGCCACCCGGGCTGTAATAAGGCCTTCAGCCAACTGAGCAACTTGCAGTCTCACTCGAGGTGTCACCAGACCGACAAGCCGTACAAGTGTAACTCCTGCTACAAGTGCTTCGCCGACGAGCCCTCGCTGTTGGAGCACATCCCCAAGCACAAAGAGAGCAAGCACCTCAAGACCCACATCTGTCAGTACTGTGGCAAGAGTTACACCCAAGAGACGTACCTCACCAAACACATGCAGAAGCACGCGGAACGCACGGACAAGCGGCCGCCCATCATAGGTATCCCAAGGGTGACCTTTGAGACGCCTCACTACTGGCCCAAGGTATCACCTGATACGGCAAACACTCTGGTGGATGCCATGAGTCAGCAGGATTACCACCAAGTCAATGGAGGTAGTGTGGGACTCCTCCCAGAACACATGACTGGTGAGGAACATGGAGGCCGGCCGCCTCCTCCACCACCCACCCCAGGGTCTGTCACGCCTGGTGCCGACTACCACGATGTTAAGACATCCTCGGCCTCCGCCTTCACGCCCATCCAGTCCATGGGGTTGCCTAGCCACCACCACAACCACCACCTCAATCACCACCAGCCCTATCTGTCGTATAACGCCCTCGCCTTCCCCGGGGCCAAAGTGGTCACGTCCTCAGGCCAGCTGCAAGGCCTCTCCGCTGGCGTCCAGACGTCGGTCGCCATGCCAGTAGAGATGCCCAAGAGTATGCCTACCAATAGTTTTCCTAACCAACTAATATCTCTCCACCAAATAAGGAATTACGCCCATCAACCAGCGCCCTCACTCATGTCCACCGAACACATTCTGTCGGGACTGAAGGACAAGACGCAATAATGTTACGCCCCCTACCCTTACGGGTGGACTGACTGAGCAATACGAGGACTGTTACGTTTTGCGAGTTTTGCAGTTTTTGAAACTGCCTGTACATTGAATTGTTTTAGATTGTATTTTATAAATTATAAAGTGAGTGCTCGGCTCGCATGTATAGAACACCCTTGCCAGTTTACCTATAGACATTGTGTGGCCGGTGATCGAGCGTTTTATTTATGGTTAGTGTAATTTATGTGTAAATCTTTATTAAATAATATCGTAATGAACAAACGTAATCCAGTAATGTGGTGCCGGTCGTAGCACCCCTGTTGATCTTGTCACTGCAGTTTTTGAAAGTGATTGTGATTTAATTTAGCGTTATTTAAAAGACTAGATATTAATTTGTTAGCATTCTTAATTGTTTACGTTTCACGCTGTGTAAGCAGTGCGCTTCATGTTTTTTTGTTCCTGTTGATGTCGACTGTACATAGATAATACTGTTTTGTATTGAGTGACAATGTAGGGATGAGCCTGGACAGAACGCGTGACGTCACCGCTCACCCTTATCGTTACTAGAAGCCAAAATTAATTCCAAAGCCAATATGTTATGATTTTGCATTGGGAAGAGAAGTCATGTTTCGCTTTCTGTCCATTTTGTGTAACCGGCTAGGGGTTTATTTGTTTTGTAGTATAAAATTACTAAAAATGTCGTCATTAATATGTGTTACATAACAAATTACTGTTATTTTAATTTTCAGTAACATTCGTGTATATTTAAATATTTTTATGATAGTAATTAAAAATAATTTTTGGTTGTAAAACAATATAATTTAACAATTTTATAATTTATAATGAACAACTTTGGTGTTTTAATATCTTGACTATACATTTTTGTAATACAGATTACTTATAATTCAACTATTAAACAGTAAAAGTACTTAAGACATTTTGTAAACAAGTCTCAGAATTATTCGAAACTATATTTTTGATAATTGTAAGCTTGTACTATTTTTGAACTAATTTATTAGATTGTTAGTATCTCGTCGTTTTACCACCCCATTATCCATTATGATGGGGTGATTCAAATCCGGTAAGAAATGGCTGTAAGACGAATTAATAAAAGGAAATAAATTACCAATATTAGAAATATAAAAAATATATGCATTACACCTTTAAGTTTAAAGTAATGATACTAATTAAAAAAATAAAAGTGTAATACATTTAAGGGACAATTATTTAAACTACATCAAGATTTATAAAGGTATATAACGCCGAGATTAACGTAGTTTGGTTCTTGTGAGCATTAAATATCATCAATTTTATAATTATAGAAAGTATTTTAACTTGACTATCAAAGTTAAATTAAAGTATTGTTGATAATTTTAAAATTCCGTTATTTATCTTGTTAGGTTATTATTTAAAACGTATTCTAAAATGTTAATAACATTTTGGAGATTCTTAATAACTAACAGTTTCATGTACATGCAATTTAAATTTGGCTTTAAAATACTGTAGGAGTTGTACCAATATAGTTTATTTTAAAATTAAAATTCAATATCGAAAAAATATGTATTCTCTTTATTTTTACAGAATAATTGTACAGAGATATATTTTTAAAACTATTTTATTTATTTTTCAATGTAGCGTCATTTACACATAAACTATATAAGTGAACAATTCGGCAAACTACGATGAAATTTGTTTATTACTCAAAAATAAATTGTAAGACGTTACACGTAAATTCCGTACCTTTTCTTAACCTTTAACATTTTATGTAAAGATATGTAATTAATACCTTTATGAAATGTTTGGTATAAGTAGGTAATTTAGAACTAGTTTTAATAAAATCCGTATTACAATAGTTTGAACTAATTAATTATATTTAGAAAACATTTTAGCGTGAACAATTTTTATTGTGGTATATTTGTTAAAACTTATAAATGTTGTAGTGACTTAAACCCTAGGCTGGTGACACTTAGGCTCATGTCTCGGGAGTACCATGGTTTAGGATAGCGCGGCTTGCGACTCTAAAGCTAATGAAGTTAATGTGATCATTTTATACAGAGTTAGCGGATAGTTATTGATTGTGTTCTAGTTTGCACCTTGTTATATGTTGTACATTATTTCTCATCCATCAATCTGTAACTGACTCCGCAAATGTTATTTTTTCAATTATTGCCTAATTGTTAACAGTGTAATTCTTAAAGTTGGATCCTTTCTGACTGTTTATATTTCCGAGTATAATTTTCTTCTTTTGTATTGAACCTGTGTTTTATTTTGTTACCCAATACATTCTTGGATACTTGAGGTGAAGTGAACCCTGCAAGGCATACGAATTTCCAATAAGATTGCTTTGGTTCAAATGCAAAGAAACATGGAAATAAACTTGCTTTTATTGTTAAAAACTATTTAGAAGAAAATCTGGATAACCTCTTAAGAGATTCAATTACTAATTTAAATTTTCAAACTGGTGGAAAACTAACATTGTTGGATAATTGAGAAGTTGTTTACTTACTTACCTAATTTTACATTATGGTAATTTTTGACAACTAATGCCAGGTCTTGCCTTATTTTTTCTGAGAGGTCCTATTAAAAATTAACTGGTTAAGTTGATTTTTCATACGTCAAGATTTTGGCCATATTTCATTTTTATTTACTCCTTAAAACAACTGATAAAGAACCGATGTAGTAGAAATGAATTAGATAAGTTTTGAAGTTGACAACAAAGAAATTACAATTATTTTACACTGACCAATTTTGAAGGGTATATATTGATGTTTCATCTGATTTTTCACATGAGTTAAGTACTGTATAGATCTAAATCTACCTCATTTTTAATCATAGATGCTTCAAAAATAAAATCAAGAGGTAATCTTGCATATGCCATTTCAAGGCACATTTACAAATATGAATATATATTTAAATTATATTTACATGCATATCAGAAAATAGTGCTTTAAAAAACTGAACAGATTTTTTCAGGTTTAAATATACTTAACTGATTTTGAGCAATATTATTTATAATAGCTTGGACGCTTACGTTGTCAAATACGAGTATGTGTCTACCGTAGAGAATCTTGTGAACATCCTCTAATAGAAAGTTAGTATTTTTTAAAATAAGAATACATAATATATATTAGTAAATATATGTACTTAAAAATATTTGAATAGTATGCAATACACGTATTTAAATATATTCTTTGGAATATCAATACTTGGCAAAAAGTCATGTTTTAAATGTTAAACCTATAATTTCCTAAGCGAAAGAGGAGCTTTTTTCAATAATAACTGAAGGAGTACAAATAATATAGTGATTCATGACCTGAATTTCCTCAAAAATTGCCAATGACAATAAGTTAATTTCAGAACATTTTCATTCAAAATGACTGTTATAAAATAGTAATAATAAAAATATTAACGAGATATCGATTTTAAAATTGCAATTATATTGTTTTTTATGTTGTAATATATCCATATAAATAATTACAAACTACTTTAACAAAATGCCATATTGGTAGGAATAGAAGTATTGGGAGTTACCCTTAAGGATATGCTCTATAAGTAGGCGTACATAAACAAAACAAGAAAGACCAGTTTTGGAAATTGTGTTTTGATTATCTTCACGTTGAAGAATCCGGAAGAAGGCCTATTTCAGTTATGTCTGTATTTCCGACAAAGCTTGATTTTTGGCAAGTTTTATTTATTAGAGACAGATCTAATAAATACAACGAACAACGTTTTGTTCTATTTATTAGAGAAAGATCTGATCTCACTAGGTCTTCAGGATTAACCTTGGACACCAAGATGTCCAAAGTTGTTTTGTTATTCCAACGAACAACGTTTTGTTTTATTTATTAGAGAAAGATCTGATCTCACTAGGTCTTCAGGATTAACCTTGGACACCAAGATGTCCAAAGTTGTTTTGTTATTCCAACGAACAACGTTTTGTTCAATTTATTACAGAAAGATGTGATCTCACTAGGTCTTCAGGATTAACCTTGGACACCAAGATGTCCAAAGTTGTTTTGTTATTCCAACGAACAAAGTTTTGTTCAATTTATTAGAGAAAGATCTGATTTTACTAGGTCTTCAGGATTAACCTTGGACACCAAGATGTCCAAAGTTGTTTTGTTATTCCAACGAACAACGTTTTGTTCAATTTATTAGAGAAAGATCTGATCTCACTAGGTCTTCAGGATTAACCTTGGACACCAAGATGTCCAAAGTTGTTTTGTTATTCCAACGAACAACGTTTTGTTCTATTTATTAGAGAAAGATCTGATTTTACTAGGTCTTCAGGATTAACCTTGGACACCAGGATGTCCAAAGTTGTTTTGTTATTCCAACGAACAACGTTTTGTTCAATTTATTACAGAAATATCTGATCTCACTAGGTCTTCAGGATTAACCTTGGACACCAAGATGTCCAAAGTTGTTTTGTTATTCCAACGAACAACGTTTTGTTCAATTTATTAGAGAAAGATCTGATCTCACTAGGTCTTCAGGATTAACCTTGGACACCAAGATGTCCAAAGTTGTTTTGTTATTCCAACGAACAACGTTTTGTTCAATTTATTAGAGAAAGATCTGATCTCACTAGGTCTTCAGGATTAACCTTGGACACCAAGATGTCCAAAGTTGTTTTGTTATTCCAACGAACAACGTTTTGTTCAATTTATTACAGAAAGATCTGATCTCACTAGGTCTTCAGGATTAACCTTGGACACCAAGATGTCCAAAGTTGTTTTGTTATTCTAACGAACAACGTTTTGTTTTATTTATTAGAGAAAGATCTGATCTCACTAGGTCTTCAGGATTAACCTTGGACACCAAGATGTCCAAAGTTGTTTTGTTATTCCAACGACGAACGTTTTGTTCAATTTATTACAGAAAGATCTGATCTCACTAGGTCTTCAGGATTAACCTTGGACACCAAGATGTCCAAAGTTGTTTTGTTATTCCAACGAACAACGTTTTGTTCAATTTATTACAGAAAGATCTGATCTCACTAGGTCTTCAGGATTAACCTTGGACACCAAGATGTCCAAAGTTGTTTTGTTATTCCAACGAACAACGTTTTGTTCAATTTATTAGAGAAAGATCTGATCTCACTAGGTCTTCAGGATTAACCTTGGACACCAAGATGTACAAAAGTTGTTTTGTTATTCCAACGAACAACGTTTTGTTCAATTTATTAGAGAAAGATCTGATCTCACTAGGTCTTCAGGATTAACCTTGGACACCAAGATTTCCAAAGTTGTTTTGTTATTCCAACGAACAACGTTTTGGTCAATTTATTAGAGAAAGATCTGATCTCACTAGGTCTTCAGGATTAACCTTGGACACCAAGATGTCCAAAGTTTTTTTGTTATTCCAACGAACAACGTTTTGGTCAATTTATTAGAGAAAGATCTGATCTCACTAGGTCTTCAGGATTAACCTTGGACACCAAGATGTCCAAAGTTGTTTTGTTATTCCAACGAACAACGTTTTGGTCAATTTATTAGAGAAAGATCTGATCTCACTAGGTCTTCAGGATTAACCTTGGACACCAAGATGTCCAAAGTTGTTTTGTTATTCCAACGAACAACGTTTTGGAAAGATCTGATCTCACTAGGTCTTCAGGATTAACCTTGGACACCAAGATGTCCAAAGTTGTTTTGTTATTCCAACGAACAACGTTTTGTTTTATTTATTAGAGAAAGATCTGATCTCACTAGGTCTTCAGGATTAACCTTGGACACCAAGATGTCCAAAGTTGTTTTGTTATTCCAACGAACAACGTTTTGTTCAATTTATTACAGAAAGATCTGATCTCACTAGGTCTTCAGGATTAACCTTGGACACCAAGATGTCCAAAGTTGTTTTGTTATTCCAACGAACAACGTTTTGTTCAATTTATTAGAGAAAGATCTGATTTTACTAGGTCTTCAGGATTAACCTTGGACACCAAGATGTCCAAAGTTGTTTTGTTATTCCAACGAACAACGTTTTGTTCAATTTATTAGAGAAAGATCTGATCTCACTAGGTCTTCAGGATTAACCTTGGACACCAAGATGTTCATATTTTTTTTTTTTTATATACCAAGAAAACTTTTGTTTTATATGTTAATAATAAAACTATCATTGTTTCATCACTAGGTCTTCTTCACCACAGTGGATACATCATTGATGTGACGTCCAAATATTGTTTTTTACAAAAAACAAGTTTTGTTTGATATAAAATGAAAACAAAATCATATCTCACTAGTTTTATGAATTAACTTAGTACACAGATTAAGTATGTTTTGTTATACAATGTTTAGTTTTGTTCAAATTAGAGACAAATTGATTTTAACAGCTGTGTAGTAGATTTCTGGACACCTTCAATGTCACAAAAGTTTGTTATTTTATTCCAACGAACAACGTTTTGTTCAAATTATTACAGAAATATCTGATCTCAATAGGTCTTCAGGATTAACCTTGGACACCAAGATGTCCAAAGTTGTTTTGTTATTCCAACGAACAACGTTTTGTTCAATTTATTAGAGAAAGATCTGATCTCACTAGGTCTTCAGGATTAACCTTGGACACCAAGATGTCCAAAGTTGTTTTGTTATTCCAACGAACAACGTTTTGTTCAATTTATTAGAGAAAGATCTGATCTCACTAGGTCTTCAGGATTAACCTTGGACACCAAGATGTCCAAAGTTGTTTTGTTATTCCAACGAACAACGTTTTGGTCAATTTATTAGAGAAAGATCTGATCTCACTAGGTCTTCAGGATTAACCTTGGACACCAAAATGTCCAAAGTTGTTTTGTTATTCCAACGAACAACGTTTTGTTTTATTTATTAGAGAAAGATCTGATCTTACTAGGTCTTCAGGATTAACCTTGGACACCAAGATGTCCAAAGTTGTTTTGTTATTCCAACGAACAACGTTTTGTTCAATTTATTAGAGAAAGATCTGATCTCACTAGGTCTTCAGGATTAACCTTGGACACCAAGATGTCCAAAGTTGTTTTGTTATTTCAACGAACAACGTTTTGTTCAATTTATTACAGAAAGATCTGATCTCAATAGGTCTTTAGGATTAACCTTGGACACCAAGATGTACAAAATTGTTTTGTTATTCCAACGAACAACGTTTTGTTCAATTTATTAGAGAAAGATCTGATCTCACTAGGTCTTCAGGATTAACCTTGGACACCAAGATGTACAAAATTGTTTTGTTATTCCAACGAACAACGTTTTGTTCAATTTATTAGAGAAAGATCTGATCTCACTAGGTCTTCAGGATTAACCTTGGACACCAAGATTTCCAAAGTTGTTTTGTTATTCCAACGAACAACGTTTTGGTCAATTTATTAGAGAAAGATCTGATCTCACTAGGTCTTCAGGATTAACCTTGGACACCAAGATGTCCAAAGTTGTTTTGTTATTCCAACGAACAACGTTTTGGTCAATTTATTAGAGAAAGATCTGATCTCACTAGGTCTTCAGGATTAACCTTGGACACCAAGATGTCCAAAATTGTTTTGTTATTCCAACGAACAAAGTTTTGTTTTATTTACTTATTTATTTTGTTTTAATTCTAAGGGAGCCGTTTCCCAAACTGTAAGGCCACCATAGATAAGTCGATAACCCTATGGCAGACCTACAGTCTTACCCAGGGTTGCCACCCGTCGGGACCGTCCCGACTTCGGACCCTTCTGTCCCGACTGACCATTCGTCGTGGCAGTACGTGACACACGCTAGTGGACAGTGATAAATTTACCTTTGCTGCATTATCTACAACATTTTATTGTGTAAAACAATATTTCATACAACTCAATTGACTGTAGCAATATACTTTTACTACAACTATTTTATGATTCCAACACATAGTTAAAAAAAAATCAGTTGCGGAAGGACAAAAATGTGAGTGCTTGGACCCCTGGGCGAAGAAGTTGCCCTAGATTCTTTAAAATCCTCGACCTCAGAAAAACATAATGACATATTACGTAATATAATAAACAAAATAATACATAAATAATTACGAGGCAAACAACAGTGATGAAAGGGACGTTTGATTAGTGTCATTAGGTTGATTATTTACATTAATGTATTTCAATGACTTGCTGGATCTAAGATTTGGTAGATATGTGTTTTTCCTGAGGAGGAGGGAGGGAGGTCCCATTCAGATTTTTTCTAACCTTCAAATTTTTTCTGGTCTTACCTTCCACAGGTGAAAACATGATAGCCTATTTCAACTGTACGGCTTGAGTTTTTCTATTATAATAACTTATAGTGATCACCGTATAATTATCAAACGTCCAATCAAGTGTACATTGTTTTTTATTTTTTTTTTTATTTTTAAATATGATATAGCCAAGAATAACATTTTAAGGTTCATATATAACTGTTGTAAATAATAAAACTAATCAATTGTTTACAAAAATCATCATAAGGTCGTTCTTCACCTATCAAGTGCGATACGATCATTGTTATGTGGACCGAATCCTTGAAAATATTGGGCGTTTCTTTAAAAAAATCAATGTTCTGAAATAAAAATGACAAACAAAATACATATCTTTAACACATTTTATTATTATTAATAACATTTATTACTACTAGTTACGAGTATGTGATTTTTATGACATTTTTGTTTAGGTGTGTTGTTCAAATAAACCACAATTAGCATGTATACAACATTCTGCCCTGTGTAGTATATTTCTGGACACCTTTTCAAATTTTGCACAAAACCAGGTTTCTGATCTCAGTTTAATGACATTGCACGAAACCCATATTTAGTGAACAACAATGCAACAATGTAAATCAACTGATAGCCAAGGAATAAGAAGAACTAGGGCTACCAAACTATAAACTTGTAATGCTTTTAAACATCCATTATCTGTACCTGTAAATAGGGTTGCCTTATAAAAGAAATACCCTAAGTTTAAATTTTTGTAGTCAATAAATTTATATTTTTAATTCATTTCCTTTTCAGTAGTATTGTAACTGTAACACAAGCTATTATTAATACTCTATTGCTCCTACCACTTCAATAGAAACCACGAATTATGTGTGTAGAACCTGTTTTCGCGTTTTTCGTAAAGCGAATCGGCCCCCTCGATATAAATTACAGTAAATTTATATGTAAGAGTATAAATTATGTATAAATTACAGTAAAATTACATGTAAGAGGTTTTTAATTTTAAATTTGGACATATTGAAATATAAAATTACTAACGAACGACTTATTTTGTTTGTAATCCTGAACAAAGCACGTTCAAACAGCTGGGAGGCGTGGGAAGCGTTCGTATACATGACATTACAACTGTTCTGATGTTCCCATGTGTGAACTTGATATGATTGTAGGTAGGTGTGAGGGATGTCAAAGGGATAAGGTATTACAAAATGAAATAAAACTGAAGGATGCAGGCTGTCAATTTTAACGTTCTCCATCTAAAGTCTGTTTTATGGAATATTTTCCGTAGGGATAAAAAAAGTTTCTAACTCTAATTTATGGGATCAGTAGGTGAGAATATATTGTAACATTTGTTCAAAAAGGTGCTATCCTTGAGTACATCACGTAATTTGTAATTTTAAACTAAAGTTAGTCTAGAGTTAGGAAGGATTGAACAATGTTCAGTCATAGTTCCTCTTCCAGGACAATTTTCCTCGATGTAGGCTAGAAATTAAGCCAGCTGGCTCAATAATAGTCTATCACGAACTGTAGGGAATTAAATACAAGCTAGAAGCAGGTTAACTATCTCAACTCATATTAATGTGCCATGGAGACCATATAAGAACTGCGGAATGGTTTAATTATAATATATGTTAATGACCACAAGTGTGCCACTGTCCTGGAAGAGGTTAATGTAGCGCATCCCGCCATATCTTTTGATCATCACAGAAAAAAACTTTTCATGTTGAATTTTTTCCTTTAAGAAATTTCCTATTAGTTGAAGATTGTCTATAATTAGGTGGGTGACTTAACAGGTAAGTGCACTTCATTTGATAGTATAGCTAACTTATTAATGAAATATTCTATCAAAATATGTATAACAAATATTTTTCTGTACACGAGTATTTTGTTACCAAATATCCCTTTGGCGTTCAGGAAAAAGTCATAATTATATCTTAATTTTAGTAAGTAAGGCCCTTTTTACCCAATATTACAGACATTCCTGGGTAGATTGGTCCATTGGAAAGGGGTTGTCCAGTTGCACCGGCGGTCATTTGGAGTCGTTTGGAACAGTGTCCAGTTGCACCTGTGGTAATTTGGAGTCGTTTGGAACACTGTCCAGTTGCACCGGTGGTCGTTTGGAACAGTGCCGAGTTGCACCGGTGGTCATTTGGAGTCGTTTGGAACAGTGCCGAGTTGCACCGGTGGTCATTTGGAGTCGTTTGGAACAGTGCCGAGTTGCACCGGTGGTTATTTGGAGTAGTTTGGAACAGTGTCCAGTTGCACCGGGGGTCATTTGGAGTTGTTTGGAACAGTGTCCAGTTGCACTTGTGGTCATTTAGAGCCCTGTGGACAAGTGTCCAGTTGCACCGGCGGGCGGTCATCTAGAGTCGTTTGGAACAGTGTCCGAGTTGCACCGGTGGTCATTTAGAGCCCTGTGGAACAGTGTCCAGTTGCACCGGCGGGCGGTTATCTAGAGTCGTTTGGAACAGTGCCCAGTTGCACCGGGGGTCATTTGGAGTCGTTTGGAACAGTGTCCAGTTGCACCGGCGGTCATTTGGAGTTGTTTGGAACAGTGTCCAGTTGCACTGGTGGTCATTTAGAGCCCTGTTGAACAGTGTCCAGTTGCACTGGCGGGCGGTCATCTAGAGTCGTTTGGAACAGTGTCCAGTTGCACCGATGGTCATTTGGAGTTGTTTGGAACAGTGTCCAGTTGCACTGGTGGTCATTTAGAGCCCTGTTGAACAGTGTCCAGTTGCACCGGCGGGCGGTCATCTAGAGTCGTTTGGAACAGTGTCCAGTTGCACCGAGGGTCATTTGGAGTCGTTTGGAACAGTGTCCAGTTGCACTGGTGGTCATTTAGAGCCCTGTGGAACAGCGTCCAGTTGCACCGGCGGGCGGTCATCTAGAGTCGTTTGGAACAGTGTCCAGTTGCACCGGTGGTCATTTGGAGCCCTGTTGAACAGTGTCCAGTTGCACCGGGCTAGGTTCAGTTTTAATTGACGTAATATAAAAGATTGTTTGCGTTACAAATTTACAGTATCTACCTGTATTTGTTAACAAATACATTAATGTAGTAGCAAACATAACGACATATCTTACACATTATTAATGAAAATAAGATAGTTACTTTTTCTTTAGTGTCAATATAATATTAATATTGTTCTGTGATTTCAAAAAAAATATTTAATTCAATATTTTTGAATGGCCTTCTATTAATTTTCATACTATAAAAATTATCGGTTCATATCGTTGAAATCAACTATTATTATTTATTAAAACCATTGTTTTAAACTACATTTTATATTGATTTTGAAATCACTTCTTCCTGTCTCTTCAGTTTTATATCGTATATAATCAATGGTACTATCACTAGTATTTTAGAAATCATGTTTTTTATAAATATATTTGCTAAAGAATTAAACGTTATCTAATATCTTAAAGTCAATTAAAGTGATAAGTATTATAGTTGAGATATTATAATAAACTAAAGATATTATAGTGTACTTTTAAAGGCTAATTTATCACCATTTTTACTAAGGAAAATGAAAATCTGCCGTAAACCTCCCTTATAAGAACTACATTCGGCTATCCTTTAGTTTGGTAATCCTTTGCTTTGTACTTTTGGTTGGGTAATCATTATAAACAAATTCTTTGTTTTAGAAAGTTGCACTGTTGAATTTAAATATGTTCACAATTAACTCTGAGTGAATTCTACTTTCTTATCGGCAACAATCATGTACACCAATCATACAACAGTGTAAGTCATTGTTTCATTGAAGTGAACTTTTGGTTGAATTTTACTGTTATTGCTAAAGAAAATACCTAAATGGAAGTGTCGTGTCTAAGTGGGCTAAGCGTTCTACCTGAAGATTTGACAGCCGATGCAACTAGACATCAGCTGTTGGAAACTATTACCTTTACAATTAAAAAAAATATGATTCGTTAAAAGAACAGTTACTGAGTGGTACTCATGTTAAGCTATATACATTACGTCCGCCAATCATTCGGAGACTCATAAAAGCCAGCCACTGGATTTTATAGATATTCGCGAAGAATAGCTTTCTTGAGCTTCTTCTATAATGTATTAGCGGGTCAATTCCCTTCGCTGAACTCTATATCTCTGACTTCTTCTCAAAGACCAACGGAGGTAAATTAAGGTAACAGGCAGGCAATTTTATTGCTCCATGTATCGCACTTTTTAGGAACACTAAAACCAAGCACTGTGTAATGATGACCTAGTGTGATGATGCATCATCTTAATGAAAATTAACTGGAACTGCGTATAGTGACCAGCTTTCACAAAAGAATCCAATAGTTTTGCAATCTATCTCGATACAATCTATCTTCCTGTTTGTAATTTGATACCTTCAACAAATAATGGTACTAACATTTGTGAGTGTTCAAAATTCAATCAAATTTTGACATCTGCGCACAAAGTTATTTATGTTTCCATTTTCGAAAATAATATTTATCTATCTATCGATAGTAACTACATGTTACCACGAATTTTTGAATTTAATTGCTTAAGTAGTTTGGTATATTTCCTGTGGATGTCATACATTATGATTTTTAAGGAAGGCTGAAGAAAATCTAATGAAACTTGTTTTCTGTTGTATTTTTCCACAATAATTCATTTTTAACAATTAAAAATTATTCTAATCATTTAGTTAGTTTTATCATGAGTTTAGAAGTAGGATTCCTACTAGAAGTGTTGTTATTTTTGTCAAAACGCATTTTATAACATCCCCTCGAACACATCACTAAAAATGTTATGATGTATAAGAAAAACTATGAAATGATTCATTTCTAAATGATACACCTCCTTAATGTATAAATTACTGAATATTGGTAACAAGTGTGATCATTTTAACTTGATTACCAGCAAATAAATATTGTTTTTAAATTATTTCCTTGCTTCCCTAAGCTATCTTCCCTGAATTACTACCCATGGGAATACTTCCAAGACAAAGCTTATCAAAGTCATACTTTATAGTTTTTCTATCTTTTATACTTTGCATCAGAAGAAACTCAAAAGGTTCCCAGTGCAAACGAATTAGGCCGACATGATTACCTGAAGAACATATTGAAAAATAGTCCTGATAATAACCCCAATAGGTAATTACTCTATTTTATGTTTTAATGATAATCTACAACGTAAATTTTAACTGAAATGTTTTTGGGTCTACACTCACGCTTAATCATGGCGATTTTCGTGAGGTAAATGAAAATAATGTAAATCCAACGAATAATGTTATGATCAAGTCTGATTTAACTACAAAATGGCATTTAACCTTCATTTTGCAGATATCTAAGGACGCTGAAAGAATTCTTGGCGATGACTGAACTGACACTCGGCTAGTTTATTCCTATTTCTCGTGTGTTGAATATTTGGGCCATTTTGGACAATTGTCATGGCCATTGGAGAGTACGGATGAGTGAGATCCTAATAAAAAAATTAAAAAATGAAATAATAAATAAATAAATTAAAGAACACTGTCACAGTAAGGTTCAAATAAGACTGGTTGTGCTTAACATTACATTTAAGTTTTGAGTTAAAACTGCAATAACACTTTAGAGGGTCACAGGTTTTTGATAAATGATGAATATATGATGATGATGATGATATAAGCTGTCAAACATCGAAAATTGTCAGATGAATTCTAATATCAGTGAAACGAATATAAGATGGGAGGACTATATATATAAATATATTGAAAATAGATTGTAATAATTTTTAAGATATATTATTAGTCCTAGAGAGGAGGCATTATGTAGTTTTTTCTACATAAAAAGGGATCTGCGTGACTAAATATTGGATGGATTCCAAATAAAAGGAATGAAGTGCTTTTATCATATTTTCACTTACAATCGAGTCAGCCCTAAGGACGTTTCCAAATAGAAAGGAGCTTTCAGACATTTCACCCCTTTATAAGCTATCACATTATATGTAGACCTAATGAATAATGGTATATGCGAAAACCCCTTTGAAATCACTTTCATTGATCCCATCCCTAAGTCTACGTACAAACATCTATCGATAGGGGGTGGGAGGTCATCTATATAACCAAAATAATATTTAATTTGTTTTTGACAAGTGTATTAGTTTTTCAGTACAGCTAATGGTTTTTGTCATTCTCATTTGTCAGGGCTAAGGACGTTTCCAAATAGTAAGGCCCTTTCAAACATTCTGAGGTGAACCTACGTGACCATTCACAGATGAGTTAGAAACGCAGTATTTCCTCCATAGAGGCAGGACATTAATGTTGAAGAGATAAGCAAATGAGTTAAGTGAATAACCCATCTCGGAGTTTGGAAAAACTGGACAGTTTCGTGTGCACGAGTTGGTGGTGTAAACGCATGAAATGTCAGATATTTACGTCTCGTACGCAATGAGCAAAAATCTGGACAATTTCGTGTGCACGAGTGGCGGTGTAAACGCATGAAATGTTGAAGAGACATTAATGTTGAAGAGATAAGCAAATGAGTTAAGTGAATAACCCATCTCGGAGTTTGGAAAAACTGGACAGTTTCGTGTGCACGAGTTGGTGGTGTAAACGCATGAAATGTCAGATATTTACGTCTCGTACGCAATGAGCAAAAATCTGGACAGTTTCGTGTGCACGAGTGGCGGTGTAAACGCATGAAATGTCAGCTGTTTACGTTTCGTACGCAATAAGCAAAAAACTGGACAGTTTCGTGTGCACGAAGTGGCGGTGTAAACGCATGAAATGTCAGATGTTTACGTCTCGTACGCATTAAGCAAAAAACTGGACAGTTTCGTGTGCACGAGTGGCGGTGTAAACGCATGAAATGTCAGATGTTTACGTCTCATACGCAATGAGCAAAAATCTGGACAGTTTCGTGTGCACGAGTTGGAGGTGTAAACGGATGAAATATCAGATGTTTACGTATCGTATGCAATGAGCAAAAAACTGGACAGTTTCGTGTGCACGAGTGGCGGTGTAAACGGATGAAATGTCAGATGTTTACGTCTCGTACGCAATAAGCAAAAAACTGGACAGTTTCGTGTGCACGAAGTGGCGATGTAAACGGATGAAATGTCAGATGTTTACGTCTCGTACACAATAAGCAAAAAACTGGACAGTTTCGTGTGCACGAAGTGGCGGTGTAAACGGAAGAAATGTCAGATGTTTACGTTTCGTACGCAATAAGCAAAAAACTGGACAGTTTCGTGTGCTCGAAGTGGCGGTGTAAACGGATGAAATGTCAGATGTTTACGTCTCGTACGCAATAAGCAAAAAACTGGACAGTTTCGTGTGCACGAAGTGGTGGTGTAAACGGATGAAATGTCAGATGTTTACGTCTCGTACGCAATAAGCAAAAAACTGGACAGTTTCGTGTGCACGAAGTGGCGGTGTAAACGGATGAAATGTCAGATGTTTACGTCTCGTACGCAATAAGCAAAAAACTGGACAGTTTCGTGTGCACGAAGTGGCGGTGTAAACGGATGAAATGTCAGATGTTTACGTTTCGTACGCAATAAGCAAAAAACTGGACAGTTTCGTGTGCACGAAGTGGCGGTGTAAACGCATGAAATGTCAGATGTTTACGTCTCGTACGCAATAAGCAAAAAACTGGACAGTTTCGTGTGCACGAAGTGGCGATGTAAACGGATGAAATGTCAGATGTTTACGTCTCATACGCAATAAGCAAAAATCTGGACAGTTTCGTGTGCACGAAGTGGCGGTGTAAACGCATTAAATGTCAGATGTTTACGCAAAAAATATAGTTAGGACCTTTTTACTTTTGTACAATCACCATGTATTCTCAACAATCACATTTATACTAGAACAATGTTTGTTCTTGTATGAATGAATTGTAGAACATTTAAATTATTGACAAATTAAGCTGAGGTTAGGTTTATAAGTCAGCAAATATCTATTTACATGTCTAAATATTATTTGCTAGACTAAAAACCCTAACATGCTACAAGTTCCTAGATCTTCTGGTATTTGTCAACACTTAAATTGAGTATTTTTTAATGTATGTAATAAGTATGCAGGGTTAGTAAAAGTCTGGAAACAGTTTCATAGTTTTATTATTAGTTGCACTAGAGTATTTAAACTTTACAAAACAATGCCATTATTCAAAGAGCTAAATATATTACCCCTGAAAAATCTGTGTGTTTTTAAAGTTTTAACAATTTTTTTATAAAAAGTGGAAATATAACTGGAAATACCCTTGATTTTTACTTTAGACCAAAACATAAGTTCAAATAATAAAGACATACTAAAACCAAATTCAACCTTTTTTACAAAAAATTTAAACCTTGTTGCACCAAGAATTTTTAATGAAATGCCAGATTAAATTAAAAATATAAATAATAAAAACTAATCTATAAAAAGACTGAAAAGTGGCATCTTTGTTTAGAGGAAATTTATTTTCTTTTGAACATTCCGCAATGATAAATTAATAAAATTATAGGGAAACTTTTTTTACAATTAAGATAACAAGAAAACAAATAAATCAGCAATACAAATATAAGAAAAATAAAATAAATCATTGAATAAAGCAATAGGATCAATTAAGTCAAGTCAGAAATAATCATTAAGTCATACACGTTTTTGTTAGATTATTCATGAATATAAAAAAAAGCTCAAAATAATAAAGGTAAATTAAATGAGCTTTGTAACCTCCAGTCAGGCCTAGACTTTGAGGTGTATATTTTTATTTTTCCAAAAAAAAAAAAGAAAAATTAATTGAATTAGACTTTGATTTCTTCTCTCCTACTTTCAAGTTTCTTATGTGTAATGAATAATTAGACTAAGGGATGAAGAGTGGAGAAGAACATTACAATAACTATATAACACTTGTTTATTATTAAACTGTATTAAGAATAATCAGTTAAACATTGTCTGTGATGTATATTAACTAAGTAATAGTTTAAACATTATAATATATAAAATGTATTGTATATGTTTGGAAAAATAAAAAATTATTATTATTAAATTGGAAGCTAATTTGGAACCAATATATTAACGTCCTTAGTGAATCTCTTCTCACTGTTCTTACCGAGGCAGTAGATGATTGTATTTGTAAGCATAGGTTGATATGCACATAATTTTAAAGAGCTGAATTAAAATTCAGCTTAAGAGTAAGGGAGTTGCTGTAATTAGTATGACTTAACTTTCTTTTAATAAGGGAGTTGCTGTAATTAGTATGACTTAACTTTCTTTTAATAAGGGAGTTGCTGTAATTAGTATGACTTAAGTTTCTTTTAATAAGGGAGTTGCTGTAATTAGTATGACTTAACCTTCTTTTAATAAGGGAGTTGCTGTAATTAGTATGACTTAACTTTCTTTTAATAAGGGAGTTGCTGTAATTATTATGACTTAACTTTCTTTTAATAAGGGGGTTGCTGTAATTAGTATGACTTAACTTTCTTTTAATAAGGGAGTTGCTGTAATTAGTATGACTTAACTTTCTTTTAATAAGGGAGTTGCTGTAATTAGTATGACTTAACTTTCTTTTAATAAGGGAGTTGCTGTAATTAGTATGACTTAACTTTATTTTAATAAGGGAGTTGCTGTAATTAGTATGACTTAACTTTCTTTTAATAAGGGAGTTGCTGTAATTAGTATGACTTAACTTTCTTTTAATAAGGGAGTTGCTGTAATTAGTATGACTTAACTTTCTTTTAATAAGGGAGTTGCTGTAATTAGTATGACTTAACTTTCTTTTAATAAGGGAGTTGCTGTAATTAGTATGACTTAACTTTCTTTTAATAAGGGATTTGCTGTAATTAGTATGACTTAACTTTCTTTTAATTGCTATGAGTTTGTTTAAGTTGGAATAATGAAATTAGATTGCAATAATAAAATGAGAAGCATTTGAGTCCCTTGATCCAACATCATCCATTTACGAATAAGGCGTTGGTTATTTCCTTGTTACATAAATTTCAAGACAACGTTATAACATTCTTAATAAGTGATTTTACGTTCATATGGTTACAAACCACTCTCAACAACTTTAAATGTAATGAAATTAAACTAATTACTGTAGCTTTCATATTTTTCAGCAAAATGTTATAGCAATTACAAATATCTATGCATAACTATCATTTTTCAAAAATGGTCCTTTTAAAATGCATTTTGAGGTATTCTTCTTTGCTTGACCACACTTTAAAATTATGGGCATATCAACCTATGCTTACATTTAAAATTATTTACTGACTCTTTGTGGGACGTCTCTCATCGGAGGTATAAAGTCAGTAAGAACTTAGTATATTGGTTTTTAGCTTCCAATTTAATTTGTAAAGTTAAATAGGAAGCTTTTGTCCAATCAATAATAAAACTATAAAACTGTCTACAAACGTTTTACTAACCTTCTATATAATTTAATTTGTTAAATGTTCAAAGAAAACCAATGAAATATACTTTTAACAAGGCCTTTTATCAGCAAAGGTGGCATCATTATGGCATAATTTTATTTTCATTTCTAAGTCTGTTAATTTATTTTATACTTGTAATTACATATATCATTTCACTATGATTATTAATATTATTTACTTTAAGATAGTTAATTATTTTTTGTATTATAATAGTTATTGTTACTTTTATTCAGTTGTAATTACTATATTTAAAAACAAAACTGTTATAACTGTAATTATGTTTGTATCAGGTTAAGTGGAAGAAGGGACTTTCTAGTCCCAACTTCGCATGGTTAAATAAAGACGTATTACATTTCATCATCACTACATATACTATGTAGTGACTCTTAGTAATATGGACTAGTGGGAAGAAAAATTTAAACTAAAAAACAAATATAAAGTATTTATAAATTTCTGAAAATAATATTCCACCTTAACTGACTCTGATTTCTTCATATCACAATGATTTTAAGTGAAACATAACTTATATTTTGTATGTTGTGATAATTTTGTATACAACAAATTGAAATCTGGAGAGACATTTCTAGAATCAACTTTGTAAGTAAATCTGGTTTGATTTTATTTCTCCAACAAGCTGGTTAGAGTTACTTTCTCCACGTCTTTGAAATGGTTGTAATTAAGGTCTAGAAGTATTCAACCTTAATAACATCAAAATTGATTAAAGGTGACATAAACAGGAAAAGCCAACACGCGTAAATGATTGTGAATTGATTATGGGAACCACAAGATGTTGACACTTGGGCTGTAACTTTAAAGGGCTTTTAACTGTTTATTTATGCACTTTTATTTATGAGCCGACCACCGCCCACAGACTCGTTTGTGAACACTTTTATCTTTGTTTAATTTTCTTTTTATGCTGTTGAACTCGCTAATTTTTATGTACAGTTATGGCGATTTTAAATTCAAACATATATACTTGTTAGGCATGTATACATAAATGAGTGATTTACATAAACCACTCAAAGTGTTATAATTTTTAGTGGTTTATGTAAATCAAGGTATGGAGGTGTGGATGAACCGGCCTGTCCGTAACGATTTGAAGGTTAAGGAGGCAAGTCACAGAGGTCTGAAGAGGTGATGTAAATACATAGAATACATGAACTGTACATAACATTTCGCAAATGCATTTAATCTCATGGAGGCCAACTATCATGTACAAATTTATTGAAAATAAATATAACATGAAATAATTCGATTAATTTAGTAAATGCCTTCCCCTCACAATTAAATGAATCATCAGAAATTGTTATTAATATCCCCCTTACCTAATTATGAATTAATGACAATGTAAACACTAAACAATGATTTTCTGATAAATACAATGTAAACGTAAATTTGTTACGTTAGTGGTAACAGAAATGATGGTGCAGTCTTTGAGATTTTTCCTAGACCCTATTCACAGGCTACTGGTTTCGTATAGGCTTATGGGTTATTTGTAGGCAGAGACACAGTGAAATCATTTCAGATAAATGTGGATAATGAACTAATTTACGCCTACTCAAAGGCTGAATTGTCTCTTTGAAAGAGGTAATAATATCAAAGAAGCAAATTAATGGCCCTCAGGTACTTATTTCACTGAGTAAGAGTTACTTTGAGATTGAACAAAAATTTGAATGTTTAAACATGTCTTCTGGCCAATTTGATAGACAATTAATTATATCAGCGCTGTTTCTCCTTAGTATGATTCATAGCCTAGTTACTACCACTCAGCTGTAGGGGTTCATTGTACACCCTCCACAGTAGATCCTCCCCACCCTATTTATACAGTAACTGGTGCTCGTAAGTTATTTAGAGTGTTTTGGAACTGCAAGATTGTTAGAGTTACGCAAGAAGTATGGAGTTTTTACTGGGACAATGAATTTCGGAAGATTACGTTTGACAAAAGTTAGTGTTTCCAAAATGTAGATAGACGGTAGAGTTAAGATACCTGACGTACGGAAATAGTCCCTGCAGGACTGGTTTCTTTTCAGAGAAAAAATTATTCTTAGAGCCCATTTTTGAATTTTAAATAAAAAAAGGGTTTTTTGGTTTTCGTACCCCCAAATAGGTATAGCGTATGATAAGTGGGGATAGATAACCCCGTAATACGCAGATAGAAGAACTTCGGTGTTTGCAGTATTACGTAAATTGCGCAACACAAAGATTCCCGAAGTAAGCTTTTTTGAAACACTTTCAATGTGATCATAAAACGTGAGATTTTCGTCCAAGACTAAACCCAAAAATCTGACACTCGGTGTCGGATGAACCACAGTTTCATCTGCAAGTAGGCTGAAACCTTTAGCTCGCTACTAACTATTGACTATAAAAACAAGAAAATTGTCTGCTCGTATGGGTCCCTTATGAGTTCGTTTGTTCCGTGAGGCCGCTTTTCATATGCTTTCCTATGGCCGGTTCTTGTTCTGTCTTCACAGGTAGCACCTGAGGTCTCCCTCTCTCTGTCTCTCTCCATCCTTCCTCTGTCTCTCAAGAAATAGTTCTGAAAAAATTCTGAAACCATTCACCTCTCAGCATAGGTGCGCGTCTATTGCAAGTGTATTGTCTTGGATAGTCTGTTTCTATGCTGTAGTCAGTGAAACTACTCTGTGACAAAGTGTCTGTAAGTTCCTACAACTTCAATCAGCAACTAGGGGAAAGTCACTTAATGATGTCACATTACATTAAACTTTAATATCGAAATTAAAAAAAACTTCTAAACATATAACATGAATTATTATTAAATTTCATTTTCCTCTACACGTTTAGAACTATCGAAAGTAAACCAAAACGTTATTTAATTACATTGGACATTTTAAGCTATTCTAGTCAGTACGTTTAAGTGAATATCAAAATTTCCCATTGATGTTTTCCCAACTACCCAATGAACTAGGGACATGAAACTTTTAAGTTATATCGAAAGTGGATGACAAAACAATTTTTAGAAATTTCAAAGATGTTCTCCTTCAGGGTTGTATTCCGTAGCCTTTTTAATGTCATGTTAATTTCCCGAAAATATTGTATTTATTAGATAAACCCGATGTTTTGAGAATATATAAATAAACGCATTTGAAACAAGTATCAAAATAGGCTTAAAGTTAAAACTAGCATATAGAGATAATGGCCCTAAAAATCAACGTGCCTATAATTTTCGTTACCATTAACACGAAAAGTATAAAATAATATTAAAATAAAAGCCACATACTTAAATAAATATATTATCTATAAACACTTATTTTTAAATATTATTTTTCTTCAGAATAGTAGCGAACTATTTCTTTGGCAAGTAGACCTACCTTTACTAACCAATCATTATCGAAATTTAATCAGTATCTACTTTATGAATATGCTTAGAGACGAGCCATTTCAAAACTCATTTTAGATTTAGTTCGTAGTCGACAATAGTTTACAAATTAAATACATTTTAAAACCATGATTTATTATTTTATGACCTTTTAATAAAGTGGACTGTAATCTACGACATTTCTCTTATAATGTACTATATTACGTACTGTTGGCATTAAAATTTGTGTGTTTGTTATTTTTGTTTAATTTTATTTTTCAGAGTATTTCAACAAAAACAGTATATACAGTAACAGTTATCCTTATGCCCTCGGAAGTGTACTGAACCGATAATTTTTATTCATTACAGTTTTGTCAAAAAGTCTAAACGTTTTAACGGTGATTTTAACTTCAATATTTAAAAGGTTTGAGGAAAGTTGTAAAAAAAATCTTAAAATTATTATATTTTTGGAAATAATAAACCTTCTATTTTTCTTAAACCTGCAATATTTACATCGTTATACAGTACAATTAAACGTCACACAATACAAATTTATCACACTATAAGCACAAAATGCACAAATATATTACAATACTAGTACAAAATGCACAAATATTATAGTGATCGATAAAAGTTTGTAAGAAGGGTCGTATTATGAATGCTTGGGAAGAATTATTTATATTTAAAGAACAATGTAAGGATCGTAATAAATTAATGAATGAACAGGTTAGTTTAGATTCAGAAATAGTTTTTAATTCTATATTTTCAGTGACTAAAAGAACAAAAGTAACAGCCAATAGGGATTAACCAATAATATCACAGCAGCCACCATTTTGACTATTCCAGCCGATGGGTCACGTGATCATAGGCCTATAAATTGAGTTTTTGAACACCAGTTTCCATTTTTTTGTGAATCCCTCTGTTCTGAGAAAGGTGATTGATATCTATCACCATAATATTTGTGCATTTTGTACTTGTAATGTAATATTTTTGTGCATGTTGTGCTTATATTGTAATACATTTGTGTTGTGTGACTTTTACTTGTACTGTATGTACCGACACGTATTATGCTAATTAAAAACTATTTACATCGTTATATAAGCATAACAGAATTACATAATACGTTTAATCCGAGTAATTAACTAAACGATGGGTTCATGTCATTAATGGCGAGCCCCTGGACGTGCCATTAGCCATGAGCAGACCATGACCTTGGTTTTACCTAATTCTCCTTTCAGCAAGCCTTCTAAATGTTCATTTTTTTAATGATTGTATTGATGATTTAACAAGATTAGTAGTTTTAAAGCCAGACTTAAGTCTATATAAATACATCGTTAACACATTCTCTATGTTTAGATAGCTACTCTTTCCTTTATTTATTTATATCTTCCAGAAGTACAACAATAATTTATTACAGTTGAATTAATAATAAGCAAGATACTACAATTAAAAAAATTATATTATAATCCGCTCATAAAGGTATATGCAACTCTTTTCCAAATAGTAAAAGAAAAACACAACACACAGCTATTATAATTGACAACATGTTACATAATAAG
This sequence comes from Stictocephala bisonia, assembly GCA_035578905.1. Lineage (NCBI taxonomy): Eukaryota > Metazoa > Arthropoda > Insecta > Hemiptera > Membracidae > Stictocephala > Stictocephala bisonia. The sequence continues at coordinate 886,452 of JAQJVL010000126.1, forward strand.
AACTAAAATTATATATAAAAAAAAAAAAACTAAAAAAATTAGTAAAAAAATAACAAGAATGAGAAATGATATTATTAGAAAATATGAATATAATAATGAAGCACTGAAAATAAGCATGAAAATAATTATGTAAGACGCCGGTATTTAATTTTACCATTATAAACTAAGGAATTAACAGTAACCTAAGAGACTAAACAAACACAATTATACAAGATAGTATGAAAAAATAAAGAGTAACAAAGATAGTAATGGTAGTAATAATTATAAAAATAATAATAAAAGGTTATGTGGACTGTAATTTAAATTTAACTCATTCAAGTTACGATTTAACTACCCTACGTTTAGCATAAAATGGCAGGGTTTGATTCCTTGTAATGAATGAGATAGCTATTAAGTCGTGTTAGGTAATTTTAGGAGAGATTGACTGCTATTTTGGCGAAATCCACATTCCGGATCGAGAGGCGATCCGGAAGTTGGTAGGGATCAACAAACCCGGAAAAAGTGCCAAAAAAACTCCCCTCTGGGTCTGGGTTGTAGAGTGGTTGATGATGTATTCCTCTGGACGCCATTTATATGATAATACTAAACACACTCTCGCCGATAAATGTAAACAAAGCAAAGTCAAACTGTGTGTTTGCTGTAATTAACTACTCACAATTAAATCAATTAGAGGAAAAACAGGAAATATGAACACGGTCCGTAGCCTTGCAATTATCTCTGATGATGGTTTGAAGTGAAGTGTTGAGTGTCCAGCATTGGGCTGCCGTGTAATTTGAGTGAACTAGGACCCAACACCTACTATTGTACGTAAGTCTACACGGAATCTCACAGTTATCGTCCTGATCGCTGTTGATGGCTAGCAATGCATATGAACGCAAAGTGTACGGAATTAATTATTTTTCTTTAATTTATTTATTGTTAAGACGGCGATCGTCAAGATATGGGCGAATATGGATTTGGAATGAGTGTGATGTGTAAAATATATAATTTAAATGGAACTACTCTTTAGTCTATACTTGAATTAATGAATCTTCCGACATGATTTGGCCTCACTTAGTGGCATTTAAGTGAAGCTTTGACATGTGGTACTGTAAAAAACAAAACATTTCGTCTGCAATCTATAACATTATATAAACTAATGAACAAAAATGTGTAAACATTTAACAAAATTATAAAATCATTGGTCATAAATGTTATTATTCGTATACAAAGTCACATTTTCAAACCATCAGGATGAAGTAATAAAATGTAAATAATCAGGCATTCAAATGGTTACGACTGGATAATATCGTAACATCATTGGTCGTAGCATTTTCACCTTCTGGTAGCTTCCGCAATTTCTGTGGAAGTGCTCTGAAGTCAAGTTGGAAGATTCAGTAAATGGACTAGAATGACATCTGTACATAAAGTGCGAAGAAAGTTTTTCTCTGCCAGCGGTAGCTGTCCAGCTACTGAATTCATAGCTCACTGGTAGAACGTTCAGGACGTGTTGACGGCGTACTGTCATCTCTGCGGCGTGCCACAAGGTAGTGTACTAGGTCCGACCATGTACCTTGTTTATACTAATGATCTGCCGCTTTTCCCCAGGGTATACAGTTAGAGATCGTCTTATCTTACCAGGTGAAGTTAGAGCTAAAGAGTTCTCTGTAACATTTAACCCGGGGACTAACGGCTTAACGTGACTTCCGAACGACTGAGGGTGTAGGGCAAACACTTGTAATGGTCATATCTCGAACCCGAACCGGATGAGTGGCAAGCCACTGCCTTAGCTTCTTGGCTACTACCACTCCCAAAATATTGCTGTCTTTGTAGGCTCACGATGCCCAGTTCTTGTGTCACAGTGTATGTGACCTGCAGAGGCAGCAACAATGATCCAGAGGCAGATGGTCGCACTTTCGCCATGGCTTGAGAAGTGGAGGGTTGCCATAAACATAGTTAAGAGTAATGCCATATGTTTCAGGAAGAAACGGGGGATGCCTCGGACTGAGCACCACTGGTCACCCTAGACGGCCAACCCATAGCCTGGAAGCGTGTTGTAAAATATCTTGGCGCGACTCTTGATTCGAGACGATTCAAGTCTGTACTCTTGATTCCAGTTCAATGAGCCGATTCAAGAGAGTTTCCTGAGGCAAAGCAGCTTGTGGGCATTCTCAACCCCTTCATCTGCTGGAAGTCAAAGCTGCCTGTTGAACATTTTACTGACCTTGCATCGTGTATGCCTGCACAGCTTTGCAGCCGAACAAATAGCAGGAAGAAGCTTTAGCCTGTTGTGAATAAGTCTCTTAGATACATGTCCATATACCCTGATTCGTCCTGAACACAACGATTCACAACGTGCTTCGAGTGTCGACGCTGACTACACGGTTGCAGCGTCTTAGAAGCTTTTCAAGGCGCACGTGCTCCGTACCATAGAATGAGCAAGGCTAGTACAATTGATTAATGCTGTTTCAGGTAATTCTCCCCGGACAGTGGGCTAAGCCCGGAAGCTGGATCGGCCATGCAGGAGCATGTCAGCAAGGCTGTCCTCTCTCTTTCTCTCTCTAGAGTGGAGTGTCAGGCGGTATCTCACGGTACTAGCAAGTGTCTTTCGATGATATCCCCCTGAGGAGGACAAGGAAAAAAATTGTGATGAGAGTAATGTCTGAAGTCATGTGGATAAGTAAGAAGAATAAACCTAGGAACTAAATATTCAATTCATTGACGCACCATCGTAATTACTTCAATAATTTCAATATTTAAGATTTAGATTTCAAACGAAAACATTTTATTTCATTGGCAATATTTTTTGTAATCTAATAGTTACCATCAACATACCCGTTCATGGCTACATTATATTTTAAATTACAAAACTTGACGTGTTACTGTTCTTTAGAAGGAATGCATGACTAGTGAATTGCTGGTTTCTGAATGGCAATATAATCTATCACTAACCATTCACCAAGTTATGTGTATGTGTATTTATTATACATTTTTAAAGAAAGTCCTTATAAAATTAAAAAATATCCCTTAATTGAAATTTTAAAAAATCCTTAAAATTGACATATTTTAAATGGATTATATGTTTTAGATTAGGAAAGCAAAATTAAATAGGTCCTACAAGGTAAAGTAAGTAAAAATTTTTTTAAAAACTTGTTTTTGGGTTTAAATTATTCAGATTCTCGTTTAAACATTCCAATTAGCTGGGGACATTTGAAAGCCTGCCACTGAGTGGTCCTTTTTTAACTTAAAACATGGGCTTAGTCATCCGTTAGAGAATTAGAACAAGGTCAAGTGAAGAGTTGATTGAAAGTACGCGAGAAGAAGGCCAAGGACAGAAGAATTTAGTGAATTTGTTTTATATTGATTAATTGATGGGTTCCATTAGCTAAAAATCAGAAATCAATTTCGACATGAATTTCATATCAAGACACTGAATGTGCATTCTGACCTTTTACGGATTGCCGGATCATAAAGGAATGACAGAATTCAATAATCCTTTTGTCATAAATGTTGCTTAATGGAAGTTTAGATTCTCGGGTACATTTTTGCAATAAGTGTGTTTTAATGAAACCAGGCACATAACCTACAAAACAACGACTTCCCCGCTGTCAGCTCACAATCTTCATACTCCCACTTTTTGTATTTTAATCAACCCCAAGCCACCCTCTTAAAACATAAAACTAACATATTTAAGCCTATTTTTCGTTAAATATTTCAATTTTAATGAGAGTTAAACCATTAATTTTAATTTTTTATTCTGTTATCTTACATTCTTACATATGAGACGCCGACACAACGTTATGCGTATTTTAAGGCGAATATGAATGGTTTTATGAGTGTAGGATGAGTGTAGATGAGTGTAGTCTGGTTACTAACTGAGTTCAACTGTTCCTCAGAAAGAGCAATTTATTAATAGCCCAACAGCCAGGGCAACTAAGGGACCTACAGCTTTACGTGGAATCCGAACCACGTAGTGCTGGTCTGATTTTCAGCTAATTGACAAGCCTGATGCTCAGTTATCTCCCCCACACAACATCCGCACAATGATTACCACCCAACATGGACACCCCAGACTTCTCTAGTAGTGTCCACGCCGATAGCAACCACCAAGCGGACGCCATGTCGGTATTAAGAGGACCGAGCATCCAACCTATCGCCTACAATCTCCCAAACACTTTGTCCCCATGTAGCTGGGTTACAGCACTGCGCCACCAGTGCCGACTATGTCTATATCTAGGAATGCAATCAAACTATATCTCTATTCAGTTCACATACGACGTACAACACATTTTTTATATACACGGTGGTAAAAAATATGGAAAGAATTTCATAACTTTTGTATTACTTCACTTTTAAAAGTGAAATCTTGTAAAAAGGTTCAAAGAAAACACTTTTTAACGCCATTAGCGACATTTAATCTTTTCAGAGAGATGGCCTACGAGGAGGTGAACGAAAATCTTCACTTTAAGCCTAGGTCTAGTTTGGTATCAATTAAAAGATCTATTTAAGAGAAATTAATTGCCGCAAACCGAACTTCAAAATGTTTATTCTTTACAGAGTAGCAGTCATTTGTATTTCAAAGTAACTAATTTGAACAATATTATTTCATCGCTATTTAATGGTTTCAAGTACATTATTCTGATAAAAATTATACTTTATGAAACACGATTATTTAAAAAAATTAATTTATCAAATTATCTATAAAAAAATTGTTTCGTTAACTGACTGTACTAATAGTTGGTGTTCAACGATTATTTTTGACAATCAACATTTTGAAAACACTATTCTTACAGCGTCCAGCTCACTTAAAGTTATATCTTTTTGCCGAACAGTTCCAAAGTAATTACAGACCAATAATGTATTAGAGTGTCATAGCACACTCTGAATGAATTAATGTTGGTACTATTTTAATAAAAATAAAATAATACTGGTCTATAGTTACATTACTGTAGTTTTTCTGAAGACAAGATCTTCTCTCCATTGATCTGTTTATCTCATGTATGTGTCATTCTTATGTTATGTTCTTTTTCTATATGTGTTATTATTAATAAAGATACTATGTCATATTATGTACCTACTGGAATACTTGCATTGGACGTATCAATTAATTTCATAATTAGGTCTACTGAGAAAAATCCATTTATACTGTCAGACATTCAACTTTCCAGTAGTGATTTGTCGGCCATCTTAAGATGAGAATAGTTTTCGTTCATTTTTGTAAAATCGATTTCGTTCGCTTTACCTCGTGTAAATAACGATGTTGTTCTTTATATAAAGTACAACTTGATCGGCATAATGTTTTATTTACTTTACACTTAGAGTAGTTAAATAGGTACGGTAAGTTAAGTTTGGTGTAAGAAAAAGCTAGGCATTTAAAAATACTTATAAAATATAAAAATACTTCTGTAGCAGTCAGGTAAAGATAATAACGTCTTAAAAATTCGTTGTATCTCTTGTAATTTTCTTTGCATGTCTTCAGGTCTTCTGGCAGTTTTTCTTTGCATGTCTTCAGGTCTTCTGGCAGTTTTTCTTTGCATGTCTTCAGGTCTTCTGGGAGTTTTTCTTTGCATGTCTTCAGGTCTTCTGGGAGTTTTCTTTGCATGTCTTCAGGTCTTCTGGGAGTTTTTCTTTGCATGTCTTCAGGTCTTCTGGGAGTTTTTCTTTGCATGTCTTCATGGTCTTCTGGGAGTTTTTCTTTGCATGTCTTCAGATCTTCTGGAGTTTTTCAATAAACTTCAAAATAACTTGGTTGCTATACTGTTGCCTTTATTTAAAGTAAGAACGTGTTTTTTTAAAGTATTTTATTTATGTAGATTAGTTTTACTTAAATCTAGTTCTTTAACAACTAAAAGTAGTTTGAAGATATATTTTAATGCATTTGTCTAACGAAAACTATAAAACACTTAGCAATGTCTAATTTATATTGTATATACGTCATTGCGAAAAGAGGGACAAACAGTTACGATAGATTTTTGTACCAACATCCTTACTTAGATAACACGTTCTTAGATCTAACTACTTCCTTATGGGGAGTTATTTCTCCTACATCCGCAACAACCTTGTCATTCGAAGAAAGGAGAGATTACACTTACAAGTCATTCCTCGGATGAACACTATTAAAGTTTCTTTTTTATTGTATTTTAAAATTTTAGAATTTAAAACTCGTATATAATATTCCTTATACTGTATCAAAAGATGTGATTATTATAAATTATACTAGGGGACACCCCTGCTCGCTTTGCGTGCCTACCTCGTCACTCTCTGTGGTCGTTCACCGATGCTCTGACTTTCGGTTACAAATAATAGTAGGGAAACTGTATAGCATAGAATCACAATAATACATTTATTTACACTCACACTACTTACTTTGCTATTTATTTCTTAGTATAAACACCCAATGATATTACTTAGTTTATTTCAAACGTGTTCATATAATTTATTTTAGTTTTACAAATCATTAACTAAATAAATAAAGTAACTGCATTATATTCCCATTGAAACCTTCAAATCTAGTAGACAAGATCCCTACGATCATAATTGATTAAAATATTGCCTACAAACTTTCCTGGTTTAATTACAAACACTACATTTTACATCCCAATAACTGTTAAGTGTTAATCCTTTTTGGAAATCATTATTTACATTTGAACAGTGGTTACTTTTCGATTAACTTAAATCTCTCTCCGTGTTATTCTTATCGCTGAAAACCGTACTTTATAAGGGCTAACCATATCCTTGAGAGTCAAAATATTGAAGAATTAAAATTTTATTGCACAACTACAAACACAGGAAAATATTTTGACACTTCAACCGTTTAAATTGGTCAAGAAATAAGGGAGGAGTTGCGTTGTCAAAAAACGGCTTCACGTACTGTATAAGGATATAACGTCAATTGTATAAGATACAATGTAAAATAATTGATCTTGAATAAATATACAATATTGTATCTCATTTTCACATAAGTAAATGTTGTTGTATATTTTTAATTGAGAATAATATAATCCCCTTGTCAAGGGCTGCAAAATAAACAAATAGTACTAAATAATCATTTAAAAAATTAAATATCTAATAAAAATGGAAATAGAACTGATTTTTTTTGCAAATCGATATTTTTTGTACGGTACCACAGAAAGAAAGGGGCACTATGTATTTCTAAACTAAAAACAAAATTTTAAACTATAGCTCATTAGAAAATGCTAAAATATCTAAGTTAGTTTACTGTGGAGATCGATCGAAGAGTGTATCTTCCTACGTGCGTTACAACATCGAAGTCTACTTGAATTTTCAAGATTCCAGTTTAAGGTTCCAGTTTTTTGTAAGAAACCGGCAAAATGAGAACAACTTGTGAAAAAATCCTTTGAAGGTTTCATGTCAAGATGTATTGGAAACAAGTGATCGGGATTATGGCACAGGTAGGACATTGGAACCAAGGTCGTGAGATAAGGGTGGCTGCGACCTTCGGTATGCAGCATATGGATTAAAACATTTCTGGTAAAACAAGTCAAAAACTCTGTCCGGTTTGGCCTTGTCCTGTATTGGGTCTACATAGACAGTCGACTAACCAACACCGAGAAAGTACCCTTCAGCGTGGCACCCACCCCTTGTCCTGTATTGGGTCTACATAGACAGTCGACTAACCAACACCGATAAAGTACCCTTCAGCGTGGCCCCCACCCCTTGTCCTGTATTGGGTCTACATAGACAGTCGACTAACCAACACCGAGAAAGTACCCTTCAGCATGGCCCCCACCCCTTGCCCTGTATTGGGTCTACATAGACAGTCGACTAACCAACACCGAGAAAGTACCCTTCAGCGTGGCCCCCACCCCTTGTCCTGTATTGGGTCTACATAGACAGTCGACTAACCAACACCGAGAAAGTACCCTTCAGCGTGGCCCCCACCCCTTGTCCTGTATTGGGTCTACATAGACAGTCGACTAACCAACACCGAGAAAGTACCCTTCAGCATGGCCCCCACCCCTTGTCCTGTATTGGGTCTACATAGACAGTCGACTACCAACACCGAGAAAGTACCCTTTAGCATGGCCCCCACCCCTTACTCTAGAAGTACTCCAAACCTATACTTTACTGCAGTCCAATTTTGTTCTTTCTAGATAATTGATACCACTACTTGTCAACGGAAGTCTGTCAAATACTGCACACTTTGAAGACTTTGGCTTTGTTAGATGTTTTCAGTTAACTAATATTTATTTCCCAGTACTTTATTGTTTTCATGTTGTACAATCCTCCGGATCACTTATCAGTATATAAGTATTTAAACTGGTTAAGATAACCTTATTTTTAAGAGACCCTATTGTCGCTACCGATTACAATCCGGACTGAACATCCGTACAATTACCACCTGGCCAATACACGTGTGTTAATTTCATTCGTATATGTCTGAGTATATAACAATTCTCAGAGTTTTTTTTTCAATAATAACAAAGTTCATCGAGAGCAAATAAATCTCATCTTAACGTCACCTAAGGCCGATCCCAACAGAGGATTGACGCCGGTAGCCTTACAAAAGGACAACAGGATCGTTTGGCGATAAGGTAATCTAAACTTATATACTTGTGTACTTTAACAATTTATTCATATTCATATTCATTTACTAACAAAATGCATACATTACAGGCATTATAACCCAATTACAATGTTGCACTAAAATAATACATTATTCACAGCTTACAGAAAAACAAACAACAAATAATAAATATATTAAACATGCAAACAGACGAGATTATGCTCATACAAAATCTATTAGGTTATTTAATAATTACAACAAACTAAACATATAAAAAGTGGGTTAATAAATATTTAAATAAGATATTACAAGACAATTATTCTGCACATGCTCAAATAAAAACGTATAATTAAAATATTTTGAAATTAATAAATTACAATGCCGTTAATTAGATCAATAAAAAATTTCACAATAAATTAATTTAACAATATACTAAATTAATGCATACTGGCTTTTACAGCTTTTAAAAAATCATGTAACGAAAAACTAAAAATATCAACACTTACGGAAAGCGAATTGTATAGCCTAATCATAACATTGAGTGGAGAGTTAGCAGACAGGTTGGTACGAGAAAAGCAGGGAGTGAACAACATACGACTCCTTGTATTAGGCCGAGGAACATTGAATTGTAGTTTTGATAATAGAGCCGAGTCATCTAGCCCACCACCCACAAGCTTATGCAGGCAAGCCAACATAGCCACTTTCCGCCGCACACTCAGAGAGTCTAAATGAAATATCGATAGTAGCTCCGAATATGGAATCACTGTTGTAAAGTGATCAAATTCCTTGAAATACAAAAACCTCAAAAATTTTTTCTGAACATTCTCAACCATATCTGAGAGGTAAGCGTATGATGGCATCCAGATAACTGAACCATATTCTAATGTAGATCGTACTAAGGAGCAAAATAGAAGTTTGACTAAATTGGCATTTTTTAAGAAATTAGCAGATCTACGGAAAAAGCCTAGAACCGCAAATGAAGATTTACACATAGATATAACATGATTAACAAAGGTAAATTTCTCATCAAACGTGATACCCAGATCTTTAATGGAATTATTGGATGCTAGTTGAACGCCACCCATATTATAATATGAGTAAACTATATTTTTGTCAGATCTTTTGGAAAAACGAATAACAGAACACTTATCCAGATTAAATTTTAAATTATTGGAACTCCATTGAAAGAGGTTGTCTAAATCATCTTGTAACTGCATACAATCATAAACACTATCGATACTTTTGAAGATTTTTAGATCATCCGCATACATCAAAAATTGACAATTTTTTATTGATGATGTGATATTATTTATGAAAATAATAAACAGAAGAGGCCCTAAATTAGACCCCTGTGGAACTCCAGACTCGGGATGGAAATTGAATGAAACAGCTCCTTTATAAGAAACGTACTGAATTCTTCTGGATAAATAGGACGCAAATAATTTTATTAATGAAGAAGATAAACCAAAATAATGTAATCTTGAAAGCAATGTCAAATGATCCACTTTATCAAACGCTTTCGCAAAATCTGTATATATGACATCTACTTGACCACCCTTATCCAAGGTAGATATACAGAATTCACTAAAATTTAACAGATTAGATGTTATTGATCGGCCAGGAAAGAAACCATGCTGATGAGGACTAATAAAACTTTTTACATGATAAAATAATCTATTGTACAGTATGGACTCGTACACTTTGGCAGGAGTTGATAAAATTGATACAGGCCTATAATTCCGTATTTCACATTTCTGGCCTTTCTTAAAAATAGGGGTAACTTTTGCACGTTTCCAAACAGTAGGAAATTGAGAGTTAGAGATAGAAATATTAAATATGTGAAGCAAAGGAGCAACCAATAAATCAGAACACGCCTTGAAAATGAAAGGAGGTAGACCATCAGGACCAACAGAAGTTTTAGGTTTTAATTTACGAAGAGCTAGCAACACCTCATCATGTGTAAAATTTATTAGATATCCTTTAAAGTACATCAGTTTATGACACCTAAAATAGTAAATCTTGGGAATATCCATCCGTGGTTTACGATCGCGGTTACGTAACAAACAATCGACGTCATTACAAGTAAAATTTGATAATTATGCTATTACACAGTTTGATGCCCTTACAGATATGACTTACGCGTAATACGTCTTATTACTCAGTCAAATCTAACTATTTAAGGAAACAAAACAAATTCCCTGACGATACATTTGATTGTTTTCATGTGTCCGAGTGTAAATGTGGTGAACATCAAACGTATTTAATTAATAAATGAAATCTACCAAATATATGAGACCATTTTACCAGTTTATTATTCTATATATCGATAGAGTAAAAAACCGACCATATCGATTACTAATGCTCAAAAGTATGTAGCCTTCAATTTTACGTGTTGTCTTTCTTATTAATCGGTTGATATCCAGTTATAAATAGATTATTACACTTAAATTTGATCTTCGTTTACGTTAATTAAAAGAAATAAAAGAGATTTATGGATACTTTCCGAGCCGTATTTAATGTAGATCGATCAGCTATCGTCAGCACGTTTAATATATTCGAGGCACTGTATTATAGTTTATTTGCTTGCATCGATTTAAAATAAATGATATTTAACAACGAATATAATATTAATAATTGATTGTCAACCATTTGCCAAGTATAATAAATACAGAACCCGCTATATTGCAGTTTAATTGCAGATATGTCGATTGACATAGTACCAGTGCTAAGAGAAAATGACAATGCCCCGCCCGCTCATACGCATTCATTTATTTTAGCTATCTACATAAATAAACGACAATACTTAACATCAACTTTTTCTTATGAAAAAAGGATATAGCATAGTAACAAATAAACATGTGATAGAATTAAATCAATGCACGTCTGTTTTTGTTGAGAAATTCGTTGATATGACTAATGGTGTATTTATAATTTTATAGTGTACATCATTCCTACATTTACATTGAACTCACTAATATGATCCATATTATTGAAGCTAGTGGAAGTTTTCCCCAACTAGGCGATACAGACCATCTTGTCAGCCGATGGTCTACTGGAAGGAAGTGTTGTGTTCTGTACTTGAGCTGCTCGAGATTGAAGCCTTTGATCTAGATTTTAGGAAAAATAACGAAAAATAGTCTCATCCTTAAAGAAAATATTAAGGCTGTGTAACTCGTTTTAAAATTTATTTATTCTTATTATCTGAACCACTTGTAATCGTACTTTGAAAATATATTATTAGATTTACAATAATTAATAATGCGCAGAAACGCACGCACAGGTGAGTTTAAATCTGATATTTTAGTTTTTGTTAAATACTAAAGGTAGCTTTCGTAAGAAAGACAAACATTAGAAGCCCAATAACTAATGGACAACTAGTTCACCCCTTTCAATAATAGTTTTTTAGTTCATACATAAAATTTTTTTTAAATTTTACTTCATCATCCGTATAAATATTGTACTATCGATCATCGTACGTGTATGATTCGATTAATAAATGAATGGGTGGGACATTCAGTACCACTGTTTGGGTGGGTGGGAAGGCTTGTATTACTGTATGTGTAAAATACAAGTTCACTTAACTTTTATATTAATTGTCTAATCCAACCATAAAATCCGTGGTGTTTCATAAACGCTTTGGCAATGTACTCTGAACAACTAGGCGTTCTATGGAACAGACCACTCTATTTTTTAGTGGAGAGCTAGAATTGATCTATTTTAGTAACCAGATCAGTCAAAATGTTTATTTAAATTCCCCGTTATGGGGACTTACACTTCGTCCTGTCCCTGGTCCTCTATAGAACATTTACACATCAATGTTATGTAAACAAATTATCCCTAAACTATATATAATGAAATCGTTCAAAGATATTTGTAAAAAAAAGAACGGATAAATGGATAGTAAAAATAAAAGTGGATTTGCAAGAATTTACCATAGTAAAAGACCTACTAAATAAAACAGAAAAACGAGAACCTTAAATACAGGCACGCTAATCTACCACTAATCTAATCTAATCATTACCACTGTACGTGTATGGGTGGGTGGGTGGGTCATCACCGTATTACTTACTTGAATGCTTATGGCTATGAATGCTGGGAGATTCAATTCAATATGGTTCTTGAATTTATTATTTCGGTATGATTAGCACTGGGCATCACATGAGCAAATAGGCTAATAGGCTTACCTGTAAAACAAAAAATATTCCTAAAACGTGCAACATAGCCATTACATGTTATCAAATCTGATACACACAGTATATTTAGTATGATGCATGTAAGCCACGACAATAGATCAACATGGTGTTTTCGGATTGAACAAGAAAGGAATTAAGGACTATTGGAGTAAGATAAAGGAGAAGGACGCGAAAACGATTAATAGTAAATGACTAAAGTACTTGTAATATATACTATATAATATATTTTATATAAACACATATCAAGGATCACTATTGTTATTTTTTACTTTTATGGCCTATACACCTTCAAAACTGAAACAAAAAACTTGTTCGGAATAGCTGCACAAATATCTTAAATCTGCTTTCATCTTGTTCAAAATTTATTTAATATCATTATTTAGCACTGTAATATATTCTTAAAGTTTACGTTGATACTCTCATTTGTCAATGAAATAATTTAATTCATTACACGAGGCCTTTAAATTTATTTTTCTTGGTATGGCCAATGTTTGGTTTTGATCACGTAGTTTCATTAATTCCTACTCCTTATAATGGAACTTTCACACTTAGATTTCTGACAGTTCAAATTCTTCTGTCCACTTATAAAATTACCTGGACAGCATAATCTAAACTAAATCAAGTTTACATTTCGATCCAGCGCAAAGCTCGGGTAAACAGCAGTTATATAACGGCGTTAAATCAGTTATATAAACGTGTTTCCTAGCTAATTAATAGTTCTCCACTACATAATTGCAAAATACAATCGGAAATTTACTATAGATTGTTGAGGAATATTTTTTGTTTAAATTGTAATTGTTGTAGAACAACTATAGGTCTACCTCCTAAACTTTAAATACTTGCTCGGTATATACAATGACAATTGAAATCAATGCACGTGTAAACTACGAGTAACACTTAAATCTATGTAGCCTTTATATGGACCATCAAATAAGTATAATAATTTTGTCATATTATAGATATGTAAAGTTTTCCATACACGAATCAGGCTTAGAAAAACTCGTAAATAAAGCTCACTGTCAGAAGATAGCAACTGCTTTTAGGTTACTTGTAATTATTATAATACATTATAAAACAGCAATTAACCAGAATGCCTTTATGGGGCTGAAACTTTAGTTTTAAACAGAAAAACTAACATTGAATAAATGCAAAAAAGAGAAAGGGACATCATTAAGACAATACGAAACCTAATTAACTAACATTAACATTTACACTTTTAAACTTAGAAGTAATAAAGAAATAGATGAATACACTAACATGCATTCTGACATGAAAAAACGAAAACTAAAATTTAAGGACACATCAAAAGAATGGAAACTTGTAAGTTAACAAAACAAATTGTTTGATTTTATGAAAATTGAAGTAAGGCCAAAACAGAAACAGTTAAACGAATAGTTGCAATAAAAAATATCTAAAAATGGCAGGTATAACAAAAACATACATTTTATATAGTAATAATTTTAGAAAAAAGGCTTTTCATTAGAAGTTGGTCAATGGAATACATGAAAAATACGAGGAACACCTTGGTGTGATGAGTAAAAGGGAATTCATTCTGAAAGAATGTAACTAGTTTGGGCACAAAGAAAGTCCAACCTGTCAAAACAGTGTTGATTGTGCTTCGCGTGGTGCGATTGGCCCGTACGTGAATAATAATACTAGATCTAAGTTATAGTTAACATTTTAGTTAAAATATTCGTATAATTTGGAACATTTAATTTTATTTTTATTAATTGTTCATCTACCAAAAAATACAGAACCAATTAGATTGCCTCAACATGTGACATCAGTATAATGCATATAGTTCTACATATGCACTCCATACATTTAAATTTAATTCATCAGAAAGTAAATTTTATTTATTTTGATGCTCGATAAATTCATTTTTAATTAGTTTTCCACCATTTACTTAGTTTTAATTCAACCCCTGTTTCACTTTTCAGAATTTGTTTGCCAAAATTACTTGTGGAATCATTTTTGTTTTGTTTTCTTAAATTGAACTCACGTACAATACGTTTTAATATTGATACGGATATGACCCACAGTTTATTTACTTCTGCAATCTTAGCACTTTAGCAAGTTAAAATAAAACATATAATATAAACTGATAGGATAGAAGGAAATTCCGGATTTATACATGATTTCATGTTGAAATCATACACTCAACTTTACTTAATATAACTCCACATAGTATTTTTCAAACGATCTATAACAATCTGTATTTCCAAAACGGTATTTTGTGCATTAAATCAGGACTGAAAGAAAAGTCACTGCATGATACACTCAGAAAGAAAAGTCAGTCTCGCCTACCTGATTGACCCAGGTCAGTTTTTACTTTGCTGTATACAGGGTGAGTCTCTACTGACACCATTAAATTTACCTGTTTGTTGTACTCACAAAATGAAACAAAAAAGTCCATATCAACCTGTGTCCGATTCTCAACCGTTTGGCTGTAAGGGCTCATATTGTGTGTTTTTAAAATTACTTGACAATAACTAACTGATTGAGCTACAAAAACCAAATCAAAACACCTACCAGATTCTTATTAATCTACCACTGAAAAGATCGTTCAATTCTCTATAAATGTCAATTATTTTGCAAGCAAACGTAAATAAAAACTAGATTTCCTAGAGGAAGTTTATTAAACAAATATGCAACATGTATTTTTCTCCAATTGTTTAAGACCCCATATCAGCTAATTTAATGTAAAATTAAGTAGAAAACTTTTCTCACTAATAAGCTTGGAATAGATGTATAATTTAATTGGATTGAATATCATGAAACCAGAAATAACACCTAAAATATTCATAAAACATGTTTTATTCGGTTGTACTTAACAAACAAACTGTCAGTCTTTACGAAATAAAAAACATAATAACTGTAATATTTAGATAATCATGCTTTATTATAACAAAAACTACTTTAATAAGTGTTCAATATGTCCGCCATTTTCTCTTATGCAGGTATGGACTCGATTCTTCAACTCCCTTACACTTGCCTTTAGATTGATTTCATTTCTAAGGCATCTAACAGCCCTCACGATTCGATGTCTCAATTCTTCGGCTGTTTGTACTGGACTTCTGTACACTTCTTACTTCAAAGAACCCCAGACTTAGTAATCAATAGGGTTGAGGTCAGGGGACCGTGGAGGCCAAGCAACAGCACACGTTGAAGTGTGGTGGTGCTCCATCTGCCTGGTAAATAATGCGCCGACGCAATTCCAACGGCAAGTCTTCGAGAAGGTCTGGTAGGATATTATTTAAAAATTGAAGGTATTGAACTCCAGTTAATGATGTATTCAGATCAAGGTAGGGACCTATCAGCTTGTCCCCTATCAGTCCAACTCACACGTTTAATTTAAACCTAGTTTGGCTCCGTGATTCACGAAAAAGATGTGGATTTTCAGTGTCATAGAAGTGTTCATTGTAGTAGTTAAAAACACCGTCTCGTGTAAATGTAGATTCGTCTGTCCACAAGATTGTTTTAAGAAAATCTGCATTATCGTACTGTAAAACCCATTGACGAAATTGACGTCTCAGAGGAGGGTATCTGGGTTCAATAGTCTGGACACGAGTAAAGTGGTATGGGTGTATTTGATTTTTACGCAAGAGTCTCGACACAAACGACTGGCTTACTACACATTCAGTAGCAATTCTTCTTGTACTTGTTCTTGGATCTCTTTTGACTTGGCCAAGTACAGCTTCCTCTAACCCAACATCTTGTATGATGTTACCAACCAAGTGGTTATTGACAGGAAATCTACCAGTTTCACGCAGAAAATTATGAACCCTTACAAATGTTCTTATATCAGGAATTCTGCTGTCGGTAAATCAACGGATGTATTCTCTATGACACAATAGAACAAATGCTAATACCCTCACTAATTTTAAGCTAATTATGCTTAAGTATAAAATAAAAGTAAAAATAAATATTTCCAAATTGTCCAAAGAAGATGATTTGTGTTTTCACAGACTAATATGAGTAACTATTGTTCAAAATGGGGTAATATTTACAACAACCGATTTCAGGTACAGAATAATAATAAAAATGTAACAGCGGATTTCAAATAATAGTCCAATCAGCTCATTATGGAAGTTACATGCAAAACAAAAAACAGGCACAGGTTGAGTTTGGTAGTTAAGTGCAACCGAATAAACCATGTTTTATGAAATATTTTAGGTGTTATTTCTGGTTTCATGATATTCAATCCAATAAATTATACATCTATTCCAAGCTTATTAGTGAGAAACGTTTTCTACCTAACTTTACATTAAATTAGACTACATTTATGTGCTGATATGGGGTTTTAAACAATTGCAGAAAAATACATGTTACATATTTTTTTAATAAACATCCTCTAGGAAATCTAGTTTTTATTTACGTTTGCTTGCAAAATAATTTACATTTATAGAGAATTTAACGATCTTTTCAATGGCATTAATAAGAATCTGGTAGGTGTTTTGCTTTGGTTTTTGTAGCTCAATCAGTGAGTTAATGTCAAGTAATTTTAAAAACACACAATATGAGCCCTTACAGCCAAACGGTTGAGAATCGGACACAGGTTGATATGGACTTTTTTGTTCCTTTTTGTGAGTACAACAAACAGGTAAATTTAATGGTGTCAGTAGAGACTCACCCTGTATACTTACTTGAATTAGACATGGGCTCTGCGACATACAAACCTCCTGCAGTGATTATTCATGAATTGATGGATAATGTCCCGGATGGATGCAAAATTGTATTAAGCTATATTAAATATCTATATTTAGTCCTAATACAATTTAAAAATATTTTAAGTAGTCGTTTTTGTTCAGTGATATCAAGTTTCGGCCTATTCCTTCAACTCCACAATGACTCCTAAATCTTTCGTATTATATATTTGCATAATACAAAGTTTAAAACATTTACTATGTTTAGGTTTGCTTTTTTCACTTGAGGATGAAGTTGAAATATAGGTGGAAACGTTTCAAACTATTGCCTTATTCACCTGTAGCATGTATTGGAAATAACGTCATCAACCCCTAGCCTACGCAAATAAAACGTCGAAATTGTGGCATTAGTGGCAGTCTCACCTAGGCCTCTATTCATAATGAAGTCGGCCGGAGAGGTATTAATGTCCAAACAAATGCTACGCCATCAATCATAACGTCAGCTTGGCGTCCAGAAGTGATAGTTGAACTGACATGTTATGTGTTTAGAGTGAGTAGATTGCTGTAAAACTAGACTAGGGGTGGCCTGAACACGTGTACCTCCATACATCGTGAGGTTGCTCCAGAACGGATAGTCAACACTAAAACTGCTATAACACGATAGAGAGTGAGTGTATGGTGGTAAAACTGGACCAGAGGTGACGCTCAACACCTGTACCTCCATACATCATAAGGGCATTACCTAGACGGTCTTAGGTGCTCCAGAAGTGATAGTGAACATTAAAACTGCTATAACATGACAGAGAGTGAGTGTATGGTGGTAAAACTGGACCAGAGGTGACACTCAACACCTGTACCTCCTTACATCGTGAGGTTGCTCCAGAACGGATAGTCAACACTAAAACTGCTATAACACGATAGAGAGTGAGTGTATGGTGGTAAAACTGGACCAGAGGTGACGCTCAACACCTGTACCTCCATACATCATAAGGGCATTACCTAGACGTTCTTAAGTGCTCCAGAAGTGATAGTCAACACTAGAACTGCTGTAACATGACAGAGAGTGAGTGTATGGTGGTAAAACTGGACCAGAGGTGACACTCAACACCTGTACCTCCATACATCGTGAGGTTGCTCCAGAACGGATAGTCAACACTAAAACTGCTATAACACGATAGAGAGTGAGTGTATGGTGGTAAAACTGGACCAGAGGTGACGCTCAACACCTGTACCTCCATACATCATAAGGGCATTACCTAGACGTTCTTAAGTGCTCCAGAAGTGATAGTCAACACTAGAACTGCTATAACATGACAGAGACTGAGTGTATGGTGGTAAAACTGGACCAGAGGTGGCGCTCAACACCTGTACCTCCATACATCATAAGGGCATCACCTAGACTATCGTAAAGGACGGTGGTAAACTAGGACCAGACGTGACGCTAAACACCTGTACCTCCATACATCATAACGCAGGTTTGGGGTGGATTAATATCAACACAATAACTGGTCACAAATCACCATAATGAGGAGTGTGGGAACGATGTGGGCCTCCACTGTGGGATCCCGTTCATTATTGTCCTTCCTGAGTGTTTCACAGATTAATTATTACAGGACCTGTCGATACGCAGAATGGGGGTCGTCCTTGTGGCGTGGCCTTCAAACAACTTTTTAAATCTGTTAACTAGCCCACTCATCAATCATCTGAATGCATCCAAATTATGGAAATAATGGGTTTCAAACTAAGCTGCTTTGAGCTGTGTATTAAACTTTCAATTACTTCAGACCCCCTATTGTTCGGCTATCTTCTTGCAGCCTGTTCTACCGTGACTGGTAACAGTAGTTTTAAGATATTTTTTAGCGGATAATGCAGTTTAAAGTTCCAACTGCCCCAACTGAGCTAACGTCGGTACTAACTATCAACATGAATAGGCTCGCAGGTTTGCTGAAATACTCTGTGAGAATTTGGACATTTTGTCTTACTAGAATCAAACGGGTTTGACAGGAGTGTGAAGTTGGATGTGGCTTATGGTACGCCTAATGTTATGTGAATGTGAGTACACCCCTGAGTCTGTCACCAGCACTTGACAAGAGACTATATGTCTGTAGGTAGAAATGACAGATGTGTATCGTATGCCATTCTCTGTCTTGAGACTGTAATGTAAGACCAGGATGTACGGACTCTTAGTATGTTGTTTAAAAAATACTTGTATTTACATATGTATTGAATATTTATTAAAGTCGTATGTCAAGTTATCTCTGAGTTTTTGTGTAAAATACTATTGCTTATGAATGAGTACTAATGGCTAGAGAACGAGCATTTACTAGGGTGGATAACCGAGTATCATGCAATCAATCAAAGTATTAGGGTGGATAACCGGGTATCATGCAATCAATCAAAGTATTATGGTGGATAACCGAGTATCATGCAATCAATCAAAGTATTAGGGTGGATAACCGAGTATCATGCAATCAATCAAAGTATTAGGGTGGATAACCGAGTATCATGCAATCAATCAAAGTATTAGGGTGGATAACCGAGTATCATGCAATCAATCAAAGTATTAGGGTGGATAACTGAGTATCATGCAATCAATCAAAGTATTAGGGTGGATAACCGAGTATCATGCAATCAATCAAAGTATTCAAATACTATCAAGTACTAAGTGATACATATTTCTAGCTGAACACTCGGTCCCTAACGTGCCCTCTCATAAAAGGCTATAATAAAATGCCTTTTATGAGAGTAAGTTGAACTCAGTTTTGCCAGACTCTACAGATAATCCACAATCCTTCACTCCTGTAATCATTCATATTTGCCTCAACATACGCGCAAGTTGTGTCGGGGTCTCCTATCTGAATAATCTGAAACATGTTCATATTTTAAAAAACGCACGTTCCAGGCCCTCTTCAAACAAGTAACATGATCTATATATAACATATCTAAGGTTAGGTTAGGTTAGGTTAGATTCTCCTTATGAACACGGTTCCTGGAAGAGATCATGTACCTTCTCCACATTAAGGACACATCTCCTTCTAGTAGCTTACACATGTGTTACGATCGTTCTTTCTACTCACCTTAAACACAAGGGAAAGTCCCATACTTCACATTAAAAAACATATACAATTCTAAAATTTCTCGAACCGTTCATATACACTATTTTTACCTTTATACCATACCGTTATTGTGAGATATAAGGTAACAAGAGAAATGAAGGTATTCCAATCAACACCTGTAGGGGATTAATGATGTATCTTTAAGGAGGAGAACGGAAGGACATCACAAAAAGAGAGGTAAGAGAGAGAGAAGAGACATTCATTTGAGGACAACGAGATATTTAACGGTATCCATGTGAGCAAGGAAAATAAGACGACCTATTTTAAATATAATTTAAATTTTAAATTTAATTTTCATAACTTAAAAGCACATTAAAAATTGTTCATCTGGAATCGAACATTTTCCATCGTCAATCGATTTACCAAATGACTTCCACATGTCGATTATGAAGTCTTTTAGTAGCTGCTAACCTTCATAAACGACATTTTGATTAGATACGAAGTAATTTATTTTGGCCTAGAATCATTTCTAGTTCAAATATATAATCATTATATTTTGAGAGAAATTCTCCAATTCGATTATAATTTTAAGATAAGGAGAGTATTTTTGTGCTCGTTTCTAAACAGGGGCTATGTGCATTATAATTAATTGATCGATAAAATATTGAGTTAATTAAATTCCCGCCAAACTGATCACCAAGGTGGGCCACGATTGTATCAGGCGAATAGCATCGATTATGAATGTATCAATTATTTCGGTGAGTATATTCGAGGTGGCCGTGTCGACAAACGATGGGGCGGGGCAGGTCGATCGGTATAATGTATGGAAATTCGATCCCGACACTACCGAGTGCCAAACTGACTTAGAGTAAAAGTAGAAAGTTTACAACGTTCGAAATATTTTTAATGTTGCACTAATCTGAGAGAAATTGGGTAATTCTTTTCCGAAATGTACGTTTTCCTTGTGCCTCCCCTTCAGATCCTTACTCAGCAATTTTAAGGAGAGGAAGACGGATATTTTGTTTCCTCAATAAATAATTTTCTTACCAGAACCTGTGTTTTTATAATTGAATAACTATACAGTTTCCATACACCTAATAAAAATTTAAATTCAGCATTCAAAAATTAAAAAAAATTAGTTATAAATTCAATTTTATACTATGGAAAACTGGTTGAAATATTGACGGAATAATTAATTGAAACTCCTTTTTGTACGAGAAATAATTTTTAAAGTAGTTATTTAGTACAATTATTTATTTTCATTTAACGTACGTAACAAGGATGCATGGGTACGTTTTGTGGTAAAATTATTATTTTGACGTATATAAAACACCCACTACGTACTTACACAGCATAAATAGTCCAAACTTGTTTTAATCGAAATTATTGATTTAAATGCCTCTATGCAACAAGTCAATTACATAGACGTATTACAAACTATATATAATTTCACTTAACTTGCAATACAAAATAAAATCGAGGAACAACAAAAAAACTAACTAAATAAATCAAATGTTTATACAAGTCCATCAGTATTTATCAATAATTGTTTACAATAATGTAGAATAATTTAAGTTTACAATAGCGATATTTCAAATAAACAAACATTTAACAGTTAATAGAAGAAAAATAACAACAGCAAATAAATGAATAAAAAATAACAATAACAAGTGGCGATATATCTACAGTATGACATCACGTTTTAAAATTAGTTTTAAGACAAGAAAATAGCAAAATTTTATCAAATCAAGAGTAAATAGAATTAACTATACCAAACAAAAACAATTAAAATATTCAATACTAAGATAAACTAACAATAAAAAACTTAACACACCAAACTCCCCTTGGCAAATCCATATTTAAATTAGCTCAACACTTTTTCAAGAACGGATTTTTTCACTATCGAACCAGTTTTTGGCGTAACACTTTAGAAAAAGTTTCTTGGAAAAAACACACAGCTACTGCCTGATTAACAAAAAAATCGAGACGATTTTCATGAACGATTTTGTATTCAAATTGATTATTTTGAAACATACGTTGTTAAAAAAAATTTAATTGTTAATTCCATTACTCACAAGGATGATGTAACTTTAAAACCCGTAAGTCAAAAAGACACTTCAAATAACATCGGTAACATTTATTGTGTAAATTAACAGTTTTAACTCTAATTAGCGAAGGATGCATTTCGTATTTAATTACGTTCTTAAGAGTGGTTTGGAAGTGTAATTCCTTTTGTGTAAGAGTTATTGATTGGTACTTAAGTAATTGGTTTGAGCCTGTTAGAATAATACTACCTCTGAACAAAAATAACGTTTGTTATCTGGTATGTAGCTATACGGCAGTAGAAGGAATAGCTGCCTTGAGGGTTGCATCAATTAAATATTAAGAGGGCTGTTTCACTTCAATAAAAACGCAAAAACATGCTTTTCTATGTAAAGGAATCGTTTCATAAAATTTGAGTACTTTCATAATTTGTTTACTATCAAATAAGTGAACGTTTAAAAGTAATTGACGATTATTAATTAAAAACATATAATATCAACTTATAATCTACAAGGTTGGCTCTTTTTAATTATTGGATATTCAACCTAGTAGACCATAAGTTGATATAATGAGTTTTCAATTTGAAAAACTCAATTATGAGCGTTCACTATATATATAAAACTGATTCTAATAATAAACACGAATCATACATTTGAAATAGAAAAGTATGTTTCAGCCCGCTGGTGGTCATAGTGTAAATTTGAGAGCTGTCTACTTTCCAGTGGGGGATTGGCAGTTTGAGGAAAGGCCATCTAAGTAACTTTTTACAGGATAGCATCACACGATTTCTCATTATTATTAATTAGCTTGACGTGGATTATACAAAAGAAAAAATGCAAGATAAACTGTACTTTGGACTGCTATTAGTCAAACACAACACATTTTAACATTTCCTTAGGAAACATATTAAGTTACGGACAATGGCTTTGTAAAAAGTAAAATATTTGACTTGTGAAAAATATTTGTTTACGGTTTGTAATATGTGGTCGTACTATTTCGAAAGTACAAACGTTTTGAATTCACTCAAACCTCCATCTTCAGGAAATAATCTATTATTTTAACTTTATTTGCCAGTTTACAAGGTCTACAGACCTGTGTGGGACGAGAAAAGTAAGCAAAGCTGGAGCGGTTAAGTTGGAGATTTAAACTTTGAGCTTTTTAGTACAAAGCCTTTATTAAGAGCCGGCAGCTTTTTTTTTTTCAGTTTATTTACCAAAATATCTAGTTAGCTTGAAGTAAGAGCTTTAATACAATTAAAATATTTTTTTTAAGAGGGGGGGGGGTGACTGAGTGGCCTAAGATATCGGGACTTTGAGTCTGGTTTAGAGTTTTTATAGTGCACATAGCCCATAAAAACATTAAATGTAATTTTGGACACTTTTAAACTAAAGAATCCATGTTGTGTTCATGATAACAACTTGCACCCACATGTTGCAAGTTGTGACAGGGTGGGGGTGGGCGTTGGGTGTAGTATTAAAGGTCCAAAGGTTCCACTTGTTTGGACCTTTAATAAACATACAGTGTTCACTAAAAATCGATATAGTAATAAACACGAACCGAAGAGTTGAAATAAAACAGCATGTTTTAGTCCGTTGACGGTAAGATTGTGTGTACACTATTTATAAGGCTGTCAACTTCCACCGGTGGCTTACCGGTTACTTATACGACTGTCAACTTCCACCGGTGGCTTACCAGTTACTTTTAAGAGAAGTTCAAACAACACAAAGTACAATCCAATCAAGGTCTGTACATACATTGCTTTTTTATGTGGACAACAATTGTTCGCAACAAAAAAATAATAAGCTTGTTTCACTTTCTTAGCAAATAGAAATAATTAAAAGATTAGACAGGAATTAAACAGAGCAATATATAGCCTGTAATTTTATCTTAAGTGGATGAATTACCAGCACTTACGCATAAATTAGTTTTAACAACAACACGCGGACACTTATTTAAGAACACTTACTCTGATATACGATCTGGCGTGCAGAGCAGGCATACACAAGTTGGCAGTTTGCGCCGGCCTGTGGAATAATGTGGTAGTTTAATTACATATGTGGAGATACTATCTAGGTCGTAAAGGTAGAAAAAACATAGCAGATGTCATAATCTGGTTTACATTGATGTTTCTACAGTGTTGCAGAGAAACTGTTGACTTGTTGGAGATCTACGAGTAGAAGGTATAAAATCCCTGCTATCCTCAGTTGTGTCTTCCTACTTCATGACAATACAAACTAGATATCTAAGGATAAGAGAAGTCATATATGAATCCAAAATAGTCTTATACAACTACTGTTTAAGGCTTGTTAGATATTTCTATTAATCAGTCTAATTCTAAGAGATCTAACAATTTTTGATATGTAGGTTAAAATAAGTAACATTTGAAGAGGGAAGAGTAAAATTTCTTGTAAATTTGATGACTTACGTAAACCGTCCTATTACAGTTGAGTTGTGGTTTTATTTACTTGTAGCTTTAAGCCTGTACATGATACATGAGATCGATTCATCTGATTAAACATGTAGAAAACTCCAACACATTCAACAAACAACAGGCTTATAACAGTTACTAATTTACTTAAATGACATTCTTGAGATTTATAGAAATAATCTTTGAGGAAACCAAAGGAGAGGATCCTATAATGGATAGTACAAAAATCCTTATCATTATAAAGTAGTCAACTGCCGTCGAGAAACATATACAACTGGCAACTTGGCCATATACATATAGGCATTGGGCAGCTAAACAATCTTAGAATTGTTGGAATCTTGGAAAAATTAGCAGTTAAACGTTAAATGGAAGGTGGAAATCCAAATGAAGTAAAAATTTAACTTCACCAAATAAAGACATTTAACTTTCATAGATATTGTTTTTTTATTTATGAAAGTTTTGATACAAATTTATTAGTTTTGTTTATCTAAACATAATTACATTCGTCAGTAAACCCCCATTATTTAATATTAAATGTTAGAGGTTTCTATTTTACAACTAGTAATTATAATCCTTACATTAAGTTGATTAGTGTACATTTCAAGCATTTACTAATAAAATTCTAACTTTAATTTGAGTATGATGATGGATTCCAATTAATATTATTATTACATAGACATTTCTGTATTTTTGAGGCACATTCACGGTGACAATATGTACATTGTTTTACAAAAGCAATACATTTAGTACACTATACCAAACCTCGTTGGATAAGCTACTGACATTTTGTAAGGCATACTTTTTATTTAAAAACGTAAAAGCATTAATCATTAAATGAAATATTTATCGATTTTTACAAATCTACTGCCATAGTTAAAACTTAAATAATCTTTAACCTTTGATATCAAAGTAGTATTTTGTCAGCATTATAAATAAAATTAAATGTGTCAGCTTAAACTAAATTGTTCCTCATGAATAATGTTTATATAAATATATGTAGTCTACGAGATCTAAGCGAAAACCGCTCATTTCCGAATTAACATTCCCTGTTCAGTGTTCATTAGTGTCATTCTGCATGTCTATTGTTGTCATAAGTTACTAGAGGATTCTTATCAAGTCAACTCTTGACCTTTGTACATCGCTGCCAGCCACCATGTCTTCATTAGTGTCATTCTGCATATCTGTTGTTGTCATAAGTTACTAGAGGATTCTTATCAAGTCAACTCTTGACCTTTGTACATCGCTGCCGGCCACCATGTCTTCATTAGTGTCATTCTGCACGTCTGTTGTTGTCATAAGTTACTAGAGGATTCTTATCAAGTCAACTCTTGACCTTTGTACATCGCTGCCGGCCACCATGTCTTCATTAGTGTCATTCTGCATGTATGTTGTTGTCATAAGTTACTAGAGGATTCTTATCAAGTCAACTCTTGACCTTTGTACATCGCTGCCGGCCACCATGTCTTCATTAGTGTCATTCTGCATGTCTGTTGTTGTCATAAGTTACTAGAAGATTCTTATCAAGTCAACTCTTGACCTTTGTACATCGCTGCCGGCCACCATATCTTCATTAGTGTCATTCTGCATGTCTGTTGTTGTCATAAGTTACTAGAGGATTCTTATCAAGTCAACTCTTGACCTTCGTACATCGCTGCCGGCCACCATGTCTTCATTAGTGTCATTCTGCATGTCTGTTGTTGTCATAAGTTACTAGAGAATTCTTATCAAGTCAACTCTTGACCTTTGTACATCGCTGCCGGCCACCATGTCTTCATTGTAACTGTTTCAGTTGTAGTTAACAAATGTAGTGCATTTTTGACTTTCAATATACCTATTTCACCAGTGAATACTGCTAGAGTGGTTGCATTAGTTGAACATGGCAATAGCAACCACTCTCGGGTGGTAGAGATCACGGGATTTACACGTTCAAGCATTAATAGAGCTTTTATCCGATTCAGACTGACTGGTAGTAATGGTAGAAGGCCCGTAATACTACCAGTCATCGTATCGATCATCGTAGCCGAGCAACTAGTGCTAGGGATGATCGATTTATTGCTTCGTTAAGTCCATGGAATCGGTTTTCAACTGGTATTGAACTGACAGATGAACTTCGGAGGGTTCGGGGAGTGAATATTAGCACATGGACAGTAAGAAGAAGGTTGCAGGAAAGAGAATTAAATACTTGTCGGCCTGTTACTAGCCCAAGACTGACCGCACGCCATCGGCAAGCTCCTTTGCAATTTTCAAGAAAACATTTAAACTAGACTATTGACCAGCGAAGTTGAGTATTTTTCTCCAATAATTTCAGATTCTCTTTCAGATCTCCTGATGGTCGGGAAAGGGTGTGGAGAAGGCGAGGAGAGCGGTTTGAACTATGCGACATATCACCCAGAGACAGTTTCAATAGTGGCTTTATCATTGTGTGGAGTGGAATATCAAAAGAAGCTTGCACTGACTTAGTCAATTTTCATAGAGCTACTTTAAATGGCCAGAGGTATGTTGAAAAGGTTCTAGCATTACATGTTACTGTTTATGCAGGATTTGTTAGGCCAGATTTTGTTTTAATGCATGACAATGCTCGACCCCATAACGCTAGAGAGGTGCAAGGTAACCTTCAGGAAGTGCAAATCAGTACAATAGAGTGGCCAGCACATAGCTTCGACTTAAATCCGATTGAACACACCTGGGACCAGATGGGGAGGGTAATTAGAAGTCAACATGGCGAGCTGCCAAATTTAGACCACTTTCGACAGGCTGTACAGGCAGAATGGGACAATATTGGTCAACATAATATAGAGATGTAATTGAAAGCATGCCTAGGCGATTGGAAGAAAGTCATCAGAGCACGAGGTATTGATGGAAAACTTAAAACCCAGCAATTTTTCCCAATCCTAAAAGAACACTGACTCATTTCAGTTGTTTAAAAATATGAAAACGCTATTTTGATATCTTGTTAAATTACCACATATTTTTAAGTAACTGATTTGATTTTTTTTATGTTATCTCTTGTAAATAATCGTGTTTAAGTTGGTTTAAAATTATAAAATAGACAAATATTAAAGAAAACGACAGTATCCCAATTGTTTTACCTTAGTGTACTATCAATCACTAGTGTATGTAATTTCCAATTTTGTTTCCCAAAACAACAAACCGTAGAATGCTCAACACTATGTGAGTAAGTATAGTAATTGAACATTCCTATTACGGATAACAATGGTAAATGTAAACTGACAGTGTCAATGTAAATGAACATAAGTCAAAGAATACTGCCTTACTGACAAGAAATACCAAGTGAACAAGCTCGTAGTTGATTGATTTAAGAGTAAACAAATCTATAGAACGTTCATCCACAGCATATTAATCAAAATGTTCATATAATCCATTTATAGAATTTAATGAAATAACGCTTTTCTTGAGAGCTAGTCCTAACCGCCTGGACGTAGACTATGATTACTGTGCATCCTCCAATAACGGACCGTTATGCACAATAAATATTGAACATTTGTACGGAAATTCTCTCTCGTCCAATATCAGTACTTTTATGGTATAAAAACATAAAATTAGATCTTATTAATTGTGTGTCACCATATAAAATGTATCAAATTTGGCATTTGGGCTGCAGTCACGTCATACACCTAATGACCTTGTAAATTTGCATTTTGAGGAAGCGGAAGTATTACATGCTTACTTCATAACCTTCAGTGACTATGTACAAAATATATAATTATTATTACTCATTACTAAGACGACGACTGTAGAGATGTGTGCGAATATTAGGGGCAATGAGTGTAAATGAACGAGTGTAGACATTGTTACTAAGGTCGTCTGTTTGTTGGAAAGTTCTCTCCCCCTCACAACAACAACCGGACACCCCAGAGCTCCATAGTAGTTTTCACTTCGATGGCAACCATTGAGTGGTCGCTATGTTGATATAAGTGTATAATAAAACACCAGGATCGTTATAAAAGTCATAAATGAGGGCTAACTATCCTTTATCGAAGGTGCTTCCAGTTAAAATGACTGCTGTTTTAGAATGGTTTCTCTGCTACGACGTGTAATGATGGTGGCTGTGGTTTATTTCTTGGGAAAGAAAGAATTGAAGACCACTTTTGTCACGCGTGATAAATTAAACTTAATTAGGGGCATATTTAATGAGCTTAATTAGTATACCCTAATTACAATTTGAGTTACTTCTGTACGTGGACTTTAAGAACAGAAATAACGGGGCTCGTACACCTGGATATCCGGAAAGACACCTCTGAGGCCAAGGAAACAATAATTTAAATTCAAATAGTTAACGTTCACTTAAACAACAAACAAAAATATTTTTAAAATGCTTCTTTTTATTAATAATTGAGAATCTAATTAATTTGCCCTATTAGAGATTTAAATGAAACACATTAAATCCATCAAAATTCCACCAAGTACCAAACGAAGAAACTATTTAAGATTATTACTTGTATAATTATTATTAATTTTACTATTATTAAATAATAGAGATAAAGAGTAATTAATTTAGTTAGGTTTTTACCTCACAAATCAGTACTTGGTAAAAAACTAACCATACATTTACCAGTTAACGTTTGGAGATTAATTAAATTATAACTTTTTACTTGACCTCAGATTATATAATTAAATTGTCGGAGATTTGATCAAGTATCTATGTAATATTGTAAAATTGTATCATGAAACCGTGCCATTATTAAAGTCTTAGAAGCAAACAGTTTAGCAATACGTTTAAAGAATTTTAAACGCAAATAAATGATATGTTTGTTAAATGTATTACTGTATTGACAACGTTCTTACATCGTTATATTGTGAACAAATCGATAACTTTTAAATCTAAATTAAAGTTAATCATTTTAAATGGCTACTTAGATATTCGCAGTAATTTTTATATAATGAATAAATTTGACATATAATCCTTGGTAATGAAACTATTTTTATTACAGGACGAAACTGCACTTGTTTGCAATATTTGATGAAATTTTGGAAGTTTACTTGTGTCTGTTTGTTCCTTTGACAAATTTGACGATTCAGGAAGCATTTTTTTCTAATTCATTACACCAATATTAATGTATTGTGTTTATTTGTTTTTGTTTATTGGCTGTTCATTTGACATTGGGCTATTAATTAATGGCCCTTAATAGGAATAGTCAGCCTTAGTATGTAACAATGACTACATTCACACATCACACATATTCGAAAGCTACATTCACCCAAATCACGTCGATTGGTGTGTTAAGGATGAATATAATTCTACAGCACAACTACAGTAATAGTTTATAAGCACAAACAGAGATCCCCTGTAAATTCATCGGGGTTTTTAACCAATTTCAATTATTTACATTTTGAAAAAAATTGAATTAATGCTTTATGCCAATTACTTTTTTTTCCATTAAAATTGACTTTTCTGTCACAAAAGAAAGGGTGCACGTGTTGAAGTTTTAGAACTAAAACGTCCAGTTCTTCTCTTATATAATACTTGTTATGCTTAATACTAATTAGTCGAAATTAGAACAACACAAATTGTTTGTTTAGGAGTTATGAAGCAATCAAATTCGTCGACTACCGAAGTTTATTTCGCGCCCAGACACTGTCGTTATCTTGAGAAAGTGTGGGGCGTGGCAGATGCCATTACGTCTCTGGAGAGTACAATTGTCGCCCAATTTCAATAATGATACATGTAATTTTAATCAGGAACGATCGGCAGATCACGTCCAGTCCACTTAAACCGTGCCTTGCAACCCACCTTCATCCGACATCGATCCGGTTATTCGGAGCTTGCGGTTATGTGGACTGTTGAATCACTTCTGAATCTGGAGTACTCACTGCCGAATTGCCAGAGGCGTGGTAAAATGGTTAGCGTTACATAATATAAATTATTCCACAGGCTTTCTACTTATGAATCTTAATGGGGACGGGGGTAAAACATTCTGGAGATTTACGAATTTATTCTCACGAAGACCGATGTTAATTGTAAAAAATAAAGAACAAACATAGCTCCCCTGTTAAGTTCATTGGAAATTTGTTTATTAACCGAATTTTACGATTTAAAAAGTTTTAATTAATTCTTGATGCTAATTGCTTTTTGACTTTTCCAATTCGATGTGTTGTGTTCATTGAATTATTCGCTGTGTTGTGTTCATTGAATAATTTGCTTTGCTGAATTCATCCATTTCGCCGTGTGTTCATTGCTAATTTTTAAAATTAGAAAAATTAGAACAATTTGAAGCCCTTTTAACGAAAGAGTTAAACAAGAGTCGCTAAAGAAAAATACTATTCGTGACAACATTACACATCAAACACAAAATTAATCATTAATAAAATGCAAAAAAAGGAACAGTAACTCTAATTCAAAATACTAAAATAAAAATAGTAATCATATTGACCCTGGATTGAAAATAATATATAATTGAGAAAAAATATATACCTTGTTCAATCACTTTTATTTCATATACACTACATGTTCCGATCCTTAGATCATCTTCAGGTGTAAAATGTAACAAATCTTGAAGGTAATAATAAAAATTTAAATTAATTAAAACTTAATAAACTGAAAATACATAAAAACTGTTTTGGTTAGTCTAGTTGTTACTATAACAGAGATATTACACCATTTGTTATAATAACAACTAGACTAACCAAAACAGTTTTTATGTATTTTCAGTTTATTAAGTTTTAATTAATTTAAATTTTTATTATTACCTTCAAGATTTGTTACATTTTACACCTGAAGATGATCTAAGGATCGAAACATGTAGTGTATATGAAATAAAAGTGATTGAACAAGGTATATATTTTTTCTCAATTATAAAATAAAAATCATAAACAAAAATTGTTAAAGTAACGTCAACTATTTAATAAAATGAATCAAAATGCCTAGTGCAAGGTTGTAAAATGTTATACATTTTAAAAATAGCCTCAAAAACAAGGAATAGGCTATGGTTGGCCGGTGGCCGAGCGGTCTAAGGCATCAGGACTTTGAGCTTGGGTTACAGATAGCGCTGCTTCGAATCCGGCCTAGACTGGAAGATTTATCAGTTATATGCACCTTCTACTGTACTGTTTCGCCTCCTTACTCTGTCTGATTAAGTTTTACGCACAGATCAATAGTTTACTAGGAATGGACAGAGTAAGGTTAAGAAGAAGGTCGGTCTCTCCTTTTTTTACTAAGAAAATATAATAAATAAATAAATATTAATAATTAATAAATGTACTACTATTTGTTTTTATTTAGTAATAAATAGTTATTGCATTAATATGTAAATACGATATAATACAATACTGAAATTGGTAAATGTTAATTGGGAATAATTTTTTCAAAAACAAAAAATCCAATGACATTTTAGAAAATTTTCAAACATTTCTCAAGTCGACAAACATATGAAACATTAGTTATCGCATGTTAGTTTTCTATTGTTAATAGATAATATGTTTAATAATATATTTGGCAATTGATCCAGTCTTAATTACCATTAGATACAACCATTATATGGGGTGGAAAACTCATGAAATAGCTTTGATATTTTAATATTTTTTTAAAGAGAGATATTGCACAAAACTGTATACCCGTGTTTATAAGATTTCACTACACTTTTCATTAATTTGTATCATTGAAAGTTTGACTCATCCAGGAGTCAGTTGAAATTCTTCAATAGAAGCATAGACAGAGTTTTATGTAGGATTAAAGGTATATTAAAGAGGCATTAAACAGCACCAACCGAATACTCTGTCCAGAGACATGGTAATTAGAATTTTATATTAATTTTTGGATAGTTAATATGTTAGTGCCAGTGATGCTACAAACCTTTACACCTGCAGGTTTTTACCACAGGGTAGCCCACTGCCAACAAGTAAGTATTGACATCTCAAATTGAACATATGTTCTACAAATGTAAGACGGAAACATCGTGTTTCCAATGCTAATTTTTATTGGTTAAATCACTTTATTTCCTGTAGGTTGTCCTTGCTTTTAGTTATGGAATTCAAATTACCAGAACTCTGACTTTAACAGAGTGAACATTTAGAGATCCGGTTTTTTGTTTTTAATTTCTCTTTAAGAGATCTTTCATTTTAGATCACACCCAACCTATGCCTCTATTGAAGAATTTAAAAAACCCCTGAGTGGGACATATACTGAACATTAAAAATAAATTAAAAGTGCAATGCATTTTGGGAACACTGGTATGCAGCTTTCTGCTACATTTTGTATGTCTGCGTCGTCTCGCTTAAAAAATGTACAAGCATTTCTATATTACATGTATCATGTTATATGCACATTTCTATATTACATGTATCATGTTATATGCACATTTCTATATTACATGTATCATGTTATATGCACATTTCTATATTACATGTATCATGTTATATGCACATTTCTATATTACATGTATCAAGTTATATGCACATTTCTATATTACATGTATCATGTTATATGCACATTTCTATATTACATGTATCATGTTATATGCACATTTCTATATTACATGTATCATGTTATATGCACATTTCTATATTACATGTATCATGTTATATGCACATTTCTATATTACATGTATCATGTTATATGCACATTTCTATATTACATGTATCATGTTATATGCACATTTGAGTCAGTAATTTGATTAATTGGGTTAATTATCAAGGTTCCATGCTATTTGCGGCTCGCCCACTTGCGGCCCTCCTAATAAATTAAACCAGGGTTGATGTTGTGTTGGTAAAGGTTGACAGATGTCACTTGCAAGGGATGTGCCACTTGCGGCACTTCTAATAAATTAAACGAGGGTTATTGTTGTATTGGTAAAGGTTGATAGCTTCACTTGCCAGGAATGTGCCACTTGAGGCACTCCTAATATATTAAACCAGGGCTGTTGTTGTATTGTTAAAGGTTGACAGCTGTCACTTGTAAGGGATGTGCCACTTGAGGCACTCCTAATATATTAAACCAGGGTTGTTGTTGTATTGTTAAACGTTGACAGCTGTCACTTGCAAGGGATGTGCCACTTGCGGCACTCCTAATAAATTAAATCAGGGTTGTTGTTGTATTGTTAAAGGTTGACAGCTGTCACTTGCAAGGGATGTGCCACTTGAGGCACTCCTAATATATTAAACCAGGGCTGTTGTTGTATTGTTAAAGGTTGACAGCTGTCACTTGTAAGGGATGTGCCACTTGAGGCACTCCTAATATATTAAACCAGGGTTGTTGTTGTATTGTTAAACGTTGACAGCTGTCACTTGCAAGGGATGTGCCACTTGCGGCACTCCTAATAAATTAAACCAGGGTTGTTGTTGTATTGTTAAACGGTGACAGCTGTCACTTGCAAGGGATGTGCCACTTGCGGCACTCCTAATAAATTAAACCAGGGTTGTTGTTGTATTGTTAAACGGTGACAGCTGTCACTTGCAAGGGATGTACCACTGAAGATTAACCTAATAATTACATTCAACTTTTCCTGGGCAGTAAATAACTATTTTATTTAAGGTGGGCCGAAACCTACGCAGGCCAAAGTGGCATTTCTGTTTCATAGATTTATGGGTCATAAGGCACATCATGCTTTATTCTAAATTTTTCTTTCAAACAGTTACTTAAAATCTGTAAATTCAGTTAATAATTAAAAAACACGACTGAATAAATTTCTCTTAGGATGCTATTTAATAATAATTTGATAACTTTTCTAATAAGTTAATAGGGAATTTAAAATGCAATTTGAAGTTAAAGGAAAGAGTCTCATATCGTTGAAGACTAGTAGGAAAAACTCATAACTAATGACGAATAATTAATAGCTTTTCAATCGTTGACATTTAAATAATATAATTTGAAATTGTTTCCATAAATGTAGACCTTCTATATAAGTATTGAATTCCATGTAACTATTCAAATAATAATAATTAATGTATAAAAATAAATGATTATGTTTTATTAAGAACAAATATTGTTGTATTCAAATTAAAATTGAATTTAAAATGTTGGTCCCTATACAAAATTATGGTTTAAACATTGTTATATTATAATCTTGCATATTATTTTTAATGTTTATTTATTTATAATAAGATGACATAATATGAATAGTGAATTATTTACTATTCATAAATTCATTTTTGTTATGTTGACGAATATTTGAAATTTTCATTTGATTTGGAATTATCGTATCATAGTTATGGATATATTTATTTTAAAGATGATGCTGTAAATAATTTTGTGTGTGTTTGTATATTTTAAATAAATAATGAAGAAGAATTATAACCCTTAATTTTTAAATTATCAGTTTGTGTATATATATTTAGACGTAAGAGTATACAATAAAGTAAGGATTTATAAGCACGCATATATTATTAATTAGTATTAATAAAACAACATTTAAAACCATTATGTGTTTCCCTCTTTATATTTTAGCAACTAATAATAGCTCCTATGTCACCACAGTGAACGGTAGGTCCGTCTTTCTCCTGAACCCAAAGTCATAAATTAACCAATAATTAGGGACGTGTTGCAAATGTTAGAAAAAATTCGGTTTGCCGCAAGTGGACAGGCCGCAAATAGGCGCACACCGTCACGTAATGCTACTTTACTACATCTAGACAAGTAGCGGCTACTATGTAGCAAATGTGACAAGGCAGTAGCAGCTACCAACAGTAGTCACTAACTTGAAGGTTGAAGAGGTCCTTTCGTGCTACTAGGACGTGCTAGTGAGTGAGTCACGTAACCTAACTAGCAACCTCTAACCCAGTTACTAGCGAACAGAGGCCTGTTGCACCACAACTTTTCTGTTTACACGCTGCGTTTTATTGTGTTAAGCAAAATTAGTTATCCGTGATGGTCTGGGAAATGTAGTTACATTTTTGAACATATATAGGAAGTACCCGTGTCTTTGGGACAACACTTGCCTCGAGTACTTGAAACAGAACATTAAACACAGACTTTCCAAGATGTAAGTAAGGATTTGGAAGATGAATACTTCCCAATTTAAGAAGAAACTCTTAAGAAGATCAAAACTATTCGGAGTACGTATCTTGGGATACAAATTACGTATAACACTACTGTAAGAGGCTAATATTGAATCCACCAGCAGCTACTACTGTACTGTAGTTTGAACGTGAGTAGCAGCTATTTGACGGTAAGTAGAGGTTAGTAGATGTCCAAGTGTGACACAGCCTTTGTAGTGAGGTCTACCACTGCATTACATTACACTAGCGCTCAACTACTGGACCCAGAAAATAGCTCATCATTAGACACAATATTTCACATAGATAGATAAGCATTTTTATTCACAAAAAACAATAATTACAATATAAAGATCATATAAACGGTGGAAATAGTTCCCCTCATGGGCACATGCATGTGGGAGGGGAACGGGCCACTACCAGCCAGACGTAAAATAAAATGAAAATGTTACTTACTATTATGTAAACAAATAAAAAATAAATACGTATATAAATAAACTTATGTTTCATAACAGTTATTACTTATATTACAAAATTACAATGAGACACTTTTATAAACTAAATTTCGTAACATTAGAAGCCACAGCAAGTAAAATAAAAATGAAATAAATAAAAACTAAAGTAATAATAATAAAGAGTACTGTAATCCACTAAAAAACTACCATAAAAACCTGACCTAAAACCTGGACACATTTCACATTTACAGACACTTGCCCACGCCCATAATTACACAATATTGATACACAAAGCATTACACATTCATACACTACCGCATACACACCTACATGAAAGATCACACATACCTAAGAAAGAAGCACCCGACTTATCCTCGCACACATGCTCGTTTAGAATACACAAATTAAATACACTGACATAAACCTTCATATACACACACACCTAGCATCAATAATGGGCGCAAGCACAGTGAGTGTATATCACACACACTAACCAAAACACACAACACATGCACACATACATACATCCTCTCACACACAATCATACCACAAACGCACATTCAAACCACACCGCACATTCAAACCTCACACGCATACACTCACACCTCACACATACCTCACCCCACACTATATAAAAAAAAAAATAAAATAAATAAATAAATAAATGAATAAATAAACGCACGCACACACGCACACGCACACCAACATACACACACAACAGACAACATGACACATCCATTCATTGGAAGAGAAATCTACATGTCTGTATACAAAATTAATTACACAAACTATTTGCTACTTTAAAAATTCAATAGATCCTGTTCGATATAAATGTAGGTTATTTTAACACGCCTGGAGAATTTTAAAAGCATGGTCTATCAGACATTTTGAACACATTTTAGGTTGAGTCTCTAAATCCTCGCAGTCAATTAAAAGTCAGGTTTGGAAACAGGTAGAAGGCGGAGCTTAGCAAGTCAGTTCTGAGATTTCACCATAGTCCGCTCCAACACATTTAAAAAACCTTGGCTACTCACTTCCTATCACCATTCACACGTACCGCTCAGGTATTTGAATTTCAGGCTTCAAGGTCAATCTGTCGTCACCTGTCCATCTGTTTTATTGGTATCTGATTGAATAAATTTAAATAAATCAGTTTAGCTTCAGTCGAAACTCAGAAAATTGCACTCCGGTGGATAAACATGCCAAAGAAACGGCCGTTTCACCCTCTTGAAAACGGACCTTGTTTAAATTGTGGTCCAAATTGTGTTTGTAATAACAGTTGTTGGTTATGTAAGGCTTATTTAATTTTATAATTAGAATTAATCTTTGGTTTCCTCTCTTAACCAGTTAGCTTGTTCCTGCCTGAGGAAACACAATTTGACTTTTTGTTGTGTGTTAGGTATGTAACATTGAAGAAAAAAATAAGGCCCGTTTTTATTACTTCCTCGATAATAAAATACCAAGGCTCTTCTAAATGCTTCCTTTTGCTTTGCAATGTCACTTTGGACATGGTGTTGGTGACAGCCCCTCAAAGTAGGGACCATTAAGTCCTCTTTTATTCTTTACTTTTTAAACATAATAAGATAACATTTGCAATGACTACATCCAATGAGTAATATTCACTTCTATCTTTCCCGCTGAAACAACAATCATTTATATACAACAACTAAAAAAAACTAAACACCAAGAATAATAGTGAGACGAAACTAAACAACATAACAAAGAGACGAAAGCAAAGAACTATACCGAAATGAAATATACTATCATAAAATACCATGGAATATATTTACATTCTAAACCACAGCACATCCTGGACTTACTTTCCCTACCAAAACAATCCGGCGACAATCGGTCTCGAGTAATTATATATATATATATATATATAATATATATATATGTATATATATATATATATACACACATATATATATATAGAGCATACTAACTTCATAATAAAATGTAGTATGCTTAACCGTGCCATTTTGAAAATATATTCAATTCGCTTATCATGATGTTAGGACTTAAGTGGTGGAAAATTACATTGAAAATGATATTTAGAAAGTTAGGGAAAGGTTCTGGTTTAAGTGATAACAACGCACAAGTAAAATAGTCTTTTAAGTTAAGTTCCTGTCTGATTCCGTAGCTGATTTGATGATTAAAAATATTGTTTCTTTCCAGAAGATACTTGAAGTAACAATATATTGGATCCTAGCAAGGAAACGATAAATATTAAAAGAAATAATAAACGCAAAGAAACCAGAACTAAAGCATGTCACATTTGCCAACGAATAATATTTTCTCCAAAGAGTTTATAGAAAAAACTATGAAGTGAATGGGATGGTCTGTAAAACAAACGTTCGTCGAAATGTAAGTCCTTAAAGTATTTCTACTCTGAGGAGTGTGTGAAGTAGGGAGGAACCGTATGTGGCCACAACCACTATGTCGAATTTTATCTAGTAACTAATTTTATTTTTAATAGTAATTATTTAATTCTGTCAACTAACCTCGGTGGTACGTCCCACCCACTCATACAGATATTTTGGTAATGAAAATGCACGTATTGAAGGAATGATCAACCCACCTAGCCACGCAATTTACTGTGGTATTGGCCCACCTGCCCGCCTGCACATGTTCCATATTATTAGCTACAAACAGCATTTGTTGCCTCAAATTTCTGCCAGATCCAATGGCTACACTATCCACAACACTCAGCAGAAGTGCTGAAGAACTCCTCCGTACTTCAGCAGATCTGTATAGATTTATTAAGAACCATTTAGTCTACAATATTATAATAACGAGGTTAAAGGGCTTATAGCACTTTATTTTAAAGAGTGAGTGGAAATTCCAAAAAAAAAAAAACTTGTATAATTGGTGGCCGTTACCAATTATTGAATCGACAGCCTTGGTGTAACATACAATTACCACTGACGGTAAAGCCAGCGGGCTAAAACATGCCGTTCTATTTCAACTGTACTGTTAGTGTTTATAAACATATTGAGTTTTAGAAAACAAGGCTTCTACTGATATCGTCTATCGACCAATTTAGTGGAACCATAAGTTGATATTATGAGTTTTAAAAATAGAAAATAGTCAAGAATGACATTTAAAGTGTAATATATTTTAACTGTAAAAAATTATAAAAATAGTTAATTTTTATGAAAATCAACTTATGTTCCAGTAAAATAGTTACCTCCCCTATCACATGACACTTCAAGTCATGATCGTATCACCGATCATTATTCTAATCCTTGAAATAAAAGGCCATATTTTTAGCGTTTTTCGTAAAGCGAAACGTTTTTGATCGTCTAAAACAATGGCTTCAAGTTTGAAGGTCAATGGAATGTTTCAAAATAGCAGTTTTTGGAGGGCTTTTCTATACCAGTGATAAAATAAAACTGGCAGACTCATGAATGCTCAATGTAAGGCACCTTACGATGGGTGGTCCAAACTTCGTCAACGGCCCTGCTCCATTCCTGACTCACACATACTAAGACAACAGTAACTACAGCCCGACTTGAATTCAGAGCACTCCTATAGCGAGTGTTAGAACTAAGAGGTGAATTTTACTGCTAAGACCAATGGCGTACGATATTAGCCAGCCGTAACCATAACAACACCTTGATGGCTTGTATATTTGTCACGTTTCAGTTCTTTATTTGCACTTGCTTGATTGAGGGTGTATTTTTGAGTGTGAGTAAACATTTTATGATTACGGATTATCCAATTGTTTATATTATATTATACATTTTACTTTTCTTTGATTATTTCTTGTTATAGATCGCTAGACACAGCGTGCTCTTAGAGGCAACACCATGCGTTAGTGCTTCACGACATCGCCACTACCACGATAATATCATGTCGTGAAATGCATTAAATAGAATATCTAGGTAAGGATTAATATACAGTACATAGTATAACAATGAAACATGGATATTATTTTATAGAAGCCTATTGAAAAAAATTCAGGTTGAATATGAAATATTTATTTGGCTTTTTTACGCTGTAATTGTGTTATTAAACGAGTCTGACAGTGTATTGGCTGCAATAAACATCTGGGCAAGACGTACTCTTGCACCCCCTGGAAACTACCCTGTGTACTACTAACTACTACACGACATCTTAGAGGTGTATTTATCAGTTTTTG
This sequence comes from Stictocephala bisonia, assembly GCA_035578905.1. Taxonomy (NCBI): domain Eukaryota; kingdom Metazoa; phylum Arthropoda; class Insecta; order Hemiptera; family Membracidae; genus Stictocephala; species Stictocephala bisonia. The sequence goes on from JAQJVL010000126.1 coordinate 926,870, forward strand.
TAGTAGGTGTCTGACGATATATCGCCATATATCTAACAATCCATATCCATTTCCCATTATTATTAATTTTCTCAAGGCCCTGAGAATATTTGTTGTGTAAAGGTCCTTCAAACGATTATTTGATAAATTTTTATTGTTTGACTATGAGGATTAAGTTTAATTGCCATTGGCTGTTTCCCACAGTTTACGTTACTGATCATTACAATACTCAGACACAGTGGGTGGGTAGAGTATGAGGAATATCAAACCACCGCCTACGTTTATTGATGTACACTTAAACACTGAAATAGGTGTCTCCCGAACTCTAGAAAAAAAAGAAAAAAGAAAAAAAAATACATGAAGTGTCAACAAATCTGCTATAATCATTATCTTAATTACAATATGTTCGTGTAGGTTTTACAAAAGAGAGAACATTTCCTTTTATAATTTACCAACTCGACCTTCGATTTAGCTCCCACCAATATGGGAAACACATACTCTTGGCCCAATGCTAATTTGACTTAAGCTAATATTTGTAAGCATTAGGCTACTAACATTGTAACAAGTAATTCTGACGTTTAGAAGTACATTGATTGCACATGATCAAATAATCATGAAACTCTGGATAGAAAACAAAATGAAAACCTGATACATATTAAATAGTATTCACTAAGTTGAACTGGAAATTCAGTTTTCTTACAATTATTTGCAAATTTATTTCGTAAACTGTCCTGACCACCAGAGTTCGAGATGTCGATGCTACATAAAACTGAAAGAATGCCACAACCACTATCACTTTCTTGTGTTAACTTGCAGAGCAACATGACTTCAACATGTGGCAAATCCTCTAGCTCTTTGAACAAATACACTGACGACCTTGAATTATCAAGAAATAATTCTAGTAAAGCCGAGTGGTTTATCCCTGCTTCTGTAAAATTAATATAGTAACCAAAACGTTGAACAACTTCAACATATTATATTAAATAGTAATGTGAAATTGCATTCTAATCTGCGGTTAAACTCAATGGCAAAATTATATTTTTATTAGCAATATAAAATTTGTTAAAAATGTGTACTAATTTTAAATTCTTAAAAACAGTTAAATCTTATAGAGATTTTAACAGAATATATGGATTCTAATAATGATTCGAAATAATCCGATACTATAGATTTTAGATCTGACCTTCTACAGTTTTAGAATAAACATATCCATTATCAGACAATTATTTCAAGCCATTTGGTTTCTCCAACATGAATTTATCCCTGTGCTCTTTACAGAAAGTTACAACAATTTGGAGACTAAATTATGGACAAAGAGCTTACTTTGCTTAAATCATACTCGCACAGCTCTTCATTTAAAATATATGTTCTGCCTGTGGCAGATACAGATTATCGATTTGTATACCTTAATATCGGTAGTTCATAAATGAATGAATGTTGATTGAATTACATTTCAAAAACGTTCTTTATGATAATGATTGATTGGAGTTTCAGAAAATGCAACAGATGACTACTAGTAGGTGAACGGCAACCGGGTAGATGTCCCATTGAATGCTTTGTCCTACCAGCCCGACCCGGCGCCGAGTACTCGTAGTAGGAACTGCCGGGCTCCCTCGACAAGAACCCGGTTGCCGGGTACTCGTAGTGGGAACTACCGGCCTCCCTTGACAACATCCCGGTTGCCGGGTAGCCTAGTCGTTGTGGGAACTGCCGGCATCCCTTGACAACATCCCGGCGCCATGTACTCGTAGTGGGAACTGTCGGCTTTCCTCGACAACAACCCGGTGCCGGGTACTCGTAGTAGGAACTGCCGGGCTCTCTCGACAACAACCCAGCGCCGGGAACTGGTAGTGGAAACTGCCGGGCTTCCTCGACAACTAACCGGCGCCAGGTAGCAGTAGTGGGAAATGCCGGGCTACCTCGACAACAACCCGGCGCCGGGAACTTGTAGTGGGAACTGCCGGGTTTCCTCGACAACAAACCGGCGCCGGGTAGCCATAGTAGGAACTGGCGGGCTCCCTCGACAACCCGGCGCTGGTACTAGTAGTGGAAACTGCGGGCTCCCTCGACAACAACCCGGCTGCCGGGTACTCGTAGTGGGAACTACGGGCTCCCTCGACAACCCGGAGCTGGGTACTCGTAGTGGAAACTGCGGGCTCCCTCGACAACAACCCGGCTGCCGGGTACTCGTAGTGGGAACTACGGGCTCCCTCGACAACCCGGCGCCGGGTACTCGTAGTGGGAACTACGGGCTCCCTCGACAACCCGGCGCCGGGTACTCGTATTGGGAACTACGGGCTCCCTCGACAACCCGGCGCTGGGTACTCGTAGTGGGAACTACGGGCTCCCTCGACAACCCGGCGCTGGGTACTCGTATTGGGAACTACGGGCTCCCTCGAAGACCCGGTGCCGGGTACTCGTAGTGGGAACTACGGGCTCCCGGGACAATCCGGCGCCGGGTACTCGTATTGGGAACTACGGGCTCCCTCGAAGACCCGGTGCCGGGTACTTGTAGTGGGAACTACGGGCTCCCTCGAAGACCCGGTGCCGGGTACTTGTAGTGGGAACTGCCGGGTTTCCTCGACAACAAACCGGCGCCGGGTAGCCATAGTAGGAACTGGCGGGCTCCCTCGAAACCCGGCGCTGGTACTAGTAGTGCAAACTGCGGGCTCCCTCGACAACAACCCGGCTGCCGGGTACTCGTAGTGGGAACTACGGGCTCCCTCGACAACCCGGAGCTGGGTACTCGTATTGGGAACTACGGGCTCCCTCGAAGACCCGGCGCCGGGTACTCGTAGTGGGAACTACTGGCTCCCTCGACAACCCGGCGCCGGGTACTCGTAGTGGAAACTACGGGCTTCCTCGACAACCCGGCGCCGGGCAGCCGTTTAGCCAGCCCACTGTTTGCACTGGACAAGTGTGAAGCGTTCCACAAGCACCAGTATCCCTGCAAATGGAAGCCGGGCATCGGTTACCTAGCTACCGGTTGATTTGAAACGGGCCTAATCCACTAGCGGCCATGGCCGAAGGAACGGACCTGCTGCACTAGCGGCCATGGCCGAAGGAACGGACCTGCTCCACTAGCGGCCATGGCCGGAGGAACGGACCTACTCCACTAGCGGCCATGGCCGAAGGAACGGGCCTACTCCACTAGCGGCCATGGCCGAAGGAACGGGCCTACTCCACTAGCGGCCATGGCCGAAGGAACGGGCCTACTCCACTAGCGGCCATGGCCGAAGGAACGGACCTGCTGCACTAGCGGCCATGGCCGAAGGAACGGACCTGCTCCACTAGCGGCCATGGCCGGAGGAACGGACCTACTCCACTAGCGGCCATGGCCGAAGGAACGGGCCTACTCCACGAGCGGCCATGGCCGAAGGAACGGACCTGCTCTTGAGATTTGTTTTTCTGTTAACGATGATTTAGATGTCTATATAATATACTTAGTTATCATATCTGCGCCGGTTCTCCTTTAAAGACAAATCAGACAATGTTTTCTTTATTTGCCTCTGTTGTGATTCTATTCTAATGAAAAGAACTTTTTACATTATAATCAATGTTTCCCTAGAAAACATTCTACAGATCATTCGCGCGTTAACTATTCTTAGTGTCTAACGATATCTTTAGCTTTGCGTAAGCAAATATAAATGATGTTTTATTTTAATTAATAATTGATATTAAACATTTCTCAGCCTAGACTATATTTGAATAAATATGTAGGTATATTGAAATATTTAATAACTGTTTATACCAATTTTGCATAGATTTGATTTAAGGCTTTTATGCTATGCACTCTCCATATCAAAACTAGTTAGCTGTTGGTATCTATAAGGTTTACTCCATATCAAGTCTAGTTAGAGGTCTGTTATCTATAAGGTTTACTCCATATCAAGGCTAGTTAGCTGTTTGTTATCTATAAGGTTTACTCCATATCAAAGCTAGTTAGTTGTTTGTTATCTATAAGGTTTACTCCATATCAAGTCTAGTTAGAGGTCTGTTATCTATAAGGTTTACTCCATATCAAGGCTAGTTAGCTGTTTGTTATCTATAAGGTTTACTCCATATCAAAGCTAGTTCTGCACTGCTACTGAAAGGTTATCCACCACGCTGTTGCAGTCTGTTGACATGAAGGTTCACACCCATATCACTATAGCTGTTGTATTTGGTTACCTACTACCGGTTGATTTGACAACGGGCCTTAATCTAGCGTCCATAGCCGGAACTGACCTGCACAGGCCATGCGAATTGACGGACTGCTTCCACTAGCGTCCATGCCGTAGTGTGACTTTCATAGCGTTTCCATGGCCGATACGAACCTATATCTTAGGCCATGGCCGAAGGGTACTCCACTACGAGGCCGATAGCGGTTTTTACTAATTACTCCCAATGGCGTAAGTGCGTACCTGCTTCACTAGCGCCATGCCGAAGGAACGGACCTGCTCATAGGGCTCATGCCGGAGAACGGGATATCCACTACGGCCAGGTTGAAGGAACGGCTACTCACTTAGAGGTCTGTTATCTATAAGGTTTACTCCATATCAAGGCTAGTTAGCTGTTTGTTATCTATAAGATTTACCCCATATCAAAGCTAGTTAGCGGTTTGTTATCTATAAGGTTTAGGGCTACATACCCCCCGGTGCACAGGATTGACAGATGAATTGTATCCAGTCACCTGTTTCCTCAAAGACAGATGCCATCATTGACAGTCCCACCACCCCCTCTTAGCGAAGTCCCAGAGAACAAATGTCTCTTACCTAAAGAATATATCTCATTGTTATACAAAAAATTGCTTCCCACGAAGTAAAACAGTTTTTAATTCATAGTAGGGCCTATGTGCTGAATCATCGCAAAACGAAAAATTAAAAACCAAACAAAATTGTGGTATTTTGAAATATGCCAGTCGTTTTAAAATTTAAGAGATAAATTAATACAATACTACAGTAATTAATTAATTGCTCGATTAAAAAAAATAGTTGAAATATGTAGAAACATTGAATTAATTATTGCCAAGTGAAAAGTGATTAAAGTAAACTGTTCGACATGTGTGACGCAGTGTTGTAATCCAGCTACGTAGGGACAAAGTGTTGTAGATATTAAAGGCGATAGTTGCCATCGATAAGGACACGGCTAGAGAAGTCTGGAGTGTCCCTGTTGGGTGGTAATCATTGTCCGGTTGTTGTGTAAGTGAGAGAACTGAGTATCAGACTTGTAAATTAGGTGAACATCATAGACCTACAAATACTATGTGATTCGGATTTTGTGTAAAGCTGTAGGTGCTTTAGTCACCCTAGATGTTGGGTTATTAATAAAAGGACCTTTCTGAGCTAAGTCGAACTCAGTAAGTAACTAGACTACACAGTCATTCACACTCGTAATCGTTTATATTCGCGTTAATAAATAAGCACAAAGTTTTGTTGGCGTCCCATATCTAAGAATGACACCTCAGAAACCTTTTATCAAGCAAGAAGTCCAGCATTTATCCCACGTAAACTGTCTAATTACAATCAGTTTATCACATACCCCATTACCAAGCACTGATACGGTGAGGTGTTTTATTTATTTTTAATAATTTATCGAATCAGTGATATTTAATTAAGGATTACAGGGAAATCAAAAATAGTTTTATTATGTTTAAGGAAAATAGATTTTGAACTATGCTAAATCAAGGAATGACCGATTAAATGTAAGTTAACAAAGCATTCGTAATAGCTACAGCAAATAAACAACGAACAAATTAAAGTGGCTATTTAACAATCAAAAGTTGAAATGGAAAATGCTAACTGACATAGAGAAGAGCTTAGTCATGTCAATTCGGTGTTAAAAAGCTCGACTCGCCCCTTCATAATTATTTTGATATTTTCTTCCATTAATATATTATAACTATAGAAACTTGAAACAATTTAGTCAACTCGATCAACACCATCTTCAAGAATCAAAGACGGTCGTCCTTCCACCACTTTAAAATGGAACAATTACTTTTAGTTAAACTGTAAAACTTTCCTTTTCATTTTTATTCTTTTTGAACCGTTTGCTTCAAAGAGATTAGGCCTAATACTAACAAAATTATTTAGTATTAAATACTGCAATTTTATAATCCGCTTAAGTAACTATATAAAAGCTGAGGAGAAATAAATAGGTATTGTGAAGTTGAACTTACAAAAATCATTATAATTTTTAGTTTTCTTTGTTTTTAAGGGCAATAGGGATGATCTAGTAAGTCACTGTTAGTTTTATGATTACATAAAGTGATACTATGTTTAAACATTGTTAATGCACCACACTGAAGAAAATTTATCAAAGCAAAAACTTTATTTTTGTTATTTGAAATAAATGTTTGGATTAAAAGCAATACAATTGCTACAGTATGATTTTATTTGATAATGAAAAAAAAATAATTATTTTAAGTAACTTATATTCCATAACAGAGATTTGTATAGTAATTACTATCGTAAAAGTGTTAATTTTTCAGCTGGGATAGAAAAATACTCAATTATATTTTGACGTTTTAAAATGTGACGAAAAAAAGAAAAAATATTAGCTTAAGAAAGAAATGCGCGTTATGTTATAAAAAATATTAAGTTTAAATGAAACGGCCAGGCAATGTAATTCAGAAAAGCAATATCTGAGGGAAGTAATGCAGGGTTGAAGGCGATTCCAGTTTAATGGAAGCAGCCAGCACCACCCAGCGGCCCCTTAAGGAACTACGTACCGTCCTTGCCATGCATTAAGATTTAGCATAACGGGTGTTTTAATACGGTAATTGTGAGTATATTGTGATTGTAGTGAAGTGCTGTGATTACCAGATGTCAGTGCCTTGATTGTGTCGGTCAGTTGCTCTGATTTACAGGTGAGTTTAATCACAAAACAAGTCAGCGCTAAAGGGTTAAGACGAGGAAGTTATCTTATAGGTTATATTGTAAGTTATGTCTATAACGCCGGAAATATCGGGTTCCACGCATCCGGACTTATTGATGCTACCGTTGTAGTTATTAAAACAAGTTTTAAATTGACGATATTTTTAAAATTATGCTAGTTTTTAAAAATTAGACTATGGTTAAAATGTGATTCTGAATAATATTTTTAATATAAGATGAAAATAACAAGAATACTATATTGTATGATACAGCAACTGAAAAAGTAATATTTAGAAAAATAATAAAAATATTTATTAAGAATTTGTAATATTCACAAAAACAAAATTGAAACTATTAACATTAAGATAAATATAAAAGTATTTTAAAGTAAAGCTTTAATCTACAAGGAAAACGTGTCACAGAACACATTAAAATATAATTATTCATATATTCAGTGCTAATTAACAAACTCAGCGATAGTTATTGTTAATTAGCACACATTCAGTGCTAATTAACAATAATATAGCGATAGAATTTTACTTTATTATTAGACTAATGTCGTACAATACAGTAACTTTGTACAGAATATGTTGTTACATAGTATATGTAAGACATAAACAATCACAGTAACAATAAGGAGTTGTTAATTATTTGTATCATTGTAAGAGTCCAACATACGATGCTTGTTGAATATCTGATCATTTTAGTTGAAGACAACCACGTGGTCCCCACGTGCAAATGAGAGTTTGTCTTCTCCCCATTGGTTAATTTGCATTAGTCTTTGTAATTGGGATGACTAAGTAGTTCTCTCATTGGCCGCCAGTAGCAGCACTGCCAAGGAACGTTGCGTCAACGGCGCTGCAAGTTGCAGCAAGCTCCGGTAGGTAGCAGCACTAGACGACAGGTTTCATACACATTGTAGGTGAGCTGCGCCTGAACTTTTATTACATAGAGGGATTTTTAAATCAATATTGAGAGTGTAATAAAATGTCTGGAACCGTGGGAGGGGATGGAAACAGCATTTCTCTTGTAAAAACTACATGTTATAACAATTCAAGAGTTTTTATTGGCAAGAGTAGAATTAAAATTGTGTAGGAATAAAACTTGCAAATTGTCTTAAGAATAATTTATTATTTTAATTACTTCGTTTAAGTGATACATATTATATTCAACAATGTATATGAAAATTATTGATTGCAAAAGTAACTAAATCATAAAGTACAAATTAATAAGGGAGACATAAAATTGGTAGAGCAATTCAGAAATTTGTAAAAATATGCGTCGCACAATTAACAGAAGCCAAAATAAGAACTACAATACAAAAGAAGGCTTTAGTGAAAAGTGGAGATTATTATGTGGTTAACAGTGAAACGTAGATAAGAAAGAGATTATTATGTGGTTAACAGTGAAACGTAGAGATTATTATGTGGTTAACAGTGAAACGTAGAGATTATTATGTGGTTAACAGTGAAACGTAGATAAGAAAGAGATTATTATGTGGTTAACAGTGAAACGTAGAGATTATTATGTGGTTAACAGTGAAACGTAGATAAGAAAGAGATTATTATGTGGTTAACAGTGAAACGTAGAGATTATTATGTGGTTAACAGTGAAACGTAGATAAGAAAGAGATTATTATGTGGTTAACAGTGAAACGTAGAGATTATTATGTGGTTAACAGTGAAACGTAGATAAGAAAGAGATTATTATGTGGTTAACAGTGAAACGTAGAGATTATTATGTGGTTAACAGTGAAACGTAGATAAGAAAGAGATTATTATGTGGTTAACAGTGAAACGTAGAGATTATTATGTGGTTAACAGTGAAACGTAGATAAGAAAGAGATTATTATGTGGTTAACAGTGAAACGTAGAGATTATTATGTGGTTAACAGTGAAACGTAGATAAGAAAGAGATTATTATGTGGTTAACAGTGAAACGTAGAGATTATTATGTGGTTAACAGTGAAACGTAGATAAGAAAGAGATTATTATGTGGGTAACAGTGAAACGTAGATAAGAAAGAGATTATTATATGGTTAACAGTGAAACATAGAGATTATTATGTGGTTAACAGTGAAACGTAGAGATTATTATGTGGTTAACAGTGAAACGTAGATAAGAAAGAGATTATTATGTGGTTAACAGTGAAACGTAGAGATTATTATGTGGTTAACAGTGAAACGTAGATAAGAAAGAGATTATTATGTGGGTAACAGTGAAACGTAGATAAGAAAGAGATTATTATGTGGTTAACAGTGAAACGTAGAGATTATTATGTGGTTAACAGTGAAACGTAGATAAGAAAGAGATTATTATGTGGTTAACAGTGAAACGTAGATAAGAAAGAGATTATTATGTGGTTAACAGTGAAACGTAGAGATTATTATGTGGTTAACAGTGAAACATAGATAAGAAATAGATTATTGAAATGTTACATCTGGAGTGTGTTGCTTTAAGGAACAGAAACATGGTCACTAAGAATCAAAAGTATAATAAGACAAGAGACAATAAAACGTTGTTTTGGAGAAGATGGAAGTTATAAGGCGGTAAGATGAGATGTATAATAAGGCAGAGTTCACAAGACTAAGAGAGGTGAGTCAAAAATACAAAGAAGAAAAAATAAATTTGTATAGGACATACAATGAAAAGAGTGTTTATTGGGGTGGTATTTGAAGAGTAGGAGGAAGAGAGAAAAGAAGAGGACAACAGAAAATAGTTGATTAATAATATAAGCTATAGAAGAGACTATGGCACACAAAGGAGGTGCTACTAGACAGAAAAGGCAAAGTTTGTCAAGAGGCAGAATATGGAGTTATTATATTATCAACTTTCTAGAACTGAATAGATCATTTACAACAACTATACTGCTTGGAACTGAATGAAGATAATAAATGAATTAAATATTTATGTGGTGGTATGGAAATAGATTTATTTTATTTAGAACGGTACTCTTACAGAATAAGAAAGAACAACATGCAATAATAAATTAAATTAGATGTTAAGAAAAGGATGATGAAGGAACAAATCACTATTAAGGCACATTAAATCACGACTACAGCAATACTAAGCAATAATTAAATATACAATAAGTGTAAAAAAAAAAAAATAATAATAATACAAAGTGATAACTAGAACGATAAGTAACCATAACGAATAATAAATTACAAAAAGCAATCTCTAATAAAAACAAGGAACAATTAGTAACTAGACATTTAATAGTCTAGTAATAATAATAATAATAATAAAGAAAAACAAGTAATATCTAATAATAACAAAGAATAAATAATAGCGTAATAAATTAATAATAATAACATAATTATAGCAAAAACACATAAGAGGTTATAATCAATTAAGTATTTAAAATATGACTTATGATTTATAAATATTTGTCCAACATGACAATTACTTATAATTGACACTCGTTATAAATATTTATAACAAGTGAATAAGGTGAAGCCGCCTGATATTGAAAAACTCTCCTACTGAATCCATTCCCTTCATAAATTAACCACTGGTAATAAATAGGTAAGTTACTACCCAATCGTTAAATGAAGGCTTTGGAGCGAAATACTTGTAGTTTCTCTCCTTGCGGCGGCGACCGAAGACTTCTATCTCTGGAACGTGTTCCAAGAGGAATCGGAAAATCAATCTGATTCAAGAGATGTGATGAGTCCACGAGGATATTCAGCTTCTTGAATAGAAAGACAGCATCTTGAAGTTTCTTCCTTCTTCTCTCCAAGGGTCCAGTCCCAGTTGATTGGCAATTACATTAATAGGCACATTATTATAATTGTTGACAAGCGTCACACCAACAATGCGCAGATATCTTCGCTGTATCAGAATTAGAATATGCTCATTATAGCGAGGTCCCAGACAACGGAACAGTATTCAAAAATTTTTGGATCAGCGATATATAAGGATAACATTAAATGAATATTGAAGGCGTTCGTTGTAAGTCTATATAGGCTATATAAAGCTATGTTTTCAGTTGGCTCTGGAGTTCTTCTTCGATGTGCCTCTGTGGACTGATTGAAGACAGATTATTCCTAAATCACGAACTTCAGAATATCCTGAAATAATGCCATTTCCTATAAAATGGTTGTGGAGGATGAGTTCTAAGGTTAAGGACATCACAAAACCTTTGTTCATGTTCAGTGTCATTGAGTAATCTTTACACCATTGCTCAATTGTATTAACATTATCTTGTATTCATGCAAAGAAGAAGCACAAAATAATGTGTTGACATTTACCTCATCGACAGTGTCATTTTATACAAAAATATTAAAATTAAAAGAACTAAGTTGTGAACCTTGAGGTACTCCAAAAGTGACAGAAAACGTTAGTGATATTGTTATAGTAAATTACACAAAAAGTTGGTGGTTTATAAGGTAACGCAAGAAACCAATAAAGGAGCAAACCATGAACGAAAAAAGATTTCTACTTGGCAATAATATGAATGGACCCTGTTAAAGGATTTTGAGATATACAAATCAATACTGTCAACTTGGTATTTATTAGAAAAGGCAACTGTGGTTTAGGGTAACACTGTACAATTACTTTGTCATCTTCAATGTTATATTATGATAAGATAGTGCTCACTTAGTAAGAAAAATGAAAATTAAGTGTCGGAAAGCCGTCGTCCACGTTGCAAAGCGACAAGAAGGTTTAAAGTCCACGCGCTAACACTGATATGTCGGAGACGGCGGTTATGGTTAGGTTAGGTTAATAAAATCTTTTTATAATATCTTTTTACATCCTATACCTACCTAAAAGTGGTTTGCGACAATCAAAATACGTCAATACAAGTTCACTCTATAGTATAATCTTCTAACCCAACCATAACAGACACGGTGCGATGTAAATAAATGGCCTCCGTTTAATACTAAAAATCACTATTTCGTAATTTAAAAATTGTTTCTGACACACAATAAATATTGGTATTTAGCATCCCAAAATGTAGTATCAAAGTATGAACAGATTTTAAGTTGACTAAATAATATAAAAGAATTACTTGATGTAGTCCTGATAAACCAGAGGGTTTGTTTTGGAGGATCTTCCGGTACAAAGTCCATGTTGTTTGTCAGGCAGGATGCTTTGGAAGTAGAAGTTTATAAAGACATAATATTCAAAGACATAATATTCAAAGACATTATATTCAAAGACATAATATTCAAAGAGCCATAGTGCTCTGTATAACTATGGTTCTTCCTACAGTTTATCGCAGCTCCACAATAGCTATACTTGTATTTACACTCTTGGAATACAACCCAAAATTATTGTACCATTGTAAGATTTAGATTAATAAACCCACTATAAAATAAACATAGTAGAGTAAGGATAATCAAACTGTAATATAAACTTGACATTTTAAAAATTGTAATTTTTAAAGAAACGTACACCCCATGTAAACTTATAAAATAAACTCGCAAGTCGTATGAAACAGAATTAAAATATTTTATATATAAAAACATAAAGTCAAAATGTATTAGCTATCTACAAAACTACAATTATTGGCAACCAGGTTTTACAGCGATGTAGTATGACTTGCAAACATTTTGCACTTTTTTAAAAGCCCACTTCACCCCTCTCTTCAATGAAAATATCTACACAAATTTGGAATTATTGTTCGTCATTTGGGCCCCTTGGTTTCGCTGACTACCAACATCTTTTCCACAACACACTCCTTCTTTACATGGCAATATCAGCTATATAATTGATATCTTCACTCTCCAGTGCCATGTTCTTGACTTGCGGAGTGGGGTGGCATGGACATTCGAAATATTCTGGGGCGGGGGGGGGGGGTTGTGAGAGGCTGGGGGCTGTCTACCTGATCAAGGGACAGAAGTTGGTGCGCTAGGATATTAGAAACAACCCTCAAACCATTGGTGAGTTAGGATACGCCCGATTTATATAACCAGAGTAAGAGCATCTTCACTACGCTCCTTGCATCTTCACAATAATAATTACAAGTTGGACAGTTATATTTTTAAATATTATTGCTTATCATTGTATATTACTGTAATAAATAGAATATGAAGAAAATGGACAAGTCTGTATCTCTTAGGTTTTAAGTGTAGATTTGAATTAAAACTCTAAAATGATAAATATAAGTAAAAATATTGCAAAATGATGAAATGGTTTTAGTCCAATTTGAAATTAAACCAATATGTAGGCCAACGTTTTTTTTTAAAGGAAAACATTTTGGTTCTATAAATATACTTATGATCTTTTACTTTTCTGAAAATTAAACTACAAAACCAAACTAAAGAATTAAATTGTCTTGTTACGAGTTATTCAGTAAAATATATAAAACTATGCCTGAAATCTCATTTAAGAGATTTTTAATGAAATAGGAACCTTCAAAGTCACTGGCTTTTTCTCTGCAGGGGGTGGAACACGCATCTTGTCACTATCAAACTCCACATGGACGATCAGCTGACTGGGTATATTAACTGGCTTTGTGGGTAAATGTGGAGCATAACAAAATATTAGACTTAGAGACAGATGGGTAGACGAAGCCTTAGATTAAGGTGTTACAGTGATTGAGTCCTTAGCCGAATGAGAGGTACTGCATGAAACGTACACTTAGATTTTCATGAGAATAAGCCGTGTCAAATGCGTGACAGCACAGGAACACATTGCGCATGCGCCAGTAGCCGGGAGCTCTGACCACTCGTGTCTCATAAACTAACTACCAGCCATTCCACAAACATTTAATTAGTTGTTTATACAATGCTTAAGAGTTTAATTGAACAATTTCGCTCTTGCGATCTTATCTATCTTATGTTCTACATTTGTGTTCTATCTTTTATTCATTTATGTGTTGTAAATAACTTGTATTTTGTTGTTGTGGATATGTAAAATTGTAAATGGATGAATTTTAAAATCGTGTAATGCTTTATTGTACCACAGTTGGTTCAATAACAGCAACAAAAACAAGCAGGATGAAATAACTTTTCACAGGTAAATATGAAATTAATTTATTTATTATTATATAATACTATACATTAGCTTACTTATAGTTTTTTACATAGTTTAATGTGGTTTTTAAAATTAATAATTTCAATTTTATCAACGGTTAACGTTTGGTTACATTTTTAGGTTACATCAGCTGTGCCCATCTCACAAAGATGGCGGATAACAGCCTCATTACCACTGCAGGATAGAACGCATTATGACTACTTACTTTATTCTTTGCTCTTTGCGGAAAACCGACCGTAAATTAGCTATAGGGTAGTAGTGACTATCGATAGTCTGCTGTGTTGCCCCATACAGCCCTTCTTGCAGACTCCCCCTCCCTCCTGCGTGACCCGCTTCATCACATGAACACTTGTCTGCATGACATCACTGATTGATATATACGTTAAAGGCAAGGAATTCAACGGCCAATGAGGCACCACAGCATGTCACAGCAGAGATTCGATCGTGATGTCACATAGATAACAGAAGTCTCATGGTTAAAGACAGGCTTCAAAGATGGTTAATGTTATAAAAGGTTTCATTTAAGTTTAAATAAGCACAACAATCGGAAAATAATCGCATGTTAAATTAATAATTAGTACATAGCGTGCTTAAGGATTTATACTAAGTTGATGGTAGACGAGACTTGAACGTGGCTCTGTAATGGAATATCAATTTCATTACAGACAATAAACGTACTAAAAATGTATACTGTAGATATCAGAATTTAATTTTCAAATTTAGTTTTACATAAAACAGAATTTTTTGGTAACCAGGAAGAAAAGGTATATAACAAATTATGGTAGATATTAAAAATTTTAAAACTTAAAAGTTTAAGGTTAAAAATAAATTAATTAAAAAAGTTAAACTTATTGAACTTAGACTGCTTGTAGAAATAAAGTAAAAAACTGAAAATATAACTCATTTTGAGGATATCATATTCATATAGCTTAGAAAGAATTGGCTAAATACCCAGCAGTGCTGTAACCCAGCATCTTGAGGACAAAGTGTTTTGGACATTGTAGGCGATATGTTATATGATCGGTCCTCTTAATACAGACACGGCGTCCGCTCAGTGGTTACCATCGACGTGGACACTACTAGAGAAGTCTAGGGTGTCCATGTTGGATGGTAGTCAAGGTTTAGATGTTGTGTAGTGAAGAGAACTGAGTGTCAGACTTGTCAGTTAGCTGAAAATCAGTCCAGCACTATGTGGTTTGGATTTCATGTAAGGCTGTAGGTCCCATAGTTACCCTGGCTATTGGGCTATTAATAAATAGTCCTTTCTGAGCTAAGTCGAACTCAGATAGTAACAATGACTTTACTCGTTCATCTACACTCAACACATTCGAAATCCATATTCGCCCATATCTTGACGATCGGCGTATTAAGAATAAACAAAAATAAAATAAAAGTAGTCTTTTCGATAAAACCTACCACTGTACCACTGTAAGTGTATGGATGGGCGGGTGGGTCAATACCACTGTACGTGTATGGGCGGGCGGGTGGGTCAATAACACTGTATGTGTATGGGTGGGCAGGTGAATCAATACCACTGTACGTGTATGGGTGGGCGGGTGGGTCAATACCACTGTACGTGTGTGGGTGACATGCTGTTTACAGAGTCACAAAGTACGTGTGCCTAATGTCACAACAGTCACGTACGCCTAAATGTACGTGAATGGGTGGGCAGGTGGAAAAATACCACTGTACGTGTATGGGTGGGCGGGTGGGTCAATAACACTGTATGTGTATGGGTGGGCAGGTGAATCAATACCACTGTACGTGTATGGGTGGGCGGGTGGGTCAATACCACTGTACGTGTGTGGGTGACATGCTGTTTACAGAGTCACAACAGTACTTGTATGGGTGGGTGGGAGGGTCGTCACAACAGTACATGTATGGGTGGGTGGGAGGGTCGTCATTCATTGATAGATGTGATTATTTCAGCCAACATTTTTAAATATCCTCTTTAAATTACCCTTGCATGGTGAGAAGTGAGGACTGAAATAACTTGGCAAAATACGCCTCACCACAAATGTAAATAAAGATTCAGTAATTGTAACGGCACAACGCCGTGATTCTGATACACAGTTGTCATGCGGGTATGGTATCAGTTAAGGCGCTTTCTTCAAAAAGGGGTTAACTGTCTTTGAGTGTACACAAATAATATTGAACGATCGGCACAAGCAAACAAAACCGAAGTAGCTAACTACTATCTTAAATCATTTTGGTACTTAATCCATTTATTTTTTTACAGGCAACTAGTTCTGTAGACTGGTATTAAATAAAATAAAAACAACTATTTTCAAAAAGAGGCAGTGCAGTAAAATAACATGGTAAATACTTGTAACTATTTATTTGTACATAACCTATTTAATATTTTGTTAATATAGTGTTTCTTTGGTTTTAGTAAAGGAATTTGAGTAAGCCAAATTTAATCTTCTAAGATTATTTTATTTCCACTGACTCTTATTTTGAACCATACAGTATTGTGACATTCCGAGTGGCCTCTATCCTGGGAACCGGTGATGCGGAAGTATTGGATGGGTCGCTGACCACCTGCCCTGCTTGTTTACAACCTTTGGGGCACAATGGCTTACGCATGAACGCCCCTTTACCTCTTCAATAGACTTCTAGAATCTTCTGGGTTGACGAGCCAGCTCTGTCATGGAACTTCGGACGCAGGGGAATTCAAGAAGCTTCTAGATGGAGACCTGCAGGTGATATATACGGCGCGGATACCAGAGTCAGTCAGTCAGTCAGTCAGTCAGTGAGTCTAGAGCCTACAGCCCGGGTGTTTGCAGCGAGCGAGTTCTACAGTGAAGTGTCCGTGTATAGTGAAGTGGTCTACGGAGAAGTTACCGGTGAGTGGTTCGTTGTGGGGATCAACGAAGGAACAGTGCGGTACTTGTGGACGACTTCTGCGGGGACACTGAAGAAACTGTGAGTGAACTGTTAGCATTGGACTGTAGGTAGTAGGGAATCTAGTAGAGTCACTTTATAGTTAGAACTGTAAATAATAGTAGAGAATCTAGGAAAGCCACTTTATAGAGCTAGGAATTGTAATTAAAAGAAAGGAATTTAGTAAAGTCATTTTGCAATTAGTAGTTTTTATTATTGATGCCATCTAAGATTGTAAATATAAATTAGTTTAACTGTAATAGTAGGCCTAATAGTAAATTGTACTTTTCTCAATAGTTAAAGTTAAGGAATTAATCCATTTAATTATAATAAGTTAATTTTATATACTCAATAAATTTAGTAATTGTTTAGTATAACGTGTTGCTTATTTGTAAAACCCACATAGCGATTAATTATTTATATATATTGGACGTAAAAGAAAACGTCACACTGGTGTCAGAAGTGGGATTGATTTGTTAGAGCAACACGTTTAATATTTTTATTTATTGATAGTTATTATTAAGCTGTTTATTGAATTCATTTACTGTAATTCTATATTGTTCAAACGTAGTTTTGTAAAAGAACGATGGCATCTAGTGGAGTTAAGTTATTAGACTTAAAAGTGGCTGATTTAAAGCAGGAGTTAGAAGAAAGGGACTTAGATCATACTGGAACAAAATCAGTTTTAGTAAGTAGACTTAAGCAGGCAATGCTAGAAACAGGGGATGATCCAGAAACATTCCTTTTTGAAACTGAAGCTAGTTCACTTAAGTCTATGATTACCAGAAATGCAGAGAAGTTACAAAGTGACTTAAAAGGAAATGTTGAGAAATTACAAAATGACTTAAAAGGAAATGCAGAGGAATTACATAAATTACATAGTGACTTAAAAAGTGACTTAATAGGAAATGTCGAGAAATTACAAAATGACTTAAAAGGAAATGCAGAGGAATTACATAAATTACATAGTGGCTTAAAAGAAGTGAAAGATGACTTAACCGAAAAACTAAATAGTAATTGTAAAACCTTGAAGGAAGAGTTAGCTACAGAATTTAATTATAAAATTTGCCAAGCTGAAGACGAATTTAAAAAACAATTAGATGACTGTTCGAACGAATTTAAAAAACAATTAGATGACTATTCGAGCGAATTTAAAACACAATTAGATGACTGTTCGAAGCAATTAGGTGATAGGATTAGGTTTTTAGAAGAAATGGTTCAGGGGAGGAAGGAGTCAATAACCTGCAACGAACCACCTGGGATCTCAGGAAGTGGACAGCAACCGCCCAGCCTTAAACCTCGGCCCAGTGTGTGTCCACCCGTAAATAACGCAAGTTTGCCAACCTTCGACGGAAAGATGTCCTGGGAAGATTTTATTACTTTGTTTGAGACTGCCGCTGCTGTCTACAATTGGCCATCATCAGCGAAGGCGTCCATGTTGTGCCTTTCACTTCGTGGAGAAGCTCTGAGCGTACTGCAAACCGTTCCACCTGCTGAGCGACAGAATTACGAAGATTTGATTAGACGGTTGGAAATGCGGTTCGGACATAAACACATGGAACTGGTCTACAGATCTCAGCTCAGGAGTCGTCACCAGAAGTCCAATGAGAGTCTTCAAGAATTCGAAGCTGACATCGCACGATTAGTGAGGGGCGCTTATCCCACAGTGGACGAAGCTGTTTACGAGAGCCTATCCATTGAAAGGTTCCTCGATGGGCTGCGGGATGCTGAGACGCAGCAGGCTGTAAAGTTGGCCCGGCCTAACACTTTAAACGAGGCCCTGACGCAAGCCTTAGAGTTTGAGGCCGTAAAGCAATCCGTCCGGGGCCAGGCACGTCTGCGAGGAGTCTACGCAGAGGAAGAAGAACCTATGAAGATAGAAGACATCGTAAGAAAAGTGCTTGATGCCCTGAGGGACCGGAGGAAGGAGATTCGCTGTTGGGGGTGTGGAGAGTTAGGCCATCCCCGAAGTAAATGCCCGAGTAAAGCCTCTCGGGGGCAGAGGCAGGAAAACTAAAAAGGGTTGATGGGAAGGGGCAACTGTCAACCCAGCAACTTGAGGCCCCAGCTAAGAGCATCATCGTAGCATCTTTGTCAGGTCATACCAATAGCCTTTACATAGACGGATTGGTAAACGGGGAGCCCAGAAGCCTTTTGCTGGACACTGGTGCAACGATGACGATATTGAAT
Source organism: Stictocephala bisonia (assembly GCA_035578905.1). Lineage (NCBI taxonomy): Eukaryota > Metazoa > Arthropoda > Insecta > Hemiptera > Membracidae > Stictocephala > Stictocephala bisonia. Next base: position 945,759 of record JAQJVL010000126.1, read on the forward strand.
GAAGATATTTGTCCTTCCTCTATGAAAATAACTCCGACGACCTGGACAGTGAAGACTGCGACTGGGGACTTTGCCAGCGTCCGCGGGGAGACAGTTGCCACCTTCTGCATCGGGGGTGCATGTCTTGAGCATCGCGCTCTTGTAGCTGACATTGAGGAGGACGTCATACTCGGCATGGACATGATGACGAAACTTGGCTTACAGTTAGACCTCAGGAAAGGAGTGACGACCATTGGGGGAGAGGAAGTTGCTCTTCAGCATAGGAAGAATTTATCTTCTTGGGTGCGCTTGTTGAAGGACGCCACTCTGCCACCTCGAACTCAGAAGATCGTCAGAGCAGAAATGGACAAGACTATTCCGGAAGGCCAGAACTTAATGCTGGAACCAGTTATAAACGACGAGGAACTTGGACGTGGGGTACTTGTAGCGAAAACACTGTTCAAATCTTCTAAGGAAGTTCCAGTCCGTATAATGAATTTGAATTACCATCCTGTTGCATTGAAACAAGGTAAGCTCCTTGGTAAATGTTCTTCGGTTTCTTCTGTTTCACGAGCTGATAGGACTATCTCTTCAGACCATAAAAACCTTCCAGAAGACAGCGGAGTTTGTAAGAGATGCATGCAGGGGATTGACATTGGCTCAAACGAAGCAAGTCGCTAGGCTAATAACAGAGTATCAAGATGTGTTTGAAACTGCTACGGGGCCAAAAGGTAGGACAACTGTGGTTCAACATAAAATTGATGTTGGAGACGCTAGACCAATCCGTCAAATACCTAGGAGACTACCCTGGGCGAAGAGAGAAGAGGCAGAGCGAAAAATAAAAGAAATGGAGCAAGATGGAGTGATTGAGCCCTCCAGCAGCCCATGGACTTCGCCGGTAGTACTAGTAAAGAAGAAGGATGGGACTTCCAGGTTCTGCGTGGATTACCGACTACTGAACAATGTTACGAAGAAAGACAGTTATCCCTTGCCCCGGATTGACGACACGCTGGATGCTCTCGGAGGCTGTAAGTTCTTCTCGACCCTGGACTTGAAGAGCGGGTACTGGCAGGTGGAGATAGCTCCGGAGGACAAAGAGAAAACAGCGTTTTCCATAGGGAATGGAAACGGACTTTGGCAGTTCACGGTGATGCCCTTTGGACTCTGCAATGCTCCAGCTACCTTCGAGAGACTCATGGAAAATGTGCTACGGGACTGACTTGGGAAACTTGTCTAGTGTATCTGGACGACATTATAGTCATAGGGAAGACGTTTAACGACCATCTTCAGAATCTGGAGAAAGTTTTTAAGAGGCTTCGTTCTTCCAACCTGAAGTTAAACCTAAAAAAATGTAATCTTTTCAAGAATAAGGTTAACTATCTTGGACACGTAGTGTCGTCCGAAGGAGTGACTGTGGACCCGGAGAAGATTAGCACCGTGAAGGAGTGGCCTGTCCCACGTAACAAACATGAGGTGAGGAGTTTTCTTGGACTTTGCACCTACTACCGCCGCTTCGTGAAGGGCTATGCTGATATTGCTAAGCCACTGACCAAGCTCACCGAAGAACAGCGTAAGTTTGAGTGGACTCCGGAGGCTAGTGAGGCTTTTGAGACACTTAAAACTTCCCTTTGCAGCGCTCCAATCTTAGGGTTCCCACGGTTTGGAGAGAAATTCATTGTGGACACGGACGCCAGCGATGTGGGTATAGGGGCAGTTCTCTCCCAAGTTCAGGACGACCATGAAGCTGTAATAGCTTACTTCAGCAGAACGCTATCCAAAGCAGAGAGGAATTATTGCGTCACCAGAAGAGAGCTACTTGCAGTCGTGAAGTCATTAGAGCACTTTCACAAGTACCTCTATGGACAGCCTTTCCATTTAAGGACCGACCATTCTGCCCTGACTTGGCTAATGAACTTCAAGAACCTGGAGGGACAGACAGCTCGATGGGTGCAGCGTCTTCAAGAATACAACTTCACCTCTGAACACCGACGAGGGAGAAACCATTCCAATGCCGACGCCCTGTCCCGCCGACCTTGCCCAGAGGGTTGTAAGCACTGCTCCAAGGTAGAAGAAAGGAATCTGTCCGTGGAAGTGCGCTGTGTCTCTTTGGAGCCAGCTAGTGGATGGGAGCCGGAGGAACTCCGTAAAGAGCAGCTTGAGGATAGTGAGGTTGGACCACTGCTGCGGGAGAAGGAATCGGGGGCTCGTCCTAGCTGGGAGGCCATTGCAGCTAGGAACCATGTTTATAAGAGCTACTGGGCACAGTGGGACTCAATGAGGGTTAAGAACGGAGTGCTTATAAGAATCTGGGAGGCCCCTAATGGTAGGAAGCAGATTGAACAGATTGTGCTCCCCAGAAGTAAAAGAAAGGAAGTGCTGGAGGAGATCCACAATGGAGCATCTGGTGGGCACTTAGGTGTCAACAGAACGGTGGACAAGCTACGTCAGCGGTTCTACTGGTTGAACTTGAGGGCTGATGTAGAGAAGTGGTGCCGCCAATGTGATGTCTGTACTGGAAGCCGAGGGCCACAAACAAGAAGTCGAGGCAGAATGCAACAGTACAACGTTGGGGCACCCTTCGAGAGGATCGCCATCAACATCGCCGGTCCATTTCCCATGTCAGATGCAGGAAATAAATATCTCCTGGTTCTCATGGACTACTTTACGAAATGGCCAGAAGTATACGCCATACCAAATCAAGAAGCCGCAACAGTAGCTGGGTGCTTGGTGAACGAATTCATCTGTCGGTATGAAGTGCCACGTGAGCTGCACAGTGACCAAGGGACGAACTTCGGATCCCTGTTGATGAAGGAGGTGCTTCAGCGTCTCGGAGTGCACAAGACACGGACAACTGCACTTCATCCGCAATCTGATGGGATGGTCGAGAGATACATAAAGACACTCGTTGGACACCTCAGGAAAGTTGTGTCTACCAATCAGCGGGATTGGGATCGGAAGGTGCCCATTTTCCTCCTGGCGTACAGATCTTCGGTCCACGATACTACGGGTTTCACCCCAGCGAGGATGATCTTCGGAAGGGAGCTGCGGCTGCCTAGTGACCTCATGTTCGGCCTGCCACCTGACGCAAAGCAGCCCGCAACGGACTACGCCTGCGAGCTCATCGACCACCTACACGACACTCACGAGTTCGCTCGTCAGCACCTAAAAATGGCCAGTGACAAAATGAAAGCTCGCTACGACCGGCAAGCCAATTCGACTGGATTCCAGGTGAACGACCTGGTGTGGCTCTACAGTCCCATCCGGAAGAAGGGGAGATGCCCGAAATTTCAACAGGATTGGCAAGGACCTTATCGGGTAGTGACACGAATCAACGATGTGGTCTACAGGATTCAAAGACACCCAATAGGCAAGATGCTTGTGGTCCACCTTGATCGCCTAGCACCGTACCATGGAGCGGAAGCTGATCGGGACGATCAGCCTTAAGGAGGGGGCAGTGTGACATTCCGAGTGGCCTCTATCCTGGGAACCGGTGATGCGGAAGTATTGGATGGGTCGCTGACCACCTGCCCTGCTTGTTTACAACCTTTGGGGCACAATGGCTTACGCATGAACGCCCCTTTACCTCTTCAATAGACTTCTAGAATCTTCTGGGTTGACGAGCCAGCTCTGTCATGGAACTTCGGACGCAGGGGAATTCAAGAAGCTTCTAGATGGAGACCTGCAGGTGATATATACGGCCCGGATACCAGAGTCAGTCAGTCAGTCAGTCAGTCAGTGAGTCTAGAGCCTACAGCCCGGGTGTTTGCAGCGAGCGAGTTCTACAGTGAAGTGTCCGTGTATAGTGAAGTGGTCTACGGAGAAGTTACCGGTGAGTGGTTCGTTGTGGGGATCAACGAAGGAACAGTGCGGTACTTGTGGACGACTTCTGCGGGGACACTGAAGAAACTGTGAGTGAACTGTTAGCATTGGACTGTAGGTAGTAGGGAATCTAGTAGAGTCACTTTATAGTTAGAACTGTAAATAATAGTAGAGAATCTAGGAAAGCCACTTTATAGAGCTAGGAATTGTAATTAAAAGAAAGGAATTTAGTAAAGTCATTTTGCAATTAGTAGTTTTTATTATTGATGCCATCTAAGATTGTAAATATAAATTAGTTTAACTGTAATAGTAGGCCTAATAGTAAATTGTACTTTTCTCAATAGTTAAAGTTAAGGAATTAATCCATTTAATTATAATAAGTTAATTTTATATACTCAATAAATTTAGTAATTGTTTAGTATAACGTGTTGCTTATTTGTAAAACCCACATAGCGATTAATTATTTATATATATTGGACGTAAAAGAAAACGTCACAGTATTTATTAATAAAATACCAATGGTCAACATTCGGGCGAATGATTGTAGTCATTATTACTAAGTACGGTCAACTGTACTTTAGAAAGAACTATTTATTGATAGCCCCAATAACCAGGAAAACTAAGGGAACTATAGTTTGGCGTGGATTCTGAGCCACGTAGTTTGGCCTGATTTTCGACAAACTGACAAGCCTGATGATTTAGGACAGTTTTTGGGAAATAAAATAATATTATCTTGTTTCTTTTTTTACGATGGAGACTTTGCAAATGTAATTTATTTTAGATCGTTAGTTGCAGTTATTTTAGATCGTTAGATGGTTCGCAGTTTATAATATTCTGCAACCAGGGCTAAGCCATAAGTAAGAAAATGAACAATAGGTCAAGAACAAAATGAACAAGTGGCAAAGATATTTAATCCAGTTGTAGCCCAACTGTTCAGTGGCGAGTTAACTAAACTGAACAACTTTACCGTTGTACAGTGTTACTGCTGTAGTTGTCTTTCTGAGTTTTGCGTCTACCTGTTTACTTGTCATTAATATTGTAACTGTATTTGTACCTTGCTTTTGTGCTTATGTGATTTTCGGCAAACTGACAGGCCTTTGACGCAGCATGCGACTCTGGAAACCAATCCACACAGACATCCCTGACTTCTGTATGGTAATGTCCACGTTGATGGTAATAATTGAGTGGACGTCTTGATATTAAGAGGGCTGAGAACAGAACCTATTACTTACTGTACAATCTTCACCCCCTCCACAGAATTTGGATTATATCTATAAGCCAAACTGGAGTCTTATGACATTGTTTAGCAAACCTTTGTTTCAAAAACTATTTCTTTAACCCCTTGTTAAAAACAAATGGATTAATTACTAAAATGCTTTAAGATAGTAGCTAGCTACTTTGGTTTTGTTTGCTTGTACCGATCGTTCAATATTATTTGTGTACACTTAACCCCTTTTGTGAAGCAAGCGCCTTAACTGATACCATACCCGCATTACAATTGTGTATAAGAATCACGGCGTTGTGCCGTTACAATTATTGAATATTTATTTACATTTTACTTTATACCATATGCATTATCATAGAGAAAGTATTGTGATTGTCCAAAATATTTTTTATGAGGTTGACCTAAAAATGCATTTGAGGGCCCATGAACCCAAAAAAGCGGTTAAAATATTTTTTTGTGTCTCTCCATATGTTTGTGTCTGTGTGTGTGTGTGTGTGTGTGTGTGTGTGTGTGTGTGTGTGTGTGTGTGCGCGCGCGCGCGCGTGCGAGCGTGCGTGCGTGCGAGCGTGCGTGCATGCTCACTTACGTGCGCGTGTGTGCGTGCGTATTTGTGTATGCGTGTGCGTGCGCGCGTGCGCGCGTGCGTGTGTGCGTGCGCGCGCGCGCGCGCGTGTGTGTGTGCACTTCGCTGGAGACCAAACGGATGGATTGAGTTTTATAACATTTGGTATATATGTGTATTTAGCTAATATCTCTATACTGTTTTTTCACTTTCTTAAATTTTAGTTTTTTTTTAATTGGCATGGCCCAAAAACATACAAAAATGGAATTTTCTCAAAAATAGCTCTAAGGATTTTGATAAAATTTTCAGGAAAGATGTGAATTACAATTTTAAATATTTGAATAAAAACCATATGTTCCTAACTTTAATAATTTTTGTGTTATAACATGTTAACGGGCAAACATATAAAAATGAAAATTTTCAAACTCTCTTCTAACCAGTTTGATTAAATTTTCAGGAAAGATGCAAAGGACAACTAAATATATTTTAGCTACCACCCCACTAAGTTGGGGCTGAAGGCCGAATGCCGGAAGCCACAACTCAAGTTGTTGAAGATTGTTTATATAAAATTAGGGTATGTAATTATTTAAACACCTGCTTTTGAAGATTATTTTTTCCATACTGTTATTTAAATAAAATAAGTGTTCCGTTTGTAATTAATTGAACATCTGTTTTAAGGTGTATTTTCACACCCTTTAATTTAAAATCAATTTTACCAAAATATTCATATTTAATATGAACACGTGACTTGAAGCGAACTTTATATATTAGTAGTTTAATGGTGAGTTTTTTAGCGTTGGTTGGATAGTTGACACCAGTTTCTTTTTTTGTTCAAAAGAAAATTTAAAAATCAAAACACTTAACTATTTCAATTATTTTTTTTTTAATAAGCTTTGTACGTTTTTTTAAACAATCTGACATAACGAAGGGAAAGGGAGAACATTAGCGCCAGTTACTTGGTACCATTTATTTTTCTGACAGTTCATATAAGAGTAGACTATATGAACAGAAGACGACCCACTCATGTTGAACTACGGGTAAAGGTACAAGGTAAGACAACGAGAACCAATATTCAATGCCATAAATACGTTCGCTGTTACATTTTATTCACTGCCTGTTCGCTGTTACATGTTATTCACTGCCTGTTCACTGTTACATGTTATTCTCTGCCTGTTCGCTTATACATGTTATTCACTACCTGTTCGCTGTTACCTGTTATTCACTGCCTGTTCGCTGTTACATGTTATTCACTGCCTGTTCGCTGTTACACGTTATTCACTGCCTGTTTGCTGTTACATGTTATTCACTGCCTGTTCGCTGTTACATGTTATTCACTGCCTGTTCGCTGTTACACGTTATTCACTACCTGTTCGCTGTTACATGTTATTCACTACCTGTTCGCTGTTACATGTTATTCACTACCTGTTCGCTGTTACATGTTATTCACTGCCTATTCGCTGTTACATGTTATTCACTGCCTGTTCGCTGTTACATGTTATTCACTACCTGTTCGCTGTTACATGTTATTCACTGCCTGTTCGCTGTTACATGTTATTCACTACCTGTTCGCTGTTACACGTTATTCACTACCTGTTCGCTGTTACATGTTATTCACTACCTGTTCGCTGTTACATGTTATTCATTGCCTATTCGCTGTTACATGTTATTCACTGCCTGTTCGCTGTTACATGTTATTCACTACCTGTTCGCTGTTACATGTTATTCACTGCCTGTTCGCTGTTACATGTTATTCACTACCTGTTCGCTGTTACATGTTATTCACTACCTGTTCGCTGTTACATGTTATTCACTACCTGTTCGCTGTTACATGTTATTCACTACCTGTTCGCTGTTACATGTTATTCACTGCCTGTTCGCTGTTATATGTTATTCACTGCCTGTTCGCTGTTACATGTTATTCACTGCCTGTTCGCTGTTACATGTTATTCACTGCCTGTTCACTGTTACACGTTATTCACTGCCTGTTCGCTGTTACATGTTATTCACTGCCTGTTCGTTGTTACACGTTATTCACTACCTGTTCGCCGTTACATGTTATTCATTGCCTGTTCGCTGTTACATGTTATTCACTGCCTGTTCGCTGTTACATGTTATTCACTGCCTGTTCGTATTCACTGCCTGTTCGCTGTTACATGTTATTCACTGCCTGTTCACTGTTACATGTTATTCACTGCCTGTTCGCTGTTACATGTTATTCACTGCCTGTTCGCTGTTACATGTTATTCACTGCCTGTTCGCTGTTACACGTTATTCAATGCCTCTTCGCTGTTACACGTTATTCACTGCCTGTTCGCTGTTACATGTTATTCACTGCCTGTTCGCTGTTACACGTTATTCACTGCCTGTTCGCTGTTACATGTTATTCACTGCCTGTTCGCTGTTACACGTTATTCACTGCCTGTTTGCTGTTACATGTTATTCACTGCCTGTTCGCTGTTACATGTTATTCACTGCCTGTTCGCTGTTTAATGTTATTCACTACCTGTTCGCTGTTACATGTTATTCACTGCCTGTTCGCTGTTACATGTTATTCACTGCCTGTTCGCTGTTACACGTTATTCACTGCCTGTTCGCTGTTACACGTTATTCACTGCCTGTTCGCTGATACACGTTCTTCACTGCCTGTTCGCTGTTACATTTTATTCCCTGCCTGTTCGCTGTTACATGTTATTTACTCCTATCCATAAATGAATCGGGGGTTCATATTTTTAGCAATATGACATAATTGCATAGTTATATATTCGAAAGCGCTTACCGTAGAGAAAGTATTGTGAATAAGTGAGGATGAGTAAATGTAGTCTTTGTTTTTTGGATTACAAAGACTACATGTAGTCTGTGTGTGGATTAATTCACACTAAGATGTGATATTATCCACAAAGTGTACAATAACAGCTGGTTGGTAGTCACCTACCAACCATTTTATTATGAATGCTAGGAAAATGTACTTAATTTTGATGGCACCGTTAGACGTTTTAAGGGTATCTATTCTCCAATAGTTAAATGAGGTTATCACGGCTGTGCTAGGTAGCCGAAATAGATATGTTAGTGTGATCCAAACAATAGATCACATAGTTTCAGAGTGCCCCTTGCGCTGTTTTACGGAGGGATTAGCTAGCATAAATACAATCAGTGAGGCAGGTCTTAAATGGCTTGATGGACTGGATTTAGCTTTGTGAAAGGAGATCATTTGTTATTTATTTATTTATTTTTAATTTTTATTATAATATAATGACTTTTAGACTTTTTGTTCAACTCTAAAACTCAGCTTTTACAAAAAAAAAAAAAAAAAAAAAAAAATAATAATAATAATGGTAGCTGATAAAAAACCATAGGATATACGACATAACAAGTAATCGTGATATTGTTTAATGCTTTAAATAAAAGCACACATTTATTATATGGTATGGAATAAGTTAGCTTCACGTTATTTGTATGTATGTCAAATTGTAAAATGGACCATTTAATGAGTTCCCGCGACTTTTCCTCGCGATGGTCTAGAACTAATTAGGTCGATCGCCTGGGGTACGTCCGACTCAGGGACCGAGAGGGTTTCTTCTAAGAGGTCGTCTACAGTGTCTGTCCTAGTTAAAGCTGATCCAATTGCTTATTTATCTCATGTGTTGTTGTTATGATCAACTTGTTTTGTCAATAAGACTGTTATTTTGTAGATGGCTTTAATAAGAATAATAACTAAAATAGTCGTACTTGTAGGGGTCTTTTTGATAAATATAAGCTTCTCACTTCTTATGCATTTTTTTATCAAACAGTTTTACTTGCTAAAAGTGATTATACATATGTAACAATTAATTCTCTTATGCCTAATTACAGGACGATGCAAGTTATAAACCACCATAGAATGATTATGATGCTCTATATCTTATCTGATTAAATCTAATGATAGAGTTGTAATCGGACTAAAAGTTACCCTTTCACAAAAGGAACCATATTTTACAAAAAAACTATTGGACGGTCAACAGTTTAAATCTGCCTTCAACACTGGCACTTCACTGTTGCCCTTATGATCTCGATCTCAAATACTTTATATAACCCTAGATCTACGAAAAGTAAGGCAACCACTTTCTTTCCGTGGTTTGCTTGCAGGAACTATTTTCATTCTTTGTATTATAACTTCCTATAGCGATGTCATACTTACTTTATACTTTATTTGAGGTTCTATTTTATTGGATAAAATGACAGGGTCAATGCATGAGAAATGTTACTCTTTGACAATATATTCTTGATTTAATATTTAGATTGTTTAGCACTGTATTACTTAAATACATTTTACTAACCTTAAATTTAAAAACTTCAAGACGTTATGATACATGTATATTATTGTATAGGCAGCGTATTATTGCATAGGCAGTGTATTATTGCATAAGCAGCGTATTATTGCATAGCCAGTGTATTATTGCATAGGCAGTGTATTATTGCATAGCAAGTGTATTGTTGTATACCCAGTGTATTATTGCATAGGCAGCGTATTATTGCATAGGCAGTGTATTATTGCATAGGCAGCGTATTATTGCATAGGCAGTGTATTATTGCATAGGCAGCGTATTATTGCCTAGCCAGTATATTATTGCATAGGCAGTGTATTATTGCATAGGCAGTGTATTATTGCATAGGCAGCGTATTATTGCATACCAGTATATTATTGCATAGCCAGTGTATTATTGCATAGGCAGCGTATTATTGCATAGGCAGTGTATTATTGCATAGGCAGCGTATTATTGCCTAGCCAGTATATTATTGCATAGGCAGTGTATTATTGCATAGCAAGTGTATTGTTGTATACCCAGTGTATTATTGCATAGGCAACGTATTATTGCATAGCCAGTGTATTATTGCATAGCTAGTGTATTATTGCATAGCCAGTGTATTATTGCATAGCCAGTGTATTATTGCATAGGAACTGTATTATTGCATAGCCATTATATTGTTGCATAGGCATTGTATTATTGCATAACCAGTGTATTATTGCATAGCCAGTGTATTATTGCATAGCCAGTGTATTATTGCATAGCCAGTGTATTATTGCATAGGCAGTGTATTATTGCATAGGCAGTGTATTGTTGCATAGCCAGTGTATTATTGCATCAATAATATTATTGATGGTTCGCAGAACTTGTACTGCTTGAATTTATACTGTTGAAGAATTAAGATTTGCATAGTCAATATTTTGCTTCTCTAATAGTAATTATTTCCAATACCATTTAAAACATAAATGGCTAAAGCCATTTATGCAACAAGTAACAAAAAGGTATATACTGCAGCATATTCGAAAAATAATTAAATTTAATATTGTTATAAAAGTATATATTCTAAACATAATCCTAGTTCTTTTTATATGCATGACGTGCACTGTTCAAATAAAAATAAAACGCCTGAGTCAACAGACCGTTCCATTGGACAGTGCTGCTCTTTGCGGTGTAAGACGGAACTTACTTGAAATGTAGCTATCAGCAGAGCAACTTTATTGTACGAGACTCTTATATATTAACAGTTTTTGTTGTAAGCAATTAATTAGTTGGTATTCATACATTTGTACACACCTAACAAAATGTGAAACATTTTTGTAAAATAAGCCAAGAATTGGCTATATTTTAAAACGATATATATATTTTTTTAAACGTACTTTTTTTTTCATGGAAGCATGTTTTTAAAGAAAAACCAATTTTACAGTTTAGAAGTATTTATGAAATATTTACGTTATGTAATAATATATGTATTTATGAAATATGTACGTAATGTTTAACAACTCGTTTGTTAATTTAAATTCTTTTTTACCAAACACAAACCTGAACTTCGTTGTTCTCTACGATATTATTTTTTATAAAAATCACGCAAATAGTTAATTCGTGGCAAATCGCGGGCCACGGCCGTATGTACGATAATAATAACTGGAAATGGTTAACCAAATATGATTTTGTGTATTTTTCCACCAGACCATCCATGATAACCGGTATCCATGATAACGTACCTATTTGTATAGGTCTTAATAATTGATTCATTGCAAAATTAACTACAGTTGTGTTCAGCGTAAAAATACTAATAACAGATTTGTTAAAATAGCGGTTTTAAATTTAGTCCTATGGTTATCATCTTGTAGTAAAGGAGCTTGTAATTTCTCGGCACAAAACAAGTTTTATGAAGGGAAAATAGTCTTTGTTATAATAATGATTTTTAAACAGTTTAAAGCAAACTAATTTTATATTTTTGGAGGTAAGTAAAAAGGGTATTTTTCAACGGATTCTTGAATATAAAATGTGTACTATAAAAAAGTTTCATGTAACTGCTTTAAATGCTTAAATATATAAATATACTAATATCGTGTTTTTGGATATCGTTATAAAATCATTAGTATAATATTGATATTCCAGGACCGGTTATGATATGATCCATGTTCAATCATGATATCGGCTATGAGATGATCCATGTACAATCATGATATGGGTTATGATGATCCATGTACAATCATGATATGGGTTATGAGTTGATCCATGTACAATCATGATATCGGTTATGATGATCCATGTACAATCATGATATGGGTTATGATGATCCATGTACAATCATGATATCGGTTATGAGATGATCCATGACCAATCATGATAACGGTTATGAGATGATCCATGTACAATCATGATATGGGTTATGATGATCCATGTACAATCATGATATGGGTTATGAGTTGATCCATGTACAATCATGATATCGGTTATGAGATGATCCATGATCAATCATGATAACGGTTATGAGATGATCCATGTACAATCATGATATCGGTTATGATGATCCATGTACAATCATGATATGGGTTATGAGATGATCCATGTACAATCATGATATCGGTTATGAGATTATCCATGTACAATCATGATATCGGTTATGAGATGATCCATGTACAATAATGATATGGGTTATGAGATTACCCATGATCAATTATGATATTAGTTATGAGATGATCCATGTACAATCATGATATCGGTTATGACATGATCTATGATCACTCATGATATCGGTTATGACATGATACATGATCACCCATGATATCGGTTATGACATGATACATGATCACTTATGATATCGGTTATGACATGATGCATGATCACTCATTATATCGGTTATGACATGTCCATAAATCAATCATGCTATCGGTTATGACGTGCTAAGAACTAAGGTCGCTCGTAATGACCCACAAGTGGAGCAGCTGTTACTGGGGCGCTGTAGGTTGACCACGCGGAAAACACCTTTCTTCACCTAGTTTTACACCGGTAAATGAGTCGTACTGCTAATTAGAGGTTTTTCCTGAGCGGTTGACTAAGTTCTAGACAGTAAGAGATAACTCATTAAATGGTATACATTACAAATGTATATACATGCAAGTAACGTGAGACTACTTATTCCATACTATATAATAAAACAATCGGATCATTTAACTCACTCACTTTCTGAACTTATTACTTTTTTAGGGTTAAATGTTTTTATTCAAAAGATAATTTTGATTTATAAGTCGTAATGGAGGTAGGTTTTTGAAATTCCCATAGGTTTTTGCCCTACACGGCGTCAAAGTTTCATTGTTATTCTTATGTGGATTAATTTTAACAGACCAGCTGGTGGTATAAACAAATGTTAAATGGTCTAAATAATTTGTTAGGTTAAACATAGACAGCAACACAGTAAAATATTAATAAAAGAGGGAATACATGTATGTCTGTGTATCTTATCATCAGCTGTTAAATAAAATGAAAACATTTGAAATATGCTTAGTTTGGTTGTTTATAATTATTATATATAAATAGAGTGCAAACCAAGCGCAGTGAGTGCGTCTGTAAATGAATTTATATACAGGGTGTCCCGTAAGTAACCAGCCAAACTTCTGGAGGTCATTCCTTGGGTTAAAACAAACAAAAAATTTCATATGTACAAATCGTCAATCTCACTCCATTATCCGGCTATCTGTCTGTATGTGTTTTTTACTAAAAACTTAATATCTCAAAAGTTATTTAAGATAAAAACATGAAATTTGGTTTAATGTTGATCTGTATAGTGTTCATGTACTATTCAAGTTTCATTTTTTTTAAACAATCTTTTTCAAAATGGCGGCCATTTTAAATTTTTAAAGGCAAATATCTTAAAAACCTTAAATTTTAATAAAAACTTGTAATTTACAAAAACGTTTAAGAATTTATTTTTATAAATAATTATATAAAAAGTTTTAAGATTGAACAACTATTAACTGAGAAATTACAATTTTTATCAAATAAAAATATGCTTGATATTAATAAAATTGAAAACTTTAGTAAAGTTACATTTATTTACTAAAAATTAGATTAGTGCTAAATAGATTTTTACAGCTGATTTGGAAATTAAAAAGACATAAAGTCAATGATTATCAGCTGAATGTAATATTGATAGTTCGTTGTTGGAAAACACTTACTTTTATTTGTTGATTGGAGTACATTACTAAAGAAAAACAGTGATGTTAAGGGGTTCTTGAGATAGTTTTTGTGGTTGCACTGGTATTAATATATTATCTTATTTAGTTTCTTCATGAACCAAAATGCCTATTTATTCAAATGAAGAATTATCAGACGTTTATTTTATATATGGATTGGCTAATGGAAATTCACGCGAGGCAGTACGACTCTATGAAGAAAGATTTCCTCATCGAAGACTCCTCAACGAGAAACGTTTGTAACTGTTCATAGGTCCCTGAGGAAGCGTGGAACTTTTGCTAAAGTTGAAAAATTGGGTCGTCCAGTTTCAGTGACAACTTTTAGAGATCAAGAAAGAATATTAAATGCCATTGAAGAAAACCCTAGTACGAGTGTCAGAAGGTTGTCACAGGTAGAAGAAATGTCAAAAACCTCTGCGTGGCGTATTTTGAAAGATCAACAACTGTATCCATATCATATTCAACGAGTCCAAAGTCTTTCTGAAAGAGACTTCTAGCCTAGAATTAATCTGTGTCAATTGTTTTTAGAAAAAATTGCTTTTATTCCACTATTTCTGTCAAGTATTTTGTTTACCGATGAGGCAGGATTTTCAAGAGAAGGTATTTTCAATTACCATAACAACCACTTTTGGGCTGATTTCAACCCTCATGCTACATCCCAATGCAGACACCAAGTACGTTTTTCTCTTAATGTGTGAATAGTGATTATTTGAGATAAATTTTCAGGACCTATATTTTTGCCAAATAGACTAAACGGAGCATCATATTTAGACTTTTTACTAAATTTGTTACCTAAACTATTAGAAGACATGCGTTTCATGAAATAAGTTCAATGTTTATGCAGGATGGTGCTCCTGCACATTTTAGTGTCGATATTAGACTACACTTAAGACGGGTTTTTAGAAACAAATGGATATCCCGTGGTGGTCCTGTAGCGTGGTCTGCCAAGTCTCCTGATTTAAACCCACTGAACTTTTTTTGTATGGGGTTACCTTAAGTCTGGTATACCAAACGCCTGTTGGAAGTATTGAAATTTTAAGGGAAAGAATAGTGGATGGCTTTAATACGATTAGACAGAAACCGGGTGTATTTGAACGAATGAGAAGTTCTATGAGAAATCGACTAAAACGATGCATAGACATGGATGGTGGGCACTTTGAGCATATGTTGTAGGATCACTAGTATTTGTTTCTTTTGTTCTTTACTGTTGTTTTTGTGTTGTAATAAACGTCACTTCTAACCTATTCCTACTGTATTTAGTTTTTAGTAAATAAATGTCACTTTACTAAAGTTTTCAGTTTTATTAATATGGTCAAGCATATTTTTATTT
This sequence comes from Stictocephala bisonia, assembly GCA_035578905.1. Taxonomy (NCBI): domain Eukaryota; kingdom Metazoa; phylum Arthropoda; class Insecta; order Hemiptera; family Membracidae; genus Stictocephala; species Stictocephala bisonia. The sequence goes on from JAQJVL010000126.1 coordinate 961,156, forward strand.
GAAAAAAATTGTAATTTCTCAGTTAATAGTTATTCAATCTTAAAACTTTTTATATAATTATTTATAAAAATAAATTCTTAAACTTTTTTGTAACTTACAAGTCTTTAGTAAAATTTATGGTTATTAAGATATTTGGCTTTAAATATTTAAAATGGCCGTCATTTTGAAAAAGATTGTTTAAAAAAAATGAAATTTGAATAATACATGGACACTATAAAGATCAACATTCATACCAAATTTTATGTTTTTATCTTAAATAACTTTTGAGATATTAAGTTTTTAGTAAAAAACACATACAGACAGATAGCCGGATAATGGAGTGAGATTGACGATTTGTACACATGAAATTTTTTGTTTGTTTTAACCCAAGGAATGAACTCCAGAAGTTTGGCTGGTTACTTACGGGACACCCTGTATAGCGAGTTTCCTTAATACAGTTTAATTACTAATATTTGAAGTCAAAAGTTATATGCCGAGGCCGAAGGCCGAGGTATTACGTGCATAGCGAGTGATGGGTTTGGTTCGCGAAGCGTGCAGGGCTGTTCCGTAGTACCATATAATAACTAAACACAGTTCTTTTGTTTTAATTATTTTAAAAATGCTTCAGTTAATTTTTATCATTTCCAAATCCTAATAAAAATTACTTAGTGTTCCATTAATACCAACAATTAGTCAGTGAAGCACATTACCAACAATAAATCAGTGAAGCACATTACCAACAATAAGTCAGTGAAGCACATTACCAACAATAAGTCAGTGAAGCACATTACCAACAATAAGTCAGTGAAGCACATTACCAACAATAAGTCAGTGAAGCACATTACCAACAATAAGTCAGTGAAGCACATTACCAACAATAAGTCAGTGAAGCACATTACCAACAATTAGTCAGTGAAGCACATTACCAACAATAAGTCAGTGAAGCACATTACCAACAATAAGTCAGTGAAGCACATTACCAACAATAAGTCAGTGAAGCACATTACCAACAATAAGTCAATCCAACATGCAGACCATCTAGCTGCTTCCATGTATTGTGTTACAGCATTCGATTCCAACTAAAAGTAATCAGTGTCGAACTTGTTATAACAATTACAATTCCAGGAAGCATTTTTGGGGAAAATACTCTATAGACACGAATTAATAAAAAGGTATATACTGTAGAGTGATGGAAGAATAATTCAAAAAAGAATAAAATAAAATGATATATTACATACATTATCTTATTTGTTTTGTATACATGACGTACACAATTAAAAATAAAAACACACAAAACGCTTTTTTTGTTTAACCAGGGGTTAATCTTATAGAACGCCTTAAGTCAACTAAAGAGCGACTCATTGCAAAGTGCTGCTCCTTGCGGTGTAAGACGGAACTTACTGGAAAAAAGGCTGTCAGTAGAACATTTTAGTAAGGCTATTTAATGTGTAATATAATATCAGTAAACCATAGAATTTGTATAAAAAACTAGAATTTCTATGGTAAAACCTCCTCTGGGGTAAATAAATTCCGAATAAAGCTGCTCAAGCGGGGAAATAATGGACTTGGAGTAGAATCCGTTCCAATCTAGATTACAGTTATAAAACAGTAGATTCTATTTAAAAATCGTCACATTTTAAATTTATCTTTGATCACTGATTTGTAAAATTACTAAGTGTTTTTAGGAGCATTTTATCCATAAACTAATTAGGCCGTTTCGCATAAAGTGGAAAGCCAAAAAACACGGCTTTCCACTTTAAGGAGTCGGTCTTTAATAATGAATATATCGTGAGTCTTAAATTGTCATTTTATAGGTAAAAAACTTTAACAAAATTAAGCGTTTTTATACATTTTTTGCTGTCAAATATGTAAACCTTTACATGCCACTCTTGATCATTTGAAATAAAAACACTGATGATATCAACTCCTGGTCGACTAATTAGGACCTTTAATAATTATACAGTGATCACCATAACTTACAATAATAATAAACACGAACTATACAGTTGAAATAGAACAGCATGTTTAAGTCTACTGAAGGTAAGATTGCACATGTACTCTAGGGGGGTCAACTTCGCAGTGATGGCTCGGCAGGTTGGGAAAAGGCCACATTAAAGCATGTTTAAGTCCACTGAAGGTAAGATTGCACATGTACTCTAAGGGGGTCAACTTCGCAGTGATGGCTCGGCAGGTTGGGAAAAGGCCATATTAAAGCATGTTTAAGTCCACTGAAGGTAAGATTGCACGTGTACTCTAAGGGGGTCAACTTCTAAGTGATGGCTCGGCAGGTTGGGAAAAGGCCACATTAAAGCATGTTTAAGTCCACTGAAGGTAAGATTGCACGTGTACTCTAAGGGGGTCAACTTCGCAGTGATGGCTCGGGAGGTTGGTAAAAGGCCACATTGAAGCATGTTTAAGTCCACTGAAGGTAAGATTGCACGTGTACTCTAAGGGGGTCAACTTCGCAGTGATGGCTCGGCAGGTTGGGAAAAGGCCATATTAAAGCATGTTTAAGTCCACTGAAGGTAAGATTGCACGTGTACTCTAAGGGGGTCAACTTCTAAGTGATGGCTCGGCAGGTTGGGAAAAGGCCACATAAAAGCATAAATCTTTAAAATGTCTTAGGTTTTTATTTTTGCCTTCAGGGGCAATCCGTGAAATTAAATATGCTGCGTTTATGTAACACAAGATCTGACTTCAAGCACGGACAAACATATTGTTAGGAGATTAAAAAAGCTAACAATGGAACAAAATGGGAAACTACTAGTCAGTTGCATGTCTAAATATGATTTTAATTTAAGATCACATTTTATAAAAGTATTTAAATCAATCTTTTGGTTTTTGGCGGATTTCTGACAGAGAAATTTACACTAAACATAATTAACATAAACAAAAGTTAAATCTCAACGAGGAAAGAATATTTCAGGTGGGAAAAGAACTGATATCTCTACACTTTAGTAACTTACAAACAAGACTGACTTGATCGTAGGCGACTTATGAATTTTTGAAGGCGTATTAAGGGATTGATTTATTTATTTATTTTATTTACATGCCTCAATACAGTAATACCAATTACATTGAAGCAGTTCTGAATAGTAGAAAGTTCATTTTGAGGTATTCTTTATGGTATTACCACCTCCACTTCAGTCCAAAGTACACACGAACAATAAGTAATAATATATAACAGTGCAGATAACTAATTAAAGGTTTATACAATACAATATATATTATTAATGACAAGCAGCATTATAAATGTAAATCAACAATAACAAATAACAAGATAATATAATAGGAAGAACACTAAAAAAAATATATATATATATATGTAAGTATCCAACAATAACAACACTCTAGGGGTTTAAAATCCAGCTTTACACTTGGATTCCTCCCAACTTATTGAAAAAGATATCAATGTCAGACCCTTACTGACATGTTTGGGTTTGGTTTAGTACAGTATATAACATGGTAAAACATCACATAATGGATCAATTACATGGTAGACCAGTTACACATGTTACATTTTCCACAAAAACACTAAACCTTAATGTTTAAACACCAAAGTGCTTTATAAGTTAATATATTACAGACATAGTTCTAACAAATCAGCTGTAATTTGTTTCATTTGTTACTATTTTCGTCAAATTATAAGAGAATTGCATAAAAATCAACTATATCACTTTAGGCTTTGAGGAATTGACTCAATTGTGTTTTTTAGCACTAAATGTATAAGTTATATTACCATAATGAAATATTTACAACAATTCGTACAGTATTACTTTTTTAAACATTGAATTTAGTAATTAAGTTAGTATTTGAAAAATATTTGTTAATTATAATACATTAAAGTGTAATAGTTCATTAGTAGCTTGGTGATGTAAAAGTGGCAGGCGAGAAAACTAACCCAGCTACAATAGAACTCATTGGAGAGTGCTGCTCCTAGTGGCAAAAGACAGAACTATTTAAAAGTTGAGCTATCACTAGAATATTTAGATTCGTTGTTTATTTATTATTATTTCATCATTCATTATTATTTGGTTTATTTAATATTATAATATCATATATCATCATTGCTTTATTTATTAATATAAACATTGTGTTTTCTCAAGTATTAGGTATTTAATACAAATTAATAGACGTCATTTAGTATTTTATTGCTTCCAATCACACATTTTGTATACTGTCTTAGGTATGTAATCAGTTACTGTTTCTATGTCATCATCATTATTATTCTATTGTCATTCACAGCTGATAGTTGTTATCTTGACTTGGTTTGAGGTTAAGTTTATTGAGCCTGTTAGTAAAATTCTGTCGTTTTCTTAAATAATACTGATTTCTTGTCATTTTAGTCATGCAGTAAAATGTTACATATTTATTGGATTACATTCTTATAGATGCAGCAAATAAAGTAATTAACCATTATTGTACAAGAAACGTCTTGTTTTATTAGCATTAATTAATTATTGTTTGCAAAATTTAATACTTGAAAAAATTGCATGTATCTGTGTACACATAGAATAAATAAGTATATAAACGTACTCATTTGATGTATTTCAATAAAAGAACTATATACAATGAAAACTATACACCGCCAATCTCACATATATGGAAGCCTTCAATATAATAAAATAAATACTACACTTAATTACGGAGGATTTCTAAATTGATTAATAATAGAAGGAGTAATTGATTAATAATTACTCCTTTTTTGATGTTCTATTTGAATGTTTGAACTGTATTATGCCAACCTCGGGCCAGACAATTGTAGCGGGAGATTTTAACGTAGATATGACTAAAGATGACTTTAAAAAACACAAATTTCTCAACTTAATGAACAGCTTTGGTTTAAACCCTTCCATTCACTCATTTACAAGAGAGTTTAAAGGGTCAAAGTCATTAATCGACAATATCTGCACTGATTTTCACCCAGATTGTTTCAAGTGCAGTGTTGTGATATCTGCTTTGTCGGATCACCATGCGCAAGTTCTCAGGGTCAAATCTGCGCACCTGGTCGACGAGGTATCCCCCCGGTACACGGTCAAACGTATGATAAACAACAGTAGTACTCAAGGTTTCATCCAGCTTCTTAGGTCTGAATCCTGGGAGGGGGTATTTTCGTCCAGGGATACTGATATATCGGCAGCAAACTTTATTAAAACCCTGAATTTTCATTTTGATTTGGCTTTTCCTCTGAAAAAGATTAAACTTAAATCATTAAAAAGTAGAAAAAGGATCAAATTCAGTTCGAAGCTCATATCCTTGCTTGAAGATGTTAAACGCCTGTATTACAACAGCAAGGATTTAGAATGGTCCAGCAGTTTAAGAACTGAATATCGAAGGTTGAAGTTGTTGTCCAGAGATCTTATCAGGAAGGAAAAGGCTGCTCTAGTATCTAGAAAATTAAGTTCATCAAGCAACATATCTAAAGCTGCATGGGAGGTAGCAAACGAAATAACAGCACGGTCTCATAAACCTCACTTTCAGAACTATCACGTCCGGGATGGCAACAAATTAAGAGTGTCTGACCCTCAAGTAGTGGCCAATATGTTTAACTCGTTTTTCACTGGTGTTGCTGATCGTTATCGTTCAGGTTTTCCCTCTCCACTGTCATCTACAAGACCCAAATTGTCGTCTATCACCAACTCCTTCTTTCTGACTCCTGTAAAGGGAGGAAGTTATTAACATTATCACATCCCTTAAAGTCAAGACATCTTCAGGAATGGATGGTATGTCTTCTAAACTGTTGAGGGATAGTTACGAGGTCTTGGTTGACCCACTAGTCCACTTAATTAACTATTCATTCCTGAATGGACAGTTTCCCGAGGTGCTCAAATCATCAGTCGTTCTACCATTGCATAAAAAGGGGTCTAAGGATGAGATCGATAATTTTAGGCCGATAACTCTAGTCTCGACGTTTTCTAAGGTCATAGAAAAAGCTGTTTACACCAGACTCATGAGTTTTATGTTAGATCACGATGTGCTTTTTAAGCAGCAGTTTGGCTTCCTAAAAAATAAATCCACTCTTGACGCTATGTTTCACTTGACCAACCAAGTAGTTTGTGCTCTGGATAGGAAGTTGTTTGTCGCAAGTGCTTTTATTGACCTCACAAAGGCGTTCGACTTGGTCGATCATGAGCTTCTTTTGAGTAAGCTCCAACAGTTGGGAATCAGAAGCAATCCGCTGAAATGGTTCCGTTCATACCTGTGTGGACGGCGACAAGTAGTAAAAATTCCATTTGTCGACTCGTCTAATGCACTTCAGTATTGTTTTTCAGACGACTTACTGACCATGACAGGCGTGCCACAAGGGTCAGTCCTCGGGCCATTACTTTTTTTGTTGTTCATAAATGACATCAGTCTTGGAGTCAACGATGCTGATATATGTATGTTCGCCGACGACACTACTTTAATAATGATAGGGCCCTGCAGTGAGTTGCTTGAGCAAGACATGTTTGTAAAAGCTAACTGCCTGATTGAATGGTTCGGTGGCAATCGTCTTCGAGTAAACCCCAGCAAGACAACATTATTGGAATATTCCATACGTAGCCATGACAGAGTAGGTTTTTCTTGTTTCCTGGACGAAGCCCAAGTACAATCGTCTGACAGTGTGAAATTCCTCGGAATTATAATCGATGAGAACCTTAACTTCCATAGCCACATCAAAAAGGTGTCACTATCCATCAGCTCTGGCATTTTTATCCTGCGAAGGCTTTCCCTTTTTACAGACATAAATCTTCTCCTGACTGTATATTACGGTATCATCTATCCTCACCTGATGTATGGTGTTCCAGTTTGGGGTGCTCAATCAACCAGAACCGAATACTTATTCAGGCTCCAAAAAAGAGCCATCAGGGCAATTTTTAGACTGAAAAAAACCGAATCTTGCAAACAAATTTTCAAACAGAAAGGCATTTTAACTTTCCCTTCCATCTATATTCTGGAAACCCTTTTATTTGTCAAAAAAAATCCACAACTTTTTACCACATCCACCCATTCGCATAAGTATAATCTCCGAAACAAACTAAATCTGGTAATCCCGAAACACAAAACTTCTTTTTCTGAAAGACACCTCTTACAGGCTGGAATACGTCTATTTAATAATTTACCAGACCACCTAAAACAAGAACAAAAATAGGTCAAGTTCAAACGAATTTTGAAAGATAAACTAGTAGAGACAGCTATATATAATGTGAATGAGTTTTTTTCTATCTTTAATGTACCGGTAAGGTAAACATGTTCCTTAGTTTTAGTTAAAATAAGTTATTTTGAGTTATTTTAGTATTGTAATGACAATTAGTATTGTATATAAGTGACAAATTCCCATGTACAATTTTGTATTCTTGGCATAATAAAGAAACTTGAACTTGAACCTAATAATAACAGTCCCTAACGCTGGACAGGAAAATAGACATGAAAAATCTAAAGAATAGAAAATGATTTGAAAAATTCTTGGTTCAAGATAGAGTGAAAACGGATACAATCAATAGAAAACGTCTTAAGTTTAAGATAATTCAGACATGAGAATAAGAGCCTTAAACTTTATGGCCACATAATGAGGCTTCATAATCATGGACTGACAAAAATAATAGTAAAATACGTAGCACCACTGTCAATGGAGGAGGATGGGTAGATAATGTTAAAAGATATATAAATTGGCCAAAACCAGCAAAGAAGAAATAGTTTTGGAATAACACTTTGAGAAATGGTAGGATAAACAACACACAAACCTTCCGAGAGTCGGATAAAATGAAAAACTGGTGGCCAAATAAGGACAAGAAGCTTTACTTAGTGTCTTCTACCTTGGGACGACTAACAATAATAATATTAAATAGCTGTGCCATATGCACTAAAACACATTGGACAGTGCTGCTTCTCGCGGTGAATTTAGTAATCTTTTGAGAACCATACTGTTTGTAGGATAAATTTAATCTACGAAAACTACTTGATCGTGTTGTAATTGCGGAAAAAGTAATATCATCGTGGGAGCTACAACATTTCCTTTGAACAGTTTTACTAATCAAACATACGTCTATAAAGTTTGGCGTCTGGGGAGGGAGGGGAGTCTAATTTGTAGGAATAAATTATTTACAACAATTTATTTTCAGTCATAGACTGAAACATACTTTACTATTACTGGAACTATCTTTAAAGACATACCAACAAATAACAATTATTTGAACTTACCATTAAATTTTTAATAGTTTGCGCTGTACTTTAGAAGCTGTTAAAAACAAAACTTGACTTAACTTAATCGAAGCTAACCTAATACAATCTAATACAATTCTAACCCAACTCAACCTAACACCCACAAACTTCAACAGTGGTAGCTATTATTTTGGATGTTATTCGAAGTTTAACAATGTGTTAAGGACAACACAGACATTGCATGACCACATAGATGAGCCTGAGGCACATTGTTGGTAAATCGACAGTTGTTTTTGCTGACTTCTGTTAGTAAATGATTTCATGAATATTAGATTGGTCAGCAATTCAGCCATTCAAACCCAATGGTTGTCATGCAAGGATTCATTTTATTTCATGAACGAGTGATGGCAACATTACATAATACTAATATAAATTATACACCAAATATAACACTTTCGTAGGCCTACTACATGGGCATTCACGGGGGTCTGGGTGACATATGAGTCCTATTTACAATATTATGTAATGTAGCCATCTTCCTAAATTTATCATATAGAAATATAGTAAAGAATATTAACAAACACTACAGTTAGGAATGTATATCATACTAAAATAATAAAAATAAAACAGAATTTAAAAGATATTGTAAATAAAACATTTGATTATAAAGAAGACAAAAATATATTCTTCTGGAAGATAGTAAAATTTTATATCGCACCGGATCTGGGTTGTATTAGGTTACATAATAGATTTTAACTTTTGCAGGCCTATAAAATTATATATTTATAAATATTACGCGGTTATTTACCAGTATTTTAGATACATAAAACTGTTTTCAAACGTTAATTAGCGATGAAGCAACTGATAAACTTTTAAAATATTATATTCTGTTCACGTGTTGCCATAGTTAGTAAAACCTGACATTGTTATCTTTGATTTTGTACCTCAAGATGCAAGCTAGAAGACGAAATTCCTTATTTTACGAAAAAACATTACTATTTTCAAAGTTTAGGTAGTAAAAAACTCCTTAATTTCACACAACTCTAGTTAAACACAGTATGTGACATTTGTCCTGTGTTCCTATTGGTGAACATGACCAACCCTACACCGGTCACTTATACTATTTGTTGTAGGATGTTATATTTGTTGAAGGATGTTATATTTGTTGTAGGATGTTAAATTTGTTGTAGGATGTTATATTTGTTGTAGGATGTTATATTTGTTGTAGGATGTTATATTTTTTGTAGGATGTTATATTTGTTGTAGGATGTTATATTTTTTTGTAGGATGTTATATTTGGTGTAGGATGTTATATTTGTTGTAGGATGTTATATTTGTTGTAGGATGTTATATTTGTTGTAGGATGTTATATTTGTTGTAGGATGTTATATTTGTTGTAGGATGTTATATTTGTTGTAGGATGTTATATTTGTTGTAGGATGTTATATTTGTTGTAGGATGTTATATTTGTTGTAGGATGTTATATTGGGTTTTGTGGCGTTCCCTTGTTTATTATTTCTGACATAACGTAATTTAATCAAAATGAAACTGTTGATAAAACAAAAAAGTGATTTCATATTTTTGGTTAAAATAAAATGAAACCTAAACTTTGTAGATATTTTTGTATTTTGTACCTTTACTGCTATCAAATTATTATTCTTTTACTTTTTATATGTCTTTTATTTCGTTAAGTTTAATTTTGACCTTTTAATTTATATAAGCTTCTGGTAAGGTAATGTATTCTTATTAGTTTTAGTTTCTATACTAAAATAAGAATACTGATACAAATAGTATATGTGAAAAACTTAGTATTTATTACACTGAGGTAGTACTTAAACGTGTGTTGACATGTATGGTTTTTTTAAATTTTATGGAACACATTAAAAAGCATAACGTACGAATATATCTGTAATAATATTTTGTAATTACGATAAAAGTCTACTTATGTTCTACATAGAATAAATAAAGAACACTTTTGCATAGTGTTTTATTTCTATTTTAAGAGTATTTATTTTCCATAAACATTTTTACAACACTATAATTAAGATACTTTTTTTACAATATAGGCTTTATAGTCAACTTAAACAAACATTACATTGACATTATACGCCCAATAACATTTCTCATATTCCTTTTTATTGAATAAACATTATACTCACATGTACCAATGACAATTGATATTAAATTGGCTTGTTTCATAATACCATTTGGGAAAAGTAACAAAAGCTACATCTACAGTTATTACACTGATTTCGATCCATAGTCAACCATATCTCTACAATATGCACGTAAGAAATAACTATAACGGCTATTGCATTGCCTATTTAAAACAAGACTAACTTTGATTGAAATGCAATATTTAAAATTGCTGGAATCTATAAAGTTTACTTATATAATAAGTTATTATTATATTTTATGACCACGTGTTCTGATATAAACTCGTTGACTGCATCCAATTATAAATTATAAACAAAACTTAGGATAAACTGAAGAGTTTTCAATTAAACTCTTATTTTGCCAAGTTGAAATGATCACAAATCACTTTGGGAACAGGCCTGGAAACATTTCTGCTCTCTGAAAGAGAATCATTAATTTAAATTTAAGAGGATTATTTGTCTTTAGAAAAACTAAAACGATTTTCTGGGTATAGAAACAAAGTTTTTATGATAAATGCATTTAACTTTTAATTGCAAAGTGATTGGATTGACGCAAGTCAATGTTTGTTTAACAAACTGAACTTCTTCTAAATGCATCACAACTGAAATAGATTTTCTAGAAATTATAATTTATTGATTTATATGTAAATAATACGATATAATTTTTCTTATGATTGGTATAAAATAATAAAGTTGAACAGTTTTAAGAATGAGTTACAATATTCAGTTTAAAGAGATTATGTATTGTACACATATCTTTCGACATTATGTATTGTACACATATCTCCCGACATTATGTATTGTACACATATCTTCCGAAATTATGTATTGTACACATATCTCCCTACATTATGTATTGTACACATATCTCCCTACATTATGTATTGTACACATATCTCCCGACATTATGTATTGTACACATATCTCCCGACATTATGTATTGTACACATATCTTCCGACATTATTTATTGTACACATATCTCCCTACATTATGTATTGTACACATATCTCCCGACATTATGTATTGTACACATATCTTCCGACATTATGCACTGTACACATATCTTCCGACATTATGTATTGTACACATATCTCCCGACATTATGTATTGTACACATATCTCCCGACATTATGTATTGTACACATATCTCCCGACATTATGTATTGTACACATAAGTTATCTCCCGACATTATGTATTGTACACATATCTCCCGACATTATGTATTGTACACATATCTCCCGACATTATGTATTGTACACATATCTCCCGACAATATGTATTGTACACATATCTCTCGACATTATGTATTGTACACATATCTCCCGACAATATGTATTGTACACATATCTCCCAACATTATGTATTGTACACATATCTCCCGACATTATGTATTGTACACATATCTCCCAACATTATGTATTGTACACATATCTCTCTACATTATGTATTGTACACATATCTCTCGACATTATGTATTATACACATATCTCCCAATATTATGTATTGTACACATATCTCCCGACATTATGTATTGTACACATATCTCCCAACATTATGTATTGTACACATATCTCCCGACATTATGTATTGTACACATATCTCCCGACATTATGTATTGTACACATATCTCCCGACATTATGTATTGTACACATATCTTCCGACATTATTTATTGTACACATATCTCCCTACATTATGTATTGTACACATATCTCCCGACATTATGTATTGTACACATATCTTCCGACATTATGCACTGTACACATATCTTCCGACATTATGTATTGTACACATATCTCCCGACATTATGTATTGTACACATATCTCCCGACATTATGTATTGTACACATATCTCCCGACATTATGTATTGTACACATAAGTTATCTCCCGACATTATGTATTGTACACATATCTCCCGACATTATGTATTGTACACATATCTCCCGACATTATGTATTGTACACATATCTCCCGACAATATGTATTGTACACATATCTCTCGACATTATGTATTGTACACATATCTCCCGACAATATGTATTGTACACATATCTCCCAACATTATGTATTGTACACATATCTCCCGACATTATGTATTGTACACATATCTCCCAACATTATGTATTGTACACATATCTCTCTACATTATGTATTGTACACATATCTCTCGACATTATGTATTATACACATATCTCCCAATATTATGTATTGTACACATATCTCCCGACATTATGTATTGTACACATATCTCCCAACATTATGTATTGTACACATATCTCCCGACATTATGTATTGTACACATATCTCCCGACATTATGTATTGTACACATATCTCCCAACATTATGTATTGTACACATATCTACCGACATTATGTATTGTACACATATCTCCCGACATTATGTATTGTACACATATCTCCCAACATTATGTATTGTACACATATCTACCGACATTATGTATTGTACACATATCTCCCAACATTATGTATTGTACACATATCTCCCGACATTATGTATATCTCCCGACGTTATGTACTGAATGTCGGGCTCGTTAGGACTTAAGTTATATATATTTTTCATCATAGTAAGTCTGTTTCCCAATACTTAGTGTACGTAGGATGGGTGAGTGATAATCTTCTTATAAGTTTTCCTTGGCGAATAACTGTCTTTTTGAATAAAAAAGATGATTAATATCATATTGATATTGACATGATATTTAAATATATATTAAATAGATAGTATAAAACTATTATAATAAATGATCCCTGTAGTTATTATAAAACTATTATATTAAATGATCCCTTTAGTTATTATAAAACTATTATATTAAATGCTCCCTGTAGTTATTTTAAAACTACTTTATTAAATGATCCCTGTAGTTATTATAAAACTATTATATTAAATGATCCCTGTAGTTATTATAAAACTATTATATTAAATGCTCCCTGTAGTTATTATAAAACTACTTTATTAAATGATCCCTGTAGTTATTATAAAACTATTATATTAAATGATCCCTGTAGTTATTATAAAACTATTATATTAAATGATCCCTGTAGTTATTATAAAAATATTATATTAAATGATCCCTGTAGTTATTATAAAACTATTATATTAAATGATCCCTGTAGTTATTATAAAACTATTATATTAAATGATCCCTTTAGTTATTATAAAACTATTATATTAAATGCTCCCTGTAGTTATTATAAAACTACTATATTAAATGATCCCTGTAGTTATTATAAAACTATTATATTAAATGATCCCTGTAGTTATTATAAAACTATTATATTAAATTATCCCTGTAGTTATTACAAAACTATTATATTAAATGATCCCTGTAGTTATTATAAAACTATTATATTAAATGATCCCTGTAGTTATTATAAAACTATTATATTAAATGATCCCTGTAGTTATTATAAAACTATTATATTAAATGATCCCTGTAGTTATTATAAAACTATTATATTAAATGATCCCTGTAGTTATTATAAAACTATTATATTAAGTGATCCCTGTAGTTATTATAAAACTATTATATTAAATGATCCCTGTAGTTATTATAAAACTATTATATTAAATTATCCCTGTAGTTATTATAAAACTATTATATTAATTGATCCCTGTAGTTATTATAAAACTATTATATTAAATGATCCCTTTAGTTATTATAAAACTATTATATTAAATGATCCCTGTAGTTATTATAAAACTATTATATTAAATGATCCCTTTAGTTATTATAAAACTATTATATTAAATGATCCCTGTAGTTATTATAAAACTATTATATTAAATGATCCCTTTAGTTATTATAAAACTATTATATTAAATGATCCCTTGTAGTTATTATAAAACTATTATATTAAATGATCCCTTTAGTTATTATAAAACTATTATATTAAATGATCCCTTTAGTTATTATAAAACTATTATATTAAATGATCCCTGTAGTTATTATAAAACTATTATATTAAATGATCCCTTTAGTTATTATAAAACTATTATATTAAATGATCCCTTTAGTTATTATAAAACTATTATATTAAATGATCCCTGTAGTTATTATAAAACTATTATATTAAATACCCTTATTATATATTAAATGATCCCTGTAGTTATTATAAAACTATTATATTAAATGATACCTGTAGTTATTATAAAACATACTTTATATTAATGTTGAAGTGAAAGTCTTAAAAATAGTATATTTGGACATTCTCTAATCTATACACGTTTTATACTATTTCTATAACTGATATAAATATAAAGATGTCTATTGAGTACAGTTTTATTGTGAAACTAAATAGTATGTAGCCTACATAATAATGTACAAAATTCCCTCCCACAGCCGAGAGATGAAATAGTTCTATCAGAATTGTTTGTAGTAGATACTGATAAGTATTGTTATTTTTACAAATTAGCTTATGTGTTAATTTCATCATAAGTTCTTTTTTGAAATATAAATAATACCTATTGAAATGTTTAATTTGATTATTTGCTCCTGAAAAAGACGAACAGAAAAAATATTGTAAAATACATTACTTAAAAACTGTATTTTCACAAAGATATGTTTTATAAATGAATAGGTTTGGCCTATCAACTGAATCATTTTAAAACCGAACACTATTCTATTATTAATTTTTCATTATTTCCCATATACTACGAGAATCAGTATCGGTAATCATTTTAAGGATACTAGAAGGATAAAATGAAACACAAGTAACTAAGAATTTACTTTAATTACAAACCTAACAATTTATAACATTAAACACAAACTTAAAACTAAAATAAATGTGGGCATCTAATGTAAATTGTACATAAGTTAGGAGCAGTTATCGAGGTATTGGGAACAACATGTCAGCACTGTGTTAACATTACTACCAGGTTAGCGTGGTTTACATGAGTGCAGTTTACAATAGTAACTCGACGACATGAATGCATAAACTGACAACATGAGAGAAAAATGTGAGTAGTAACAATAACACAAGGGACGATATGGAGTGACAAGACCTGACACGAGCGACATGAAACTTACAAGCTATTACATGAATTATAAACTATCGTAAAACATGATAAATAACTATTACAGACTCAATATCTGACCTATTACTTACTGCTAAACTATGAAGGAGTGGATATGTCTACATATTTGTACTGGCCGTTTCTGAGTTCTTCTTCATATCTGTAAGAATCTGAGAACAATGAGCATGGAAAGGATACTTGGGCATTAAAACAATGGGAATTTATCGTATGAAATAATCATACATAAAACAAGTGATTTTTCCTGTAAGGCATAAATGGTTAACAAAACATTTTTTTACAGATCATAAACAAACATTTAAAAATACAATTTCAACCCCTAAAGTAACATAAACTTATTCTAAATCAATAGTGGTGTTTCAGTTATACAGATAATTTCATTGAGATAGGAAGTAAAGGACGAACGTGTGTAGAACCCTGTCACGTGACTTCATGACGTCACTGGGCGATGACGTCACTGGGCGATTAGATGACGTAGAGCACGTGAGGGGAATACCCCCACCACCGCACCACGGCGCCGACCCTGCAACAGACACAAGCGTACAATAGCCTACTTGTAAAGTATGTACAAACTTACGGGGTTGCTGAGAGCAACTTTCTGGAATGTATTCCATCGCTTACCTAGTGACAGACATGTGTTTCAGTTTAAGGCTTTCAAATCTTTCCCTCTTTGTTGCACAGTTGCAATTATATTTATAATAACAAACAAGATAGGTTAACGATAATCTGTTGTATTTATAGTGAATTAAAATATAGTTTACCATTGAGACCATCTATGAATGTAATATCATACGCAATAAATAAATATAAACCTCATTTTACCACTAAACCAATAAATTGAATTTCTCTTAGTTTTTCTAAATGAATGTACTACCAACATACATGTATTTTTCAATGAGAAAATTCTGTATTTTGTAAACAAAGCGCTAAAAAAGTGCTTTAGTATTATATATTTCATGTATGTTGTAAGATTAATATTGAACTTATGTTTACGAAATTTTTGTATGTCTGTTGGTGCTGAACAAACCATTTGTAAAACATATATAAGGATATGTATGAATAACATATGTCTAAAAATACTCTCACTAAAAATATATTAATTTTTGTGGCACATACATTTAAAGAAACTCATGATAAATGTAATTTACTTGTTGAATGATAAGAATATTTAAATGTTTTTATTGACTAACGCTTACTTACACCGAATTTAAAGTAATTCGTAGCCATCAAATGATAATGTACATCTTTAAAGAACGAAATACGTAATAAGCATTGACATATTAGTAAACTATTCAAATAATACAGAACTTAGATAAGAACGAGGTTTAGTCTTATAGGTCCTTAAAATAAATATAACTACAAACTACGCTCATTTTATAAACTGATCAACTTGAAGAACATCAAGAGCTTGTATCTGTAAAAAGATCTTTAATGATCAGTGATACGCCTTTTTACTGATGATTTTTATGTCAGATGCACTGGATCCAAAATTTAAATTTACACTGTACGAAAAATTTTCAGTGTATTAAAAAATTCAAAGAATCAAAATATTTAGGGAAATACGTAAAACCTGCTCAAAAAATCTGTTAAAAAGAATGTATTCTTTATGTTTTGAAAAGAACGGTTCATTTGATTAAAATGTAAATAAATAATAGGATATAAACCATATTCCTTTACTGCATTCCAGCTTGAGTGCATACATATGTTTAGCTAGAAACAATCCTTGATTTAGATAACTGTGTAATATATCTCGCAAAAACCAATATAGGTAAAAATAATCTAAATATGTCAGGAGTTTTCTGAATTTTTCACTAAAATGTTATTTCCATTCTTTATAAAGCCTATAAAAAGTATTCGGAACTCATTTCACGAGTATAAAGTTCATAAATATTGCATTGAATTCAAGATTATTTATTGCATTGGCAAGCAGTTCAATGTTTTGATAAGGTAACAATTAGACATTTAAATATAATTTGAACGGAAAAACGTAAGCCGTTGTGAGGGCTGGATGTGCCGTAAACGTTAGTTAGTAGAATGGCTTAGTAAAATACTGTAAAAACGTTTCTTTGATAAAATATAAACACAAACAATTGTTTATATACTTCAATACTAAAAAAGTAAAAATGTTAAGTGTGAAATCAGTTTTTCTTAAAAAAGTCCTTTTCAGTATCTGTCAAATGAGATTTTTCTATAAGTTTGGTAAATTAGAAGTAGGAAAAGATAAAAAAGTAATAATCCTGTCTAATTAAATATGCTCTTTTTAGTATTGTGATATATATATATATATATATATTTATATAAAACGTTCAGTTAACACGTCAATAAGAACTTGTAGACAAACACACACTGAAGGGGCCTCCCGACCAATACATACCCACCCTACCATCGAAGAGGTGGGTTACTTCATCCTAACGATTTGGATTTTATGGAACTGTGACAATTATGAAATACTTAACACGTATTAAAAACACTCCCTAATAGACTGTTTTTAGATGTTGATCATGAGCGTAACTTTTTTCTTCAAAATCTTTTTCAGAAAAGTGGGGGTAACATGCTAAGTTTGGTTCTATTTTTTTGTTCTAAATTATTTATTAGTTAAGTTAATGCGTTAAGTTTTAAACAAATGACTGTCTCACTTATAAGCCTACAACAATTAATTCATACTTAATGAATACAATTAATCCATCTATGTGCAGATAAATACTGTCATTGAAACAATGCTACGATCTCAATAGTTAGTGAAGTTTGAAACACAGCATAAACCATATATTTGAAAACATATACATTTTTCAGATTCACCCATTTTGTAAATAGTGCGTAAGTTAATATCACCAGTTTACCTGGTTTTAATTACCCTAACAGCGGAGTAATTAGCAGAAACTGGTGCTCGTTAAATCGTGAAAGATAATGAGGACTCTGTTGGTTTTTCGTTAAAAATGAAAGATGAAAAGACTAAATCAATATCGCAAACAAAAAGAAACGTTCTCCATTTTAAAAGAAGGCTTTATTAATATCGGAAAGAATGGATGGGGGTGAAGTTGGACAAAGGAAAACGGAGTTGCTCTGTATTTCTGGAAATAAATAAAACATGAGAATAATATTTAATAATTTGCAATCTCGGGCGCAGTGTACACAAGAAGAAAGATTTCTGATTAAAAACGGGAGCCGAGAGGAGGGTTGGGGAGGGCGGGCGACTCAATTTTCTTTTTAAGACTTTTAATTGCTTCGGCCATCGCTTCCCCGCGGCGTTCGTCTTATTTTTTGCAACCCTCGGCTTGATTTTTCTCCTCCCCTCCCCGGCAATATCGTACCCTTCATTCAGCTCAGAGACACTCAGTTCGGTCATGCGCACTCCACCCTCGCTTCTGCTATTGCAACAATCTCTGTTATTGTATTGATGCAGCTTGGACCATCTTCCTGACAACCTCACACAGAAAATGCTTTTTTAAATATTGTTTATAATAAAGACTATACTTTCCATTTTTGATAACTTGCATTCCATGTATATGTTATATTGCAGTTTAAGAAACTTTTTGGTTCGAAAATAAATGATTCCACCTACAAATTTTTATAGTGCAAAGTTTTGTGAAACATGGACTATAACTAAAGTCATCTGTTTTCTAAAATCTACAGTTTTATTCAAAAACTCGATGACATTTTTTTTAATTAACCGTTAAAATAAGATGTCTTACTCGTGACTTAAGAAGTATCTGGCATGTCAGTTAGCTGAAAATCAGACCAATACTTCGTTGTTTGGATTCCACGTTAAGCTGTAGGTTCCTTAGTTTCGCTGGCTATTGTGATTTTAATAATAGACCTTTCAAAGGAACAGTTGACCTTAGTTAGTACCGTAACGATGACACTCATCAGACGCATTCATATCTCATATTCACCCATATCTTTACGATCGGCGTCTTGATTATGAATAATGAATAAGAACTTTAATGTAACCCAACTACGTAGTCTACCTATGGGGAGTGTAGTTATAAAATGAAAATTAATAATTTAAAATATTTATTGCCTAGAATTATATAATAACTGAAACTAATAATACGTAAAATAATTAGACATCTATGCACTTTCTAGACGCCTCGCCAACCTTGAATTTTTATCACCAGAGGGTAGAATTAGGTCTACATTTTATGAGAAAAAACTTTTTATTCCGTTGAAATAATGTTTTATACAACAAAAATTAGAAATTCTAAATTTTTGAAAATTTTAATTTTTGATTTATCTCCATTAATTTTCGTGATTTTTTCATAAATTTTAAAATTCGATGTAGTTTTTTTTCTGATTAACACGAATTTGAACACTACTTTGGTCTACGACAATTATTTCTCGAGATATCGTGGGAAAACTACGTTTGCGGCAAATAACCTATGGTATGTGCACAATGTTGATAGGACGTACGGCCGGTAGGTGGTCCCGGAGGCCAGGAACCGGAATTTAACACAAGTCATGTAGACGATTAGGATAAGTTCTGGTAGGTTAGGTAAGTAAAAAGTGTAGTTTTCGGGCCGTTGAAATTAATTTTATTAAAAACCAATTATATATATTCGTGTTCAGCATTAAAAAACAAGTAAATTTAAAATAAATTGTTGAAAAATACCGATAAAAATGTTTTTTCTACTATCACATAAAAACTAGTTTGATTATTTACTATCGTATAAAAATCTAGTTCTTAAAATTTTCGGAGAAAAACGAGTTTTTCGCGGCCAAAGTAAACCTTCCAAAGAATTACAAACTCATATTTAACCACTTTTTCAAGAAGAAATCATGTACCTATTCAGATGCGTCTAGGAAGTGTATAATTACTAATAATTTAACGCAGCAAATTCAGTTTCTTTACGTTATGATTTTAAAGTTGATTTCTCTTAAAAACTGAAGCAATGACCATGAACGATCATATTGGGGGGAGGGGGGGGGGTAAGTTGGCGGCTGTGCCTTAACATTACTTTGTCGTAATGTGAGATTTGGCACCGCAGCAAAGAGTAAAACAAATGTTTGGCGTCCGCTCTTTTCACTATGCTAGGAAACGTCTCCTTGGACCGGCGCCCATTGTGAAACCAGTTTATATTTCCTCACGACAGATGTAATTTAATCAAGTCCTATAACTACTTCTTAAGAAATTATTTGATTTGGCTCTGGTTCTAATAACGTTTTATTGATGTAGGGCTTGACTATTTACTAAAGGAAACATGATAAAACTTACTTTTTCAATTCCAGTGACCATTTTCAAGTTTAAACTTGAAACTCATTCCACACATAAAAATACAGTTTGACAGAAAAAAGAAAGTTAGAAACATACCCTTGCCACATATTCAGTAAATGTGGACCAGAAAATAAAGAATAGTAATAACGACAATAACAATGTTGAGTCTAGTCCTTTAATATCAACTGAAAGACAATAACAATGTTGAGTCTAGACCTTTAATATCAACTGAAAGACAATAACAATGTTGAGTCTAGTCCTTTAATATCAACTGAAAGACAATAACAATGTTGAGTCTAGTCCTTTAATATCAACTGAAAGACAATAACAATGTTGAGTCTAGTCCTTTAATATCAACTGAAAGACAGTAACAATGTTGAGTCTAGTCCTTTAATATCAACTGAAAGACAATAACAATGTTGAGTCCTTTAATATCAACTGAAAGACAATAAAAATGTTGAGTCTAGTCCTTTAATATCTACTGAAAGACAATAACAATGTTGAGTCTAGTCCTTTAATATCAACTGAAAGACAATAAAAATGTTGAGTCTAGTCCTTTAATATCAACTGAAAGACAATAACAATGTTGAGTCTAGTCCTTTAATATCAACTGAAAGACAATAACAATGTTGAGTCTAGTCCTTTAATATCAACTGAAAGACAACAACAATGTTGAGTCTAGTCCTTTAATATCAACTGAAAGACAGTAACAATGTTGAGTCTAGTCCTTTAATATCAACTGAAAGACAATAACAATGTTGAGTCTAGTCCTTTAATATCAACTGAAAGACAATAACAATGTTGAGTCTAGTCCTTTAATATCAACTGAAAGACAATAACAATGTTGAGTCTAGTCCTTTAATATCAACTGAAAGACAATAAAAATGTTGAGTCTAGTCCTTTAATATCAACTGAAAGACAATAACAATGTTGAGTCTAGTCCTTTAATATCAACTGAAAGACAATAACAATGCTGAGTCTAGTCCTTTAATATCAACTGAAAGACAATAATATTTTGTAGCGTAAACCATGTTTGGACTGTGATATGAAAAAGAAATGTCACCTCTAATTTAATAACACACATTGTGAGACACTTTTAAACAAAGTAGAAACTTGAAATGGGTATTTAAATGAATCTGGGGTAAATAAAAGAAAACAAATTTATTTCATTGAAAGGGGTTTTCCAGAAAAAATTTGGTTTCTACCTCTGAATATACAAATATAAGCTTTATGAAACTCGTTATTTATAAAGGTGGGTTTTTAATGAAACAATACCACATATTATAAATTTTGGCCCATAACTAAAAAAAATATGTCAGTGGATCTAAAAAAAGACATTTTAGATATAAAATGCTTCAATACTGATTTAGAACATTAGGGATGCATGAAATTGAATTTATTCTCATCTTAAATCATAATACATTT
The DNA here is from genome assembly GCA_035578905.1 of Stictocephala bisonia. NCBI lineage: Eukaryota > Metazoa > Arthropoda > Insecta > Hemiptera > Membracidae > Stictocephala > Stictocephala bisonia. Next base: position 983,121 of record JAQJVL010000126.1, read on the forward strand.
ACACTCTTACAGACAATGGAAAAGCAATAATATTGGCTACAGTTTGAGATAAAAATAGATAATATTTCGTGAAAATATTTTATGTTTAAAACTTAGGCCTACTTCATTGTATATAATGTATATTACCTGAATGCTAAGAAACCAAATAAGGAGAAAAGAAATGCGAAGTCTGTATTGGACAGGCCACAACAAGGAATGGAAGTTAATGTCCCTCGATCTAATATTATAATAATAATACATATAATGTATAAAATGTGCATGAATGGATGGTCAATGCCAAACAAATATATGGGAGGGAGGGGTTAAAAATCAGTCCTTTATGTGCGCATATTGGGTGGGTGATTTTCAAACGAATAGCTACAATTAATTTAAGTACGTTGTTTTACGTGTTACGCAAACAATTTATTTTAAATAATATATAAATGGTTTATAATTGTTGACCATTTCAAATCTTTATTTTTGAGCACATTCATTCCAAAAACAACAGACATTTATAGCAATGTGAAACACAGACGACTAGAGATCTGGGCAGAACAGTTTTTCACCTGACTCAATGATGTAACTATGTGATTCTATAGTCAGCGAAACCGCTACACCTATGTAGCTTTTGTACCATTTTATCACGATTTTAAAACTGTGCAATAATACAGCCGAAGAAAATATAGTAGGAAAATATTAAACGCATTTTCACCCTCTAGAGGGGTAAATTGTAATCATCCATATTTAAGAGTGCCCCTAATGGAATAAGTCGTTAGCGTTTAATGAGAAATGAAAGAAGAATAATTCCCCTCCTCTTCTACCCAGGAAAGACAATAATCCTGGCGAAAGATATATTGGCCAGATTTATAACCAATTTCTAAAATTCCCGGACAGTAATGCTGGCAGAAGTGCGGGAAAAGTTTCGAGCCGGATAAAACCGGGGATTTGAACAAAGTCTTTCGGTTTTGATTTATTTTCTGTGCCATCACAGAAAGAAAGGGTGGACCCTAAGAGGGGAAGGCTGACGATGCTGTCAGAATCAGTGGATCTGCGAAATAATTTCAGAAGGGATGGATTTTATGCCATCAACCCTTTTGGAAGAGACGGGACTTAAAAATAAAAGACCCTTAAGTAATGGAAGGAAAGAAATTGCTTTGCCTTTGGGCTGCTCATTTTAATGTCTCGTAGAGGGCGGAGTTGTTATTCCTTTCCCGCCAGGTCGAGACACTGGCTACTCAACTCTTTGTGCACCGTTCAAGCTTTATCAACACAGACAATTATAAATATATATTTCATTGAAACAGTATACTCATGTTTTAGTAATTGAACATTAAATGTGGACTAAAATAAATTGTTGATAAGATGATACTTATCACCGTGTTTAAGTTTCATTACAACACAGTCACGTGTTGTGAATGAGCATCATTTAGTTCATAAATTATTTAGGTAAATGACAAACACCCATATTAAGGTGATATTTTAATGTAAATAAATAAGATCAGCTGTTTTCATTATACATTTAGTATTGTTGATCTTTAAAAAATATGTCTTTGAAAATATTGCGTTACGTATGTAATGACTGAGTAGTAATGAATATAAACAGTTCAGATATAATAGATTCAGATGAATATAAACAGTTCTCCATATCACTAAGATTTCTCCCAGACTATTTTAATTGTGTTTTTATGTTAAGATATAAGTGGAATTTTAAACTAAACAGCTTATGAAACGTATGAATGTTGGTGTGAATTTTGTCTCTTACCAATGGTCTCTCATTGTAATATGAACGCGTAATTTTTAATTTAATTTTGGAATCAAATTGCCATTATTTGGTTGACAATTTTTGACATCAGAGTCTGGTTGTATAAGCTAAATAGGAAAGACCCTCTTTTAATAAAAAAATAATGAAAGATCATATAAAATATGTCATCTAATATGTATAAATTAATCTACCGATAATCAATATATCTGTGACCTTGAAAATATTATTGTAATCAAGGTTCTAAAAATATTAAATTTAGCTGTTCGAAACACATTTATTTTTTCATGGAAAAATACTCTTTTATATGAATGACTGTATACATATTTACATTAATATTCTCAAATTAAATCAAGTGGGTATTTTATCGTAAATTTACCTATTAAAAAAAAAGTATAATAAAATCAAATCGTCAAAAAATCTAAATATAAAACGATTAAATATTTAAAACTAAGTTAGTATGTATTTTAAAAATACATTTAATATAATTTTTACAAAATGACCTAACGTACAGTACATTTCGTCTGTGCCTCTCGGGAGGGGGCGATCCCTCTGCCCCCAGTAGTATTACTGACGGGTCATCTACTGGTGCGACCGCTGCACTTTATTTATAATTTTTGCATCTGACTAATAATTCCATGTTTACTTTAGCAAACTTTAACGTTTTGATTATTGAACTGCATTTGAATTCCTAACTAGTTCCTGGTTGTTTTTTTTTTTTTTTATATTTATTTGGGGGGGAGGGTCTGTACACAAGCTGTTAAACACATTGAATACTACATACAAAAAATCAGTTAACACACCCAGATATAATCACCCCCTACCTTCATGACAGATGCTGGATAATGTACGTTTTAACGAATTTAGTGTAGATTTACATTCATTTTAAGCTCTCATTTGCAAAATCAGGCATTTGTCTTAAAACCTGAAGTAAAAAGTAAATAAATAAGAAATACATAAATATTTAAATAAAGAAAAACACGAAACCAATTATTTCAGATGTATGTAAATATTCATGTTAGCAATGAAATTCTAAACCAAAGTAGAGACAACTAATAATAACCTTAAACCAAACAAGAATCATTCTTCATCGGGTACGTACTTACATTTAACATTTAAACTAACATATATTGTTTAAAAACCCGTTATTTATAAAAAATTGATTATTACAATTATTTTTTACTTTAATTTCTTAGTTAAGCTGATGGACAAATGGCCTGAATTAGTACGATGACTATAATATTTTTAAAAGTACAATTTGTTTATCTCCGTATTTTTCGGAAACTTTTGCAGTATAACAGAGAAAATATTTAATTATTAGATAGATACATAATTAGGAAGTTCATCGATGATGACAATAAGTGCATAGGGTAGAGAGTGGACAGATGAGCTAAGCCAGCCCAGCTACCTGGCAGGATCACGCACCACTTAGCTACGTATATGAAAATGTGCTGGGAATAAAATAAAACCACCCAAAACCTCAAATAATTTAAAAGTATTTAGTTTGATAAATGTGAGTAAAATAGCCCGTCGCAAAAACTATATTTATTATTATTACGTTTACTCGAATTTGATTACTGGTTTGTTCAAAATTCTTACTAATTAATCAATTTACACTGATTAAGGTTTATTGCCTCCAACAAACATCAACTTGGTTGATATAACCCCCAAAGGATCAACTCCATGTGTATTCCATACAAGTTTATCCCTAATTATGAAGATTTTACTCATTTATTAGTAAATACAAAAATACATTTTTTTTATATACAGATGAAATTATTAAATAGATATGCTTAACTATATTATGTATTAACAGTCGAAGGTTAATAATCTCAGCGAAACTAACTGGTTACACAGCTATATTTTTCATTTTAACAATTGGCGATCTTTTTTAAGAATTTACATACAAAGCCTGTAGTTGGAAAACATTTTGGTAATTATTTATTGGAACATAACCAATCACAGTTTTTCCGGAAGTATAATTTATAACAATTTAACCGAAAAAACAATTCTCTCATTAATAAGTATCATAAACATTAAATAACCTAAATAATAATTTTCTAAAACCGAAGACAATACTAATTAGCAAAAAATGCTACCTTAGGTTCTCCTTATCACAGTGACCTTGCATAAACCAGGGGATATCTCTAACTGATCCTAGTCATCTTGATAAGAAATAGAGTTGTGGCTAAACAATTATCAATTATCGATAGTTGTAATAAGTTTCTACACTATTCTGTAAAAACTTAAATAACAATTATACACATGTCTCAAAGATCAATTGATAGGTTTTAAAATTGAGAAACGGTTGATTTGTACTAATGAAACAAATAAAAACTATCCTTTTAAGTTTATTACGTTGTTTAGATTATGTATAGTTTATATTTTAAAGTGTTGGGGGGAACAACCATAACAATAACAATTATAAGTACTAAAAACGGATATTACATTTCTAAATAAAGTTTATGGTTTTATAATATGGATTATCGAGGTATTGCTCGTATTTAAGTAGTTTAATTTACACTAATTGGAAGTGTGCTAACCACAAATCAGCGCGGTTTGTTCAATTTGCCTTTCAGAGGCTCAGCCAAGGTTTGCTCCTCGAGATGTTTACTTCAGTGTGGTCGAGGCTCCGTGAAGAAATTAACGGAAAACTAAGAGATTGAGTCCGGGCCGAGTCGGAGGGTGCGGCGGGGGGTGGTGAATCAATAAAAATCTTGATTTTGAAAAGGGGAGAAATGAGTGGGAAGGGTGGTCTTTTTATCTGTGAGATTTTTCTTTGCAAATGGAAGGGCTGATGGAGAGGGTTGCTAAAAATTTAATCCCCTGCCTCCCCCACCACACTGTCTCGCACCCTGTTATTTTCTTTCCTCACACTTCCACCCTCTTGTCTAACAGTTTTTATATTTTACTCGACTGATTTTTGTCGGGGGTGATTGTAATGGCGGCCAGCCGGCCGAATGGCTGCCGAATCAATGACTGTTCGGTTACAATTTAACCCTCTTCTACACTTATTTGTCGGGGTTGTTTATTTAGGTCACGTGAGCTTGTTGTTTACATTGAGTAAGGAGTGCGAATAAACTTTGTGATTTTACATAGGCTCATTGTCAAGTACTGAAACATCAGTTATTTTACATAGGCTCATTGTCAAGTACTGAAACATCAGTTATTTTACATAGGCTCATTGTCAAGTACTGAAACATCAGTTATTTTACATAGGCTCATTGTCAAGTACTGAAACATCAGTTATTTTACATAGGCTCATTGTCAAGTACTGAAACATCAGTTATTTTACACAGGCTCATTGTCAAGTACTGAAACATCAGTTATTTTACATAGGCTCATTGTCAAGTACTGAAACATCAGTTATTTTACATACGCTCATTGTCAAGTACTGAAACATCAGTTATTTTACATAGGCTCATTGTCAAGTACTGAAACATCAGTTATTTTACATAGGCTCATTGTCAAGTACTGAAACATCAGTTATTTTACATACGCTCATTGTCAAGTACTGAAACATCAGTTATTTTACATACGCTCATTGTCAAGTACTGAAACATCAGTTATTTTACATACGCTCATTGTCAAGTACTGAAACATCAGTTATTTTACATAGGCTCATTGTCAAGTACTGAAACATCAGTTATTTTACATAGGCTCATTGTCAAGTACTGAAACATCAGTTATTTTACATACGCTCATTGTCAAGTACTGAAACATCAGTTATTTTACATAGGCTCATTGTCAAGTACTGAAACATCAGTTATTTTACATAGGCTCATTGTCAAGTACTGAAACATCAGTTATTTTACATAGGCTCATTGTCAAGTACTGAAACATCAGTTATTTTACATAGGCTCATTGTCAAGTACTGTAACATCAGTTATTTTACATAGGCTCATTGTCAAGTACTGAAACATCAGTTATTTTACATAGGCTCATTGTCAAGTACTGAAACATCAGTTATTTTACATAGGCTCATTGTCAAGTACTGAAACATCAGTTATTTTATACTGTAAATAAAAGTGTAACCAAACAAATCTTTAAAAACTTTGTTGAATTGATAATTTGTTTGAAATCTATAAATTGATGAATAATATTCTGGAAGATATAAGCTTTAATTATAAATTAATTACAATATATATCTCATATAATAGTAATATTTTGCCAGTACTTTGGTTAGTTAGTGAGGTCTGCTACTACAGCTGGTTTAAAGAGCATTACATTTACATGGGACTACACTAGCGCTCCACTATTGGATCTGAAATCAGCCGATGATTAGCAAAACAAAATTTAACAATGGATGAAAAAAGTGTCTGTTTGTATAAAAATAGTAATATAAGCTACTGCACTGTTGACTGTCATGTTTAGCATCATCAGATTATATATTTAATCAAATATCACATGAGAAAGAATAAGCGAACATAGTCTTAGCTAATAACTGTTTATTGATAAATTGACTAAACAATTAACGTCTTACTAACTGAGCAAAAATAAAAATAGCTGATTTAAAATAACATTTAATACGTCATTTGGATCGAAGTACGTACTTCCTGTACACACATCTTTGTGATATATATTCAATCAGCTGACTCATCAAATTTATAGAATTTGATATTGATATTTGTGATAAAAGATTCATTTAGAATATTTAGAAATAATACTAAGAAATATTTAAAATTATATTTAATGTGTTAAAAATTTGCTTAAACTTAAATAAATGAAAACTTTTAGTAGTAAAAACTAAAGCTTCCAGTAAAGGCCGCGATAAGATGTTATTTACAACATTAACATCACCAAACGTTTCGCCCATGCTCTGATGTAGCATACTCAGTGATAACTCTTGAGTACCATCTCTACCACATCAGAGCATGTGTGAAACGTTTGGTGATGTAAATAGTCTACATAACATCTTGACGCGGTCTTTACCGGAACCTTTGTTTTTAGTAATATCGTCGACCGCCAAACGTATGAATTAAGCATCATTTAGTCACTAATAGAGTGTAGTAAAATCACATTGTAAGGAAAATAAGGTTATAATAATTCTGTTGTTTGTTAACTCTCATATTTAAGAATAAATATATTGAAGTAAAATATGCAACAAAGACTCAAATATTTGATTGAATATTATGTTCACAAACACAAAAAAACACGGTTTAGATTGCAAACAATGTTAAATATATACAGAATATATGTTATTACATTGGTTTGTTATTTTAAATACTTTTTATGAACAATAGAAATAAAATAATAAAATAAAATAATTACTTAAGCAGAATGAATAAATAATTTAAAAAAGCCTATTTAATTGGTTTGAAAAAATTGCAGGATCCAGTTAGAGAACTATAACGTATTTATGTAACGATAAATAAAAATAAAAAACCTTATCAAAGGAAATATCCTGGAGACGACTAAGGTTCATTTGTTCCTAGCCTATATATTGAAGAGACTTTCAAAAGAAAACCTGCTTTAGTTAGTAACAAAGGCTATATTCACTTAAACCACAACCATCACTCGCGATTTCTTATATTGTAGTCTATAGGTGTCCTTATAATATGATACACCAAAACTTCTCATTTCCTACAAAAATAAATATTTAAAGGGATTCATTAAATTAATTATAATTGTAAAATTACTGCTCATAACAACTATAAGAATATTCGAGGTGAATACACTAGGCCATGTTTTGTTAACGATACTCCTTCCTTATTTTGGGACTAATTTTATCGTTTTAGGCCCCTATTCGAAATTGAAGGTAACATGTGTTAAAATTACTGTACGTAGAAACAAGTTAACGTCACACAACACACATTTATTGGAATGTTAATAAAAAACAATACAAATATGTTATTAGTATATGTTGATAACCTATGTTTACCACCCACCAGAACGGAGGGACTCAAGTATATTTATAATAGGGACTATGAAAGTACTCTATCTCAAAGTATAGGGGAATATTATTTCTGTAGCCTATTTATTATCTCCTGCAAACTTTTTTTTTTTTTTTGTTTTGCTATGCTTAGTACTGAACCAAAATTAAGATGAGAAATATATTTGGCACATTAGGTAATGTATAGATACAGTAGTCATACATTACTAGGGTCTCTTGCTAGTGCTCAATGAAGGAGGTCCACCCGAAGTTGAATACGTTTAGACTCTTGTCCGTAACAACGCTATAGAAATGCTCAGTATTACATTCCACTTGAGTGTAAAGTTAATAAAAATGGTTTAATAATGTCCTTTAGTTATCCAAATTGTAAGTAAATAAAAAATCAATTCAGTGTCGGTTTGGTTAGTTACCAATACATTAAATATACACATGTTAGGTATTAATCTGAGTTTTACATTTGAACAATTAGTATTTTGGTAACCCATTATATCATTGTTCCTAATGTTGAATGAATTAGGTACAAGCCATAGTTACATAGACCACGTATATTCATCATATTCTATACATATATTACAAAAGTAAATAAATAAACATTAATATATGAAATACTTCAACTGAAGTAAATAAAATATATTTCCCAATAGTTTAGTACCTTAGTTACTCATATTTCAGTTCAAAAATGGTATTTTATTAATTTTTGTCATCTTAACTAATAAGTGCAAATTTAGTTTTAGAAAACATATTTTTCAGGACATACAAGTGACGAAAAAGATTTATTTTCTTACTTATGACGAGTTTAAAAAAATAATATTTTAGTGTAAGTGTACATTATTTACCGATTATTTTTATTGACTAATAAAATTAACAGTTCAATTTGTACAGTTATATTTATTTGTCGTACATTATTACATTATTTAAAAATATGAGTAGAGTTCAATTTGAGTCAATAGCTTATTAAAAAAAATCTTGTGAGTTCACACGGGCAATAGGCCTATGCGTGACCTTTACATACAACTTGTGAAGGTACAAATAGCTCAACCGGTGATTCAATCCTTGATATCTACAGCCTAAAGATTGTTATCTAATATATATAGGATCCACTTGATTGTTTTTATTATGGATTATCGTTGTAGATTATTTTTGTTATATGTATTACTGGTTAGAAAGAGTAATACTATTATATTTATTAGCACAAAGAAATATTTCTATATTCGTAAAGTATTCTAAATATTGGTATAGTGATTTATACATTATTCAGATTAGTCCTCTCAAATAGCATTAAGATAGCGAAGAAAATATATAGCTGCTATTTGAAAAATGTAAAACATTCATCTCTTAGTAATTAGGATACTAAGAGATGCACTTTAAAACATGTTTTGGCTTTGCAAATAAATACCTATGCTAGAGGTATTTATATTAAATAATATTTTGACAAACAATATACTATACTACCCGTTCAGTCTAAGAGTATCTGTATGTGTCACCTAGACAATATAATATCTATGGAATAGTTTTTAGAATCTTTTATACACGTAATAAAATACACTTTGTTACTATTATTTCGTTATTATTTTAAATTACTTTTATACTTTATAAAATAAAGTCTATTATGAACACACAAAAAAATTAATTAAAAAGCATCATTTCGTATTAATAATATTTGAATTGAATATGTATAACAACTTTGATTTCTCAAGAACCTAACCGTTGTTAAAGAAAATCAATTTTAGATTGAAATTTTGAAATTATGTATTTAGAAACAACAAACAGAATGTTGTACTAACATTTAAATGGGCTTTATTAATAAAAATGGTATATGAAAATTTCTTATTTGCTATAATGTACATTAAATAAATTTATCCTAGTAAAAAATTTTTACTTACTACAAATATTTTAATTTATTTTGGTGACATTCATTTTATATTACATATATTATTTACTCTAATAATTGATTTTAGAAATTGGTTACAAGGTACACTAAAAAGTGGGACCATTAGAATGACCCTTAAATCAAGTTTGATTTCATAAATGTTCATTTCATTATATTTTGATAACATTATACCTAGACTAAAGCTACTGAAGGAAAGCTACTCACCGGGTGGCCGCCGGGCCGACAGTGTGCAGAATGCCGGGTGTCCATCCGGCTTGCAGACCGGACCTGGCCGGAGAATCCGGTTTTGGCATTTTTCCAAACTAAAACAATACGAGGGTCCCTGGTCAACCCTTCCTTGCTCGGAAGAATAGCCAATTATTTAAAAATGCCCAATTTTTCTTGTCTAATCTAGGAAGGGTAAACAGCGGGCAGGGGTGCGTACAGTCAGGGCGGGAAGTTGCCTGGCCAGTTTGTGCCCCTACCTGCCCGCCGAGGTTCGAATATTAATCAGGGGTCGACTGCTAGAGGACTACGATCGGCGTTACTAAAGCTACTATTACCATAACTACAAACAACAAATTATCAATTCGATACCAAACAAAGATTAAAACAAAAATAAACTTGAACAAATATACCTAAGGCTGCGTGTTTAATAATTTGTTTACCTAAATATCTTTATACTATAAGCACCACCTACCAACCCTACACAGGTGGCACATATCCGTTACCTTACACATAGGGAAGGACTGACCCTCTCACTCTACAGGCTGTTTACGATGTATCCTTCACCCTTAAATACGTAATAACTCGAGGCCACGTGCAAATTTAACAACACGTAGGTTCTTGGAGTGCAAATTTCCTAACTTTAAACTACCTTGAACTGTACCATTATACTGTCAACTTAACTATTAAAACTGCAAATTCTATTAATTCTGCATAATTATTTATTTTCTCCTATTTAATATGATCACTAGAAGAACGGTGATTCTACTGTGGTTTTGAAAAATATGTCTGATTTAAAACATTTAAACAACAATTTAAAGTAAACCTAAAGTAAATTTTTGTATATTCTCATGGATAAACGACGTTAGTAACAATAACGTATTTCTATTTTTTTTTTTCATTGGACCTTACCAAATATAGGCTTAATATAAACAGATTGTGAAATTTTCAGTAGCCAACGTTTCGGGCTCGTTGTAGAGACCATCCTCAAGAGAAAACTGAAGTTGCAGGAAAAATGTAAACTTGAGTCGATATAAATAAACTCTATTTGTTAATCTATAAATAGCGCCACTTTAAAAATTATAGGGCTATTTAAAATGCTTATTAACTAACAAAAATAAAGTTGGTCTTAAAGTGCGTGTTGAAATGCTGCAAATAATATACAAACCACAATAATGCACAATAAAATGTTTTATCAAGTAGTTAATTTTAAAAAACAACAATTAGAAATTTTTATTTGCTTGAGGTTAAGGCAACTCCTGTTTTATATAGTCAAATATGTTTAGATTAGAACTTTGAATGTCCTTCATTCAGCCAAATGACAATCCTGATACTCAGTTATCTTCCCTAAACAACGCCTGAATCCTGAATATATTGATACCTTACATAATCAAAACAAAACTGACATAAATTTTTATTTCATATGTTGTATATTTATCAAACCTTACATATAAAAAAATTCACTATTACTTTCCCAAATGCGTTGTAAATTTGGGCATTAAAATCTCGTAATGGAAACTGTCACTTGATTTAAGCACAACTTATTAATTACGGTACAAGTTGTTTACACCCGTAAATAATCTTTTTAATGACATTGCTAAGCCATAACCATGTGTTTATTAAGTCATAAACGCCTTAAGTAATGCCATTACAGGTGATACACACAATGTAACTCGTATTACACAAGCCCACATTACAATGTTGTAATACACTCAGTCTAGTCATTACATCAGTTGAATTGTAGTAGGTTGATTGTATTATCAACTAATGCATATATTCTCATACATATATATTACATTATTTAATAGCCATGTCAATTAATTGTTAATTGGCTGTTTCAGAAAACATTTGGATGGTAAAATAAAATATAACACATGCTTGTATTTACAAATATCTTTACCAAACATTCATACAACAAAATGTTTTTATTTCTTATTTCAACGTTTTATATAAAATACGACAGAACAATACAATACCGATTCCTTTGTGAGTCGCTCTGGTCTGAGAATGGTAAATATAGTTTACTTAAATCAACTGTAGCATTGTTCGAAGAATGTTTGAATAAACTGGAAAATACCAACTAAAAATTATGAAAACTGACTTGAATTAGAAGATTGTTTTAGATTGAATTAGAAGAAAGCATAGTATTTATTATACCTCAATTGATCTTTCACTAACTGATTCAAGGAAAATCTCATTTATTTAGTTCATGTTATAGCCAAATAAAATGCTCAGAGCTGTAGATTATATTTTTTAAGGTTCAATTTCCCAACTAACAAACAGTTAGTTTATTTTTCATTTATCAATAGGGTACAAGAGCATATAACTTGGCGAACGAAATTTTTTACTGAAGTGTTATATCCTATATATTACATGAAACTGACAATCCTGCTGTCATATTTAATAGTTTGTTTCAGTAAAGACATAGTTCATAGTGTTTTGGTATATATGATCTGACGTCATCATCAGGTAAACAAAATGTAAAATAGTGTACTCCTTAACCTAACATATCTTACGTAGAGGCGTAGGTTTGCATATAGCCCATGGCATGAAGTACATAAAATACATAGACTAAGCAGGTACAATTAAGTACATAGGTCTTAAATTCAAACGTTCTTCAAAGTACGCTCTTTTGTACAAGACAAATCATAAAAATATCAAAATATTAATAATATGTACAAAAATAGGGCTAATAATAAACACACATACGTAAAAAATTAAATCATAAATTAAGAAAGCCACAGGGTGTTTCATATACTGATATTTTACTTAAAGTAACAAATCCTCAGCTTCTTAAAACAGATAAAAACTATTACTTTTAAGGTCGGATGGCATTAATAACTGCTAAACGGACGCTAGCAGAAAGACAGCTACAGTAGTAACAATCGACTACGGTATAGTTCACTGTAGTTAACACTGTAAGTTTTATCTCTTACAACACACAACTGAACAGTTGGGATACAATTGGATTAAATATCTTTGCTATATTTTCATCATTCGTGGTAGGAACGTTCACCGATACTACACTAGAGGCAGGGATAACCTCCGATCACAGCAATACAGATTGGCACTATCAGACCACATGCCACATCAGGTTGGTGTCAAACTAATCAACAGGCTCCCTGAAGAATTTTCAATTAACAACTAAAGTCAATTCAAAACTCGAATTAGACACCTCTTGATGGCTAAAGCTTTATATTCTGTGGATGAGTTCATGATGAGTCGCTGGGATGATTAAACAGCAGGACAGGAAAGCAGTATGATTGTGGCTGTATGAATGTTAGTAATATGTATATGAATGTGGGGTGAATGACCATTTGTTGTTTAGTTTTAGAATTTTTAACACATTTTAAATATTTATGTATATGATATTGACGATTGCATGACATGTTAAAAATTGTAACTACGCAATAAAATAAAATAAAGTTAAAATAAAAACATGTTATTGACCTTGATGTCTAACTCTGGTAGCAGAATAAACTGTGAACCATCTTCTTATCAAACTTAAATTTAAAATCTTCCACAGAACAAAAATCGTAACAAGTAAAAATTATAGCAGTCATATTTAATAAAATGTCTTATACTTACTGTCAGTACGTACTTTACAAATGAAAACCAAATATTTGTTTGTAAGTCAAAGTTTTATTAAATATGAACTTTAGCATAAACTTTTCATGCTTGTAGGTAGATGTTATTAATTTATTGTATAGTCCGAAATAGATACCAATGACCACTAAAATATATTACTTTACTACGGATTCTTTACTTGTATGGTGCCAGTTAACTAACATAATAGTGAGATTTTTTAGTTTTTTTAGATATTTTTAGTCTGTGTTATTTATTATATTTAATGTTTACCAAAACAGAATTTCATAACCTATTATTTAATGCTAGATTTATTGTTGTATTGTTTTGTTGTATTATTGTTGTATTGTTGTATTTATTGTTGTAAAACTATTATTGTATAGATACAGCTTTTTCGAATATACAAAAAATAATATTTTCTAGTAAATTCAATTTGTATTATTCACTTCAAGGAGATTGGTATAAAAGTTTTTCATATGAACATACACTTTTTTCTTGAAAACATAATATTATAATTTTATTCCTGGACTTCTATGGATTATTAACTTTCATATGTTAGCTTTTCAATAAAATATAAAATGATATTTGTTCTAGATAGTAAACAATTGTTCTAAAAAATACAATATATGTATCTGAATCTTAAAAATTATTCAAATGCGTTCCTGAACAGTATACCAGCAGCGCAGGCGGTCTGGGCTGGCAGCAGGGACTGTACAGGAAAGTGGACATAGGGGTAGATCATCCCTTACACCTTTGCTCCCCTGACCAGGCTGGAACCCGTTCCAAACCCGTTTGTCCAGTATGGCCAGATGCACTGCAGCCAGCTGCCCCTACAGTCCAAATTAGCCTTTAATGTGTATGTCTGGCAACCGTTACTGTAGAACTGCTGGTTATTGTCTTAGCTCGGACAATGAGTCCAAGACCCCAGCCCTCCTGTGGAACACAATGCACTCGCCCCTTACAGCAGCACGCATCGCTACAAGTAGCCGGACAGAACGTGGGAAAATAAGATACAAGGAAGAGTTAACAATCATCATATACAATCCCTAAAATTATGGGGTTTATTTGGAAAAGTGCTACTCTCGAAAGTTTTATTCCGTACAAGATAAGTTATGTTTGGAAAAAATTAACTGAATTTAGGTTAAAACTGATATGTCAAGACTTGAGGCATAGTGTTATAATCAAGCCACTAGTCAGTTCTGTGGATATCGTTGGCGATACGTTCTATCAGATATGTCTGGTGGGGTGTGCTTGTTGGATAGTGGCTCGGGTTCGGTTTATGTTGGAGCGATGGAAACGAATACCAGGCTTGTCAGTTAGATTAATACTACGTGGTCCGGATTCCACTTCAGTACGGGTGGGGCGGGAGGAGTGGCGTACTGCTGCAAACCAACCTTTAAAATGTTTGGCATTGTAAATTGTACACAGTGTTGGTCACAAATAAAGTTAAACTTTTAAGTAACTCCTAAGATTTAAGCCAGATGTCAGCCACCTCGCCCTTACACGAACAGTTTCTACCTAACCTCGAGAATACCGAGCGACCGATACACTGCACTAACCCTTCAACACATATTTAGATCACCAATACCACATAATAAATTTGAGAATACTAATAAGAAAGCTGGAAGATATCAACATTGGATAGACATGCTTTAGGCCAATGTTTTGTAGAATACGTGGGTGGTCTGGCAAGGTTAATACTAATTATTGATAATATTCCAACGATTTCCTGTCAAACGTTACTATAGTTAATATTACATATTTTCTTGTAGTATAGTTAAATTAAATTATGAAACACTAAAAAACATACGTAACTATTACAATCTATACATAAACGTTTTTCATTTAATCACAACACAAATAATAAAATAAACTTTCTCACCGCTGACTTTCCACAATGTTTCGAACGTATTGACCGACATTCGAGTGCAAAATTATTATTTTTAAAAATTCAAATATAGTTGAAATTATTAGGAACCCGTTGAGTTATAGGACAGTAACCATGGAAATGTTTCTCAAGAAACAACAACTGGTAATTATTTATAAGAATACACTAACCATGACTGTTTAAATAATAGTGACATAACCTAACAAAATTTAACTAATCTATACAAGCAAAACCCCTACTTTAATAAATATGCAAAAAAACTCCCACCTTTGTTCTCAAGAATTAAGGTTAGAGGATTGTTTATTATAAAATTGTTTAACCTTATTGAAACATAACCAAAAAGATAGAAATATACTCACACCTTAGACTTTTGAATAGTTTAAAAAAAAGTTGATTTCAACTGAATAAGTTAAAATTGGTAAATCTTTCATAACTTATGGGCCAAATATTTTATTTTTTGTATGTTACAACTATTTGAATGTAATTAAAAGATTATATAATCACAAATAAATTACTATCTCTGAACTAAAATGCAAGATATCCTCTTGAGATACCTTTTATAACACTCTCACGGTTTACTTGTGAGGGAAATGTGTTGGTTATTCCCAACAAGCGGAAGACAGTCTTTAACTCACATTCTCAGTTATTTACCCTCACCCATTTAAGATTTAGTTAAAGTTAAGTCCCCCATGTTTCTTGGAGTGGCCAAATTATGCGCAGTTACCCAGCAATATGTCAAAGACCCGCTTCTTAAATGGGCATAAATATTGATGCAGGCCCACCCTTAATTGCAGCTTCAAGACTTCCAATCCAGGGCCATTACGAGGACAATGTTGCTACCCTTGTTCCTGCCAGTTCACCCCCCATTTTATTCTAATTCCTTTCAGTCGCGCAGGAGGATTGCTAACTCGGCCCGACGGACATTGATGAGGCTAAAGGAGCGTCTTAAATCTTCCCCCGGCTTTTAAGAAAATGGTTCGAATACAAAGTACAGCCGCGTATTGATTGCCAACTTCTCTGGATCAACTTTTTAATCTTCTCAGCGTTTTACTCGTTGGCCAACTGAAGTAAAAGCTCTTTGATAACTTTTTCCATTTTGAGTGGCCACAGGCTCTTTAAGAGAGTAATTTACCTAAGAAAGAAGTTTGGACTGAGTTTTAAAAAGTTTTCACTGTGTTATTTTAAAAACATTTTCATCTTTTTACTAGGTTTACAACATAAATGTTTATATTGTACGTTTATTTTATTTTGCATGGCTTATATTATGTAGTACTTGTTTTCTTACATGATATTTTTATAGAAAACTAAAAAAAACATAACGTACCTAGAACTTTTTATCTTCTATTTATGGTTGATTGATTCCTTTTGTGCGTTAGATTCATACATATATTGAATTTTCAATAAAATAATTTTGCTTATTAATTTACAGTAATAAAACATTTAGATAACGAACAGTTTTAATTGTATTTTTTTACACAAGATATTTAAAAAGGACAATGAGTTAAATATGCTTCAAACTATATGAAGAATCAGTGACATTAAAATTTAATTCATTTTATTATTTGTGTTGAGATGAAAGAAAAATTAATTAATATGAATAAAAAAAAAAAATGAAGGAGCAATGTTACGTTGAACAACTATTCTTATAAAATTCTATTCATTCCACTTTTATTTTGTTATAGAAATTGTTGAAATCTTTTATACAAATTATATTGTACAAATGTTATAGTCGGCACTGGTGGCGCAGTGCTGTAACCCAGCTACTTGGGGACAAAGTGTTTGGGAGATTGTAGGCGATAGGTTCCATGCTCAGTTCTCTTAATACCGACATGGCGTCCTCTCAGTGGTTGCTATCGGCGTGGACACTACTAGAGAAGTCTGGGGTGTCCATGTTGGGTGGTAATCATTGTACGGATGTTGTGTGGGGGAGATAACTGAGTATCAGGCTTGTCAATTAGCTGAAAATCAGACCAGCACTACGTGGTTCGGATTCCACGTAAAACTGTAAGTCCCTTAATTGCCCTGGTTGTTGGGCTATTAATAAATTGCCCTTTCTGAGGAACAGTTGAACTCAGTTAGTAACCAGACTACACTCATCCACACTCATCCTACACTCATATAATCATTCATATTCGCCTTAAAATACCTACAACGTTGTGTCGGCGTCTCATATGTAAAAATGTAAGAATGTAGTGTATTTCCTGATAAAATTGAGATTTGAGAATTTATAAATCTAGCACTTCAAAACTGGATGACAATGATATATTTAAATATTTACAAATATATAGGACTGCAATTTTTAATATTTAAAAAAATATATGAATACTGAAAAGTAAAAATAACAACTAATAAGGAAAAAATCGTGTATTGAAAGAGTCTAAAAGATTAAAATAATTTATTACAGTTTAAATTAAAAACAAAACATTTTGTGAACGAAGCAAATCATTTATGAATTATATGGCTCACAACTTTTGATTTAATTTTATCTAAATGAAATATTCAACTTGTTAAACTCGTTTTAAAAACACGTTAAAATATTTATATTTATAAATAAATAATATTCAGTTATTATAGTTTTAATTACTTTAACAGCCTTTAAAGTTTTTTTAATTTCAGTTAACCTGTTAATTATAAAGAGGCTAAAAGTAAACCTCATTCTTACCTTGGAAGCACTTAAATAAATAGCCACTTAATTATTTTGTATTTGTGTTACTGTATACTAGATGACGTGTAGTTTTCGGTACTAGTTGTGCCAAAAACATTAACGGTGGTCTACTTTTAGACCTACTTGGGCGAAAACATTCTAAATTCAACGTTAATGTTCTTAAAAACCTTTTAGGCTCGTAAGGATTTTTGGTTAGAGAACAATAATGACAAATAAAAATGGTCACCTAATTGAGAATCTTTTATGATTAAGGATACATTTTGCTAACGCAACTTATTTTAGTATCATGCGCCCAATGTAATAACTGTATTTGTATTTTTAAGATAATGTGTTATAATTACATATTTGTTCTCTTGTTTACCAAGTGATTTTCTCCACATTGCGAAATGAGTGAGCTGTTTCATGAGCTCTTGATATATCTGGTGCACAATGATTTGAACAAAAAATTGTCATGATAGGACTTGGCAGGCAAGTAAGATTAAAATCACTTATGCGAAAAATTAGTTAATTAAACTAACTTTCAACTTCTAAATAACATTACATAAATTTCTTACATTACATAAAAAACATAACATAAAACATTACATAAAACAAAACAAAAATAACATTACATAAATAAAAGCAAACAAAAAGATCAATTAGATGAAAAATAAAGTACACAGTAAGCCTTCAAGTAAACATATTATGTCATAAGACTCGAAATGAATTAAAATGTTTTTATAATAAACAATATGAATCAAATATATAAGGTAAGGGACGAAATAAACATGTTTATATTCTATTATGCCATTATATAGGCAAAATGTATTTTGTCCTACTTATTACAAAATAAAACAAAGTTTGTTTTAAACGAAAAAATATGCACTTAGTCTATTTATTGAATAATCGATAACTATAATATTTTTGCATGTTTTTCTTATTATAGTTAATCTTGTGTTGTGTGACGTTCACTTGTGTTGCACTTTCACCAACATGTAATATGATATTGTGACGCACTATAGTTATAAGGCCTTTATTACACTGTATTACATTTAGTGTTGATGCTAATATGGAACTTTAGTGCTGTGTGACGTTCACTTGTGTTGCACTTTCACCAACATGTAATATGATATTGTGACGCACTATAGTTATAAGGCCTTTATTACACTGTATTACATTTAGTGTTGATGCTAATATGGAACTTTAGTGCTGTGTGACGTTCACTTGTGTTGCACTTTCACCAACATGTAATATGATATTGTGACGCACTATAGTTATAAGGCCTTTATTACACTGTATTACATTTAGTGTTGATGCTAATATGGAACTTTAGTGCTGTGTGACGTTCACTTGTGTTGCACGTTCACCAACATGTAATATGATATTGTGACGCACTATAGTTATAAGGCCTTTATTACACTGTATTACATTTAGTGTTGATGCTAATATGGAACTTTAGTGCTGTGTGACATTCACTTGTGTTGCACGTTCACCAACATGTAATATGATATTGTGACGCACTATAGTTATAAGGCCTTTATTACACTGTATTACATTTAGTGTTGATGCTAATATGGAACTTTAGTGCTGTGTGACGTTCACTTGTGTTGCACTTTCACCAACATGTAATATGATATTGTGACGCACTATAGTTATAAGGCCTTTATTACACTGTATTACATTTAGTGTTGATGCTGATATGGAACTTTAGTGCTGTGTGACGTTCACTTGTGTTGCACTTTCACCAGCATGTAATATGATATTGTGACGCACTATAGTTATAAGGCCTTTATTATACTGTATTACATTTAGTGTTGATGCTGATATGGAACTTTAGTGCTGTGTGACGTTCACTTGTGTTGCACTTTCACCAACATGTAATATGATATTGTGACGCACTATAGTTATAAGGCCCTTATTACACTGTATTACATTTAGTGTTGATGCCGATATGGGACTTAAGTGCTGTGTGACGTTCACTTGTGTTGCACTTTCACCAACATGTAATATGATATTGTGACGCACTATAGTTATAAGGCATTTATTACACTGTATTACATTTAGTGTTGATGCTAATATGGAACTTTAGTGCTGTGTGACGTTCACTTGTGTTGCACTTTCACCAACATGTAATATGATATTGTGACGCACTATAGTTATAAGGCCTTTATTACACTGTATTACATTTAGTGTTGATGCTGATATGGACCTTTATAGCTACAACAACAAAGAATTGAGTTTTGTGTAAAATTAATTTTAAGTTCATCAATTATTTTAACTCTATTATTATTATTTATGTTAACTTAGTAATCATCTCAATTTCTATACCTACAAAATTATATGAAATTACAAACAATAAATTAAATGCAAACCAAAATGTAATACATTCATAGTTATTGGTACTATAGAACGTATATATGCTTGGTTATCCACAAAGATATGTTAAAATACAATAATCACCTTTCATATAATCTAAAATTTTCTAAAAATAGGCAGAAAGAAAGGTCGACTCGCAACCCGACGGCGTTAATTCTTAACCTTTAGGAAATATCTTAGAAAGGGGGATATGTCAAGAGGGCAAATTAATGACGATCAGAGATAAAAACAGAGAAAAAGACAAACGAGGATGAGCGAGTGGGGGGGGGGGGTGGAGGCTCGATATTTCACAGCTCACTCACACAATGCCGCCGGGTTTAAATAGGCTATTAGTATTTCTATGCAAAATTCTCGAACAAAAACTGCCTACCCTTGCGATTATTAAGATTAGACAATTATTTTCTCTTAAAGAGGGAGATGTGGAGATAGCGGGGAGAGGGTGTTGTCTCCCAACGCCTTGGAGACGGTGCGAGTTAAAAATGTCGTTTGATACAAAGGCCATTTAAGGAATTGACGAACCTCCATTCTTCTTTCGATTATTCGCCTCACCTTAAGTGTAATTAATGTAGGGAAACCGAGTGCTGAAATTGTTTACGAAAAATACCGACGACAAAAAGGCCAACTATTTCCAACAAAGACTTGACTTAAAAGTTTACCGGTAAACTTTGTTATCGAAAAATGTGGGGAGATCCGTGTTAAAGTAGGAAAGTAAGCGAGAGCAAAGTTGCGCGGATAAAATGTGTACTCTTATAGATTAGTGGAGCGTCTTGTGTTGGGGGGGGGGGGAGGGAGGGGGTTCCCCCACATTCACAACACTTCTCACCTTTAGAGCGTCTCCACTGCACTAGTGATTTGTGGTCGTCCCAAAATACATCGTGATATTGAATACAAACCCATCCGCTTAATTTCTTATGAACTGATTGTTTAATGGAGAACGATATTAAAGATCAAATAGTTTATTATACTAAAAGAATAATTGACTCAAATAATTTAACAATATAACGTTTATCTACTATTTATTATTTATTCTAGAATATTTTTAAAAATTATTTTGATTGTTATTATTACAAGATTAAAAGAATGATTATTAAAAAAAAAAAAAAAAAAAAAAAAAAAAATGAAAGTCCGGTATTTATTCTTCTTGATAATCTGTCTATCTCACACATTGATATATGCGGAGGACTTATTTAGACGAGTGAGAGGGTGAACCAGGACAGTGAAAGGCAAACTTACTTTTAAAATCGTCTAGTCAAGACCAGATTCGAACCTGCGCTGTATACAACTCAGGCTCAAGTCCTGACGTCCAAGACCGCTCGGCCAACAGTTCTCCCAAACTCTAATACCTTACATATATTTGTACATAATGTTAAAAAAATAAGAACATAATGAACTTTATTTTATTGACAAATAATATACAGTCTAACATCAAATAAAATAAAATAATTTTTAAAATGTTGATGAGAACAGCTCGACACGTAGTGGATTTTTATAGTATTACTAAGCACAATTAATTACTATATGACCAAGAAAGTATGTTTTTCTGAAATTGTCGAATACTTTCCATTTATATATGTTATGAATGTTTATGGTGCACTTTAATGTATAATCTAAAAACTAAAATGCAAGATTCAAATAAAAATTTGAATGTAAATTTATCTAGGCGTAACTTGAGAACGTTCGTTTCTATGTTGTGTTTTTATTAAATACATGGGGAATAATCTACTTTTATCTGCACAGGAATATATAGATTGGATAATTTGTGGTATAAAATGTGGAACACATACTATACATTTCCAGTAACGCAAAAATAGCGGTTTGTGTAAAAGTTTGTAAAAATATGACAGAGTGTAAAATGCGACAGCGAAATTCACTAATCATATTTTTTATACTTACTAAAAATAAATCTAATTTGTTTAAATATGAATCAGTAACATCTAAAAACCATAAAAGAATTTAAACAGTAAAAAGTCAACTAAGCTTAATAATTAAAGTAGTCATTTCGTACTAAGTCACACTTTCAATATTAAAGTAGACATTTCGTACTAAGTCACACTTTCAATATTAAAGTAGACATTTCGTACTAAGTCACACTTTCAATATTAAAGTAGACATTTCGTACTAAGTCACACTTTCAATATTAAAGTAGACATTTCGTACTAAGTCACACTTTCAATATTAAAGTAGACATTTCGTACTAAGTCACACTTTCAATATTAAAGTAGACATTTCGTACTAAGTCACACTTTCAATATTAAAGTAGACATTTCGTACTAAGTCACACTTTCAATATTAAAGTAGACATTTCGTACTAAGTCACACTTTCAATATTAAAGTAGACATTTCGTACTAAGTCACACTTTCAATATTAAAGTAGACATTTCGTACTAAGTCACACTTTCAATATTAAAGTAGACATTTCGTACTAAGTCACACTTTCAATATTAAAGTAGACATTTCGTACTAAGTCACACTTTCAATATTAAAGTAGACATTTCGTACTAAGTCACACATTCAATATTTTCACACTTATAAACTTTTCTTTTCGTATACATGAAACTATTACCCAAGAGTGTAATACTGCCCAATATAATGGCAGTGAAAGGAGAATAGCCACCGTCCACTTCTTTATTTCGAGTGACCTCAAGCGACTTTTACCATCTACGATTACTGTCAATATTAGCTTGGATATTGGGGACACAAAAATTGACAATCAAGGGCGTGGAACTATGTGTTTTGTACAATAGTTAATGCTTTATGTATCCCTCCACGCTAACTGATGTGAAAATGAATGAAAACACTCACTCTATAAAAATAATAAAAAAGTACAGAATCTACTAAACGAGTCTTTTGTTATAAAGATTCTTTTCTTGATATTTTAAGTAAGTTCTTATCAACTAAGTAATAATTTGAAATTTGCCAAGTTGAATTTGGTAATTAAGATAAAGAGGGTGTTTTATATATAAAAGAGAAATATGATAAGAAACATGTGAACACTTTAATTAAACAATAAATCAATACTTTAAGTACATTTTAATTTGCAGTCTGACATTTTATAAAAACAATATATTTGTTGCTTTAATTTAATTGGCATATTTTTGGAAATGCAGAAACTTACATGCTGACAATTTTATCAAAATAATTTACATAAACTAAATAATTATGCAATCATAATCATTTGATACTGGTACGTTTTTAAGACCGTTAAGTTCAAGAGAAGTGATTCACCCATCAAAGAGGCGAGTCGTTATAATTGTTAATATTTAACTTTGATTGTTAAAAATTATTTATTGATATACTCGATCGCCTAAAACAGCCGCTTAATTTTAAAGATCTTACTTTATTATTGGTATTTTGCAAGGGCCATTTGAGTTCAAATACAGTAGTTGATGAACATGTAGTTGATCGATGGAATCAAACTAAAGGCATTCTACAATACATAATCTAATCAATAGGATAGTCAAGTCCATGATAGAAGGAAAACAAATTAATAATCTACACCGTCAATAATGGATTTTATTGTAATAATTATAATGGTTGTAAAATAGCCATCAATTACTGGAAAGCAATGGTTATTATTTTTCCAGGTATAAACAATGTTCATATATTAGTTGTCAAAGATGGAAATAAATAAACCCTTATTTTTATGGTAGGCCAGGTTAAGTTAGGTTATGTACATCAGTATACGTTTACGCAGACGAGCGTAGGTTGGAGGTGAAGGCCCGAAAACACGATCCTAAACGTGTGTAAACTTAATATACATGTTTGAGTACTGCACACTCCCTTGCAAATATCAGGCTTCTATAGAAAACGGCATTTTTGAAAAGTCGCAGTGATCATAAGCAAAAAAGGCTTCCTACTAAATACAATGCTGTAAGATAATAAAAACGAATAACCAGTTTAACATAAACCGATGCCAAAACCGTAATGCTGGAACCGATTAAACTTAGAAACGTAGAGTATTTAAGATTAGCGGTTACAATACAAAGTTAATGGCTGCCATACAGATGTCCCGCCAGTTTTTACTGAGAGCCACACTTAAGATAAGAAGAGGCGCCAGCCAAAGCTGTTATCCACTGTAGTCAGGGTAATAGGGCAGAAAGGTTCGGGGGAAGGATAGAGGAATGTAGCTGAGATTAATAATGTAGCCCGTTCATTCTGAAACGGCGCGCATTAAAACAACAAATGCGAAGCGATATTTCTTCGTATAAAAGGAAAGACTGGCAGTATAATTTATAAAATATCTAGATAACATGAGACAAAGGAATGACCGACATAGTTGCTCAACGAGGGCGCAGTCGCTCCAGTTTTATATTCTATATTATAAGACGGGGAAAAGAAAGCAATAAAAAGAGCTCCGCCGAGAGCGCCAGAATGCCCCGTCTCTTCCTTCCCCTCATTTTATTTCCCTTTGTTCTTTTTTAACGTCTGGAAATTGCCACCCTTCCCTTCTTGCCAAATATAAAGTAATACGCAACTTTTCTTTTTATCGCCCTTCTCTTCCCCGGGAAACTTTATAGGCTTATTTTGTTACGTCGATAGCGGGCTTGTTTTTACACATGCCTGGCCATAACCACATTTTGGCATTCATTTTGTCATCTGTCATTGGTCACTTGTAAAGCAGTGTGGTTAATAAACTTACCATCCCTTGACTCTAGGGTTTGAATTAATCCCAAAGTTTGTGGTAGTGTTGGGATCTGTTACTCAAAGACCTAACCGATTCTCATACTTGTAGCTTGATCTTATTGTAGATTTAGAACTAATTAATTTTGAATAAGCAAGTTCGGTTTATTATGTTTAATCATATTAATTTTATTATTTGGGGACAACGTTTTTTGGGGATTGTAAGTGATAGGTTATGTTGACTGTCCTTAATACTGACATAGTGTCCTCTCAATGGTTACAATCGACATTGACACTACTAGAGGAGATCTGGGGTGCGTGTTGGGTGGTAGTCTGAGTATGGATGTTCTAGGAAAGAGAACCGAGTACCAAGCGTGTCAACTACTTGGAAATCAGACGAATACAACTGGGCTCGAATTCTACGTTAAGCTGTAGGTCCCTTAGTTACCCTGGATATTGGGCTATTATTAATGGCTTTACTAAGGTACAGTCAACCTTATTTAGTTACAATGACTACAGTCATTCATCTACACTAATCACATTCACTTGTTCCTCTTATTTGTCCTCATCTTGAAGATCTTCATCTTATCAATGAAAAATCAAACTTTTTAATTAAAAAATTTGTAAACATATACTTAAAAACTATAATAACTTTAAATACAGTATTTAATACAAATATTATAGTTAGTTATCTAAAAATATACCACGAAACCACAAATCTAAGATTGAAATTGCAAGCGTACTGTCGTACTGTATCGTTATTGTTCTAAGTTTGGGAAAAATCACGTAACACAAATTAAATTTAGTTATAAATATTTGAAAAAAAAAAAAAACTGTATCTTATTTTATGTATGTATTAAATGTACAAATATTAATACTGTATACCACGTTTACATTCCTCACACTAGTGGGATGTAATTAAGATTTTATAGAACTTATACAAATCCTAAGAACGCTCACTACGTGCTCACAAAAAGTAATGAAGTTGAACAAGTCAGGACAGTCAAGGTCATTCACTAAACACGTCTTATAAAAATCCACCAAGACTAGAGTATCCGCAATGTCCCCTCTGTTATCGAGAGAGTTGCAGTTTCTGGAGAACTGCTAAACATCCACAAGAACTGTGTAATGATTATAACCATATACTGTAACTTATAACTATGAGGACGAACAACCTCAAATTCTCCTCAGATGAAGGAAAGGGGACCGTTTCATAGTGCCATACTCCATTACTGGAACTATCGCACTATGTTGATGTTTCAGTGAACTGTTTATGTTTTATACACACTAACATAAATACCGTGAAGAGGCGTTTGGGTTGTGAGCGAGTGTAAAGAAGGAGGATGAATGGTTATTGTAGTAGTAGTCTCCACCACTAACTACACTGGACGATCAGTAATCAATACCGCTGAGGTACCTACCGTTTATTATGAAGCCTGAATCACGTATTTTTATTGCGGCTAAATGAATGCAAAATGTTCACTGGACGTGCTTAAGTGTGGTTGCAAAATCTCCACCTTCTAACGTGAACACCATAGACTTCGATCACCTAGTAGATGAGCAACATAATTAAGCCTCAGATCAGGTTTAGCTGATATCACGTTCTCTTCATGAGTATTTACCCAGATTTAAGAACGATTCCCAAAAGTAACAGTTGTCCTTGCTTTGATTTTACTGGAATGTGACCTGCACCATCGTTTATTTTCCAAGAGACTCAGTTAGAGGTTTTGACAGACTTGATTGGAGAGCTCCAAGACTTTATGAACCAGGCACCCTACAGATTGTTCACTAAACTGAGAAATAATAAAGATCCTAAGCTAAATATTGAGCTCGTAATCCTGCTCCTTAAAAATTTACTGAAAGAGTGCATCCCATATGTAGGATTTAGCTTAATCTATGTGATTTCTACCTAAACCATGGATTTTAAACCTAATTACTAAACATTTGTGATTAATAGTTTCAATGTACTCTGGGAAATTAATATAATAAATAGTACGACTTATAGAATAATAATATGTATGCTATGTAGCTAATTAGAACCACCTATATTATCTATGATTACTATCAAATGTAATAGAAAAATATCAAGCATTAGATCTGTTGTTTTCCGGGTTCATATCTCTTTCACATGTTTGGGCATAAAATCAGTGTAATTTTAATTGTATTCGTATTAAGATGTGTATATTTGTGACAAAATCTTGTGTTTTTTGTTGATATAGTATCTACATTGATTAAATGTACGACACTGAAACGGCCGTCGTACATACACCCATACACCCGCCCATCCATACACGTACAGTGGTATTGACCCACCCTCCCACTCATACGTACAGTGGTATTGACCCACTCGCCCACCCATACACGTACAGTGGTACTGGCCCACCTATACACGTACAGTGGTACTGGCCCACCCATTCACGTACAGTGGTACTGGCCCACCCATACGTACAGTGGTACTGGCCCACCCATACACGTACAGTGGTACTGGCCCACCCATTCACGTACAGTGGTACTGGCCCACCCATACGTACAGTGGTATTGGTACTTATGGTTATATATATATATATATATAAATAACCGTTCAACACATATCATTCAAAATTGTAATTGGCATATATTTTCCTGTATATTTCATGTAAATGAATATAAATCATGAGATTACATGCTTGTGCAACGTTTCCATATAAATTCATGCTTGGAATCAGTTCACAAGTAATGTCAGGTAAATGTAACACGGGAGTTTATATTCAAGCAAGGTTTCTAAATGTTGCGGCATGAGAATATAGCCTATATGTGTTTGATATGTTTGAGTAAGTTGGCATGAAAATGTTTGATTATAGTATTTACTTACATAATTTTTACATAGGGGAAAATGATTGAGAGTGGTGGATGATAATTACAAATACTACTCTCTTGTTTGAACATGGTGAAGTGTTCTTAACCACCAACATTCCAATGACAAAGTTATAAAACGGATTATATCATCAATTTTTAATAATTTCGTCCGAATATAATATCTAATATGTGAACATTGTTGTTGTAATATTTACAATTTCTTTACTACAATAATACTCGTTGCCTTCACACACTTTGACTTAACTCTGTATGTGTGATGAAGGCTATCTTTTGTGTTTACTAAATCTTTATTTATGACCATTTAAATAAAATACCTATACAGTACTTACATCAGATGTTTCCTTGAATAAACAATGGGATTTAATTAAAATTAGTTAAAAATAGAGATTTTTAACAACCACGCAATTTTTAATACTGGCGGTTTAAAACATTTAATCATAAACACGAATTTCAATAAATTAAGGGCAACATTTCTCATCCAATAAAATAAATTGGATTAACTGCTCCATAAAAATTATTCACTAGATATCCATTAATCTACAAAGGAGGAATTTACTTATAAAAATCAGATACTGTTTTAATTATACCACATTAATATTATTGGACGATTAGAAAAGTGCCATTCATTTTATACACACATATATCGTTCAAAGTAAAATAATCAAGATAAATAGTGCCTTAATATTTATCCAAATAAACGTACGTCTAGACTTGTAAAAGTACTTAGAAACGTATGATGGTATGTAATTTATTATTCATAAGTATATTTTTTTAAGGAACAATAACAAAAATTCAAATGCCATATAAACACAAAGCAGCGTTTTGTGAGAAGGAGGTCCAGAGTTGAGAGAAATAACAACGGGAATACTGGAGAGTTTTTGATGCAAAACAAAGCTCCAGCATCTTTCATTTCAGTTTATTAATGCCGTTTCATTTCCATAAATAAAGAGAAACTAATAAAAAAGAGGGGAAGAAACAGAGGCGAGTTGGAGAAATTGACTCGATTCAAAGAGAGCGGGGTGAGGAGGGTGGAAAATGAGATGGGAGGGGAGGAAAAAATAATTATCTTACATTTCTAAGAGAATAACAGCAAATGTAAGGGAGTCACCGACAGTAATGGCTGGGCACTCAGAAGCGGGGGGGGGGGGGGAATGGAATGGAAAACCTCTTCCTCTTGTCTAACAAGAAAATACAAAATGACAATGGAAAAATGTACTATAGTTAACATTATTGTAATATAAATAATTATGAATGGACATTACGTTTAAAAAGGAGTTCGTGGAAAGTTATGCTGCGTGTAGCTTTAATACGAGGAATGATCAGTGCCTACCTCAACCCTACTGACTCACGCACGCGTCACCGCCAGCCACCCCATGCCTCTTGATCTTACTTACGTTACCCTCACGTGGGTATTTCCCACATCGTGACGTTGCGGCACTAACACAAGACATCACAGATAAAAGACACATTGTTACCCTCACGTGGGCATTTCCTACATCGTGACGTTGCGGCACTGACATAAGACATCACAGATAAAAGACACATTGTTACCCTCACTTGGGCATTTCCTACATCGTGACGTTGCGGCACTGACATAAGACATCACAGATAAAAGATACATTGTTACCCTCACTTGGGCATTTCCTACATCGTGACGTTGCGGCACTGACATAAGACATCACAGATAAAAGACACATTGTTACCCTCACGCGGGCATTTCCTACATCGTGACGTTGCGGCACTGACATAAAACATCACAGATAAAAGACACATTGATACCCTCACTTGGGCATTTCCCACATCGTGACGTTGCGGCACTGACATAAGACATCACAGATAAAAGACACATTGTTACCCTCACGCGGGCATTTCCCACATCGTGACGTTGCGGCACTGACATAAGACATCACAGATAAAAGACACATTGTTACCCTCACTTGGGCATTTCCCACATCGTGACGTTGCGGCACTGACATAAGACATCACAGATAAAAGACACATTGTTACCCTCACGCGGGCATTTCCTACATCGTGACGTTGTGGCACTGACATAAGACATCACAGATAAAAGACACATTGTTACCCTCACGCGGGCATTTCCTACATCGTGACGTTGCGGCACTGACATAAGACATCACAGATAAAAGACACATTGTTACCCTCACGCGGGCATTTCCTACATCGTGACGTTGCGGCACTGACATAAGACATCATACACATAAAATATGTATTGTTATACTAATGTAGGTACACCGTACAGCATTTGTCTGTACTTAATAAATTAATATGACTATAACGAAGTAAGTACGACAGAACCTCGCCATTTTAACACTCAAACTTCAACACCTGGTGACGTTTAGGTCGTGGTTTAGGACGGTGCAAATCAATGAAATAACAATTTCAAAGTGAATAACAGTTAATTATTACCAATTGTTTCGACATTTAGTTACTGTACCTTGTAAGAAATGGTACTGTTTATAGTTTAAAAATAACGTTCTGTAACTCCGCATCAATTCAGTAGGACATACAAAGTTGTTACATCAATACATAGCTTGTTTTTAGTTCGATTCAATTTGTAACTTTTCTTAATCCTAAAAGAGTATCATCTCTGATAAATATATACATTTTTTACATTCATTTACCATACATTCCCTATAGTAAAACATGTCGACAACCCCGAAGTCCACTGTGCCAAACTATCAAGGTTTTACTTATTGGAATTACATAATTCCTCAGGAGTAATAAGACTTTATTAGATGGGGTAACTAACCAATGGCCATGTTTTACTGGATACGCCGAGTATAAAGTACTTCCCACTCATCTGCCACACCGATGTTCCTGATTCCGTCTCAGTTATCGGCTGGCTAAGCACGATCCCCAAGGAACCTTAAGTCAATAATGGAGAGCCCGTCAGACGTTCCCCCTGTTTTTTACGGAAGGGGTGGCTTCTTCCCACTGTAATTTCTCTTTTTCCATTTTTCATCTTCGTCTTGATTTCGTTTCTCCCCTCGCCGATTTTCTCATTTGCTTGCCTTCCCCCGAGCGTCGCGAAAGTACTGGACGGGAAGAAATGATGCCCCCCCCCCGACAGTTAGTCAATTCCATTCCGCTTGCAGTTTGAGAAAGAATGCCATTTGTTTGTGGACGTGACCAAGATGCTGAGTGGTACTTCAACATGATTGTATGCCGTTTTAAGATTTAACCAGTTGCATTGGACAAACTGCTAATGAAGGCCCAGACTTTTAATTCAAAACACCTACAATAAGTAAAAGAAATAAAACTTCACTCATCAGTTTACATGGGCCTGCAGGCCTGTGCGTGAATTTTCTTTAAAGAGTACTGACCAGAGCTCAGTGGGAGTTCGAAACTTGGAACTTAAGCCCCCCCCCCCACTCCGCAATCCACTGTCTTAGTCACTAAGCCATCCATCTGGTGAATTGTTTGAATTATTAATTAATGTTTTAATTGTTTTAATTAACAACCTCATGGAAAGTAAATAACTGGTGCTTAGAGGATAAAACTTTCAGGAACTCCACTGTCTAATAATTTCAGTTCGTTTCAATAATTAAATATATTGTATAAGTCACTAATAAATACATCTAGCACTCGAGACGTGGTCAAGGGGGAGGGGGCAGCTGTGGTCGGCCATTGTGGATCATTTCTCCAAAATATAAATGGTAAACAGAGAAGCTAATTTGTTCGCATTTTCCTGATAAAATAAATACTGATATGTCATTATGTAGGTATTTTAGTATGAAATTTTGATTGCTTAGCGCATTTTACATTTTATTATGATGTTTGTGTCATATATACTTAAAATGGATTTAAAAATTATTTGAAAGAAAATGCCAACAAATTGGAAACCAAAGGCAATCGGCATAAAGCATTTATCCAAGAATTTGTTAAGATGTATTGGCTAACAAACAAAAACTCTACCTTCAAAGTTTTTGTTCGTTAATTCTTAAGTCGTTAAGTCATGAATGTAATAGAGCATCATTTCATGATGAAAATAGTTCATTTTCTTTCATGTTTACCATTAATTCCTTGTAGTTTAACATGTCAATTCAGTAGTTCTTATTAATAGTGAGGTTATTGTTTTGATTGGCTCGAGAAAATTCATCATTTGGGGATATTTAATTTAAATCTTTAATGCGGATCCATTCACATTCATTCGCTACTTTCCAATTAGATCCCTGGTGTCCACTTTCCAATTAGAAGTCTCCTAGTTAAACGCCAAATACTCTTCTACCCTGTAAAATGCACGTGACGATAGAATGCGTTCAGACGAGTCCTAAACGCCTCGATCGTCGTAGCATTTTTCGTTGATTTGCGAATTTTGTTAATAAAACTGACACCCGCTTGCTGAGACAAGCACTCGTGAGTTCCTGTTCAACTCTCTCTGCCTCTAGTTTCTTACTTATTTATCTAATCAGAATCAAAGCACATTTTGATATACGATATGTAGCTGTTTCAAGGATATAGAGGATTGTCAATGTTAACGTTTGTAATTTTATGAAAGCTGATTTGCAAAAATCCTTTAAATTAATTTAGGTGGTTATTAGTTAGCTCTTCGTATAGCTAGTAGACAGTTCGTGCTGGTCGGATACCAAGCCAGAAGCACTAGAATATCTGATCACTTCTGCTCCCCTCCCCCACCTGACATAAAAAACTGTGTAATTATTTACTGTTCGTATAAATAATAATAACAACAACAACAAAGTTTTATGAAAGTGAAGCTACAGTATAAAGACAGGTATAAAGACCACCTTACAGATAATAGCAAGCCTGGCATTTGAGAACAAAGGATATCGACGTTGTCGTTTCTACATTTTTATGGACTTTTCCCCTCCTTGCAAGAGGAGAACAAAAAACTTTTAATTAGGGGGTTGAAGGGGATAAAAATAAAGAGCAGCTCTAAAGGATTTGTTTCAAAGGCCGGCAGGACGTGAGGTTTTATCATCCTCTAGTAGACCTCACACGTGTCTATGCAGTGTGTTTTATCATCCTCTAGTAGACCTCACACTTGTCTATGCAGTGTGTTTTATCATCCTCTAGTAGACCTCACACTTGTCTATGCAGTGTGTTTTATCATCCTCTAGTAGACCTCACACTTGTCTATGCAGTGTGTTTTATTCCTAACATAAGATAAAATATGATAATTTCACTCACTATTTAAAACCTTTAATATTCTTTTTTTTAAGACTTACTAAAAAGGCTTACTTCAAAGCTAATTACTAAATAACTATAATATATAAATCGAGTTATGAATAAAAACAATCTTTTCAAAAAAATAAAACTAATTGGTAAATTTAGAAAAAATCAATAAGTTCTCATATTAACAGAATTTCAGTAACCAAATCAAATAGCAGAAACATAGTAATAAAATATTTCAGGAAACAGATAGAGTTAACACAATTATATTATATTTTTTATAAAGTTAAAACTGATAACTAGATACAGAATACATTGCTCAGTCAGTGTTAGTAAGTGACGCACGTCAGGCTATATTAGAACAAAAAAAACGATTCAAAATACACCACTCCCCATCCCCTTTATTCATGGCATAACAACCAACAAGTGTTAGCATGTACATTTTGTACTTAAATTGTAATAAATTTGTGCTCTATGACGTTCACTTTTACTTTATTCTATAGTAGTATACATGACATTGGTCTGTTAACTAATTTAAAATAATCATACAAAAGAATTAAATACTGTGTTTTAATATTAAATTGCTTGTACCTATCAGTTATTCATGTGCGACGTTATATTCTTCAACTTGTCATATATTACAAGTACACCTTCTGGCCATGCCACCTCGTAGTTTGTCGGGGAAGGTAGATGAGTCATGGAGATGTTCATAGTAGGGGTGTGCTTGAAGTTCCCACCCACCCATACATGTACGGTGATATTGTAAACAACAAAATACTCTTGGGTAAAAAAATGAGACAATACTTTACAACCGAAATGAGCTGTGAGCTCAGCCACAAAATGCGTTTTTCTCTCTGCATTACCTAAAATTACTTTTATTTTTACCATCATTTTTTATTTTATTTTGACGCATAGTATCATCGTCACAATATATAAATTGTGACGTGAAAATATATAGTTTCGTGTAGAAATTATATATTTTTCAAAGAAAATTCCCTAAATTAAGATAGATCAAAAATG